>OW052221.1:92466789-92680978 GCA_932526605.1 Nephrotoma flavescens
ACGAGTATGTGTGTGTAAAAGAAAATTATTTTAATTAATAGCTTTTCTCTATACATCTATGTAAACGTTGAGCTGTTAGGTACGTATATACTGTTTCTTTTACTTTCAGTTTATAATTTAATTTATGTTATGTACTCGTAAATATAACTGGAAGCTAAAAATTCAAACAAGAGCTCACATCCACAATTTATACGATTTGAATAATTGTGATGATTAAAATACCACACGCACGAGTGGTCATTTTCACAGTGATCAATTTTTTATATAGAGACACACACTCAAAATTCTATTTTCATTCATAAAACCACTAAATAATATAAAAATAATAAATATTGATATATACCCGTTGTACTGTTAGTTGTAGGAGCAGCAGCAGCAGCTACTGTACTTGTCTGGTTTAATGTATCCAAAGTTTTCGGTGGAAGCTCAGCTGAATAAACAAATTTTATTAAAAACAGAAATTGAATCCATTTAAAACGAATGAAAAATTTTCGTCGCATTTTCCTTATTTATTATCCTTTATTTTTATAACAGTTTTCTTTTTTTATTACTCTATTCACTTTTTTTTCGGTACGATGTATAAAAAAATCCTTAATATTTACAATCTTTATATAAAAAGCACACACTCTTTCTTTAAATGAAATAAAATATAATATTGATATTATTCCAATGAATTTGTTATGCAAATAAAATTGAAAATTTGCTTTATCGTCTTTGCTATCTTATATTATTTTTTATGGATATATTTTCTCCTGTTCATAGTCAACAAAAATAAGTTAAATAAAAAAACACAACCAAATATAAATTCTAAATTATTTATGACTTTTCTTCAGAAGCATGCAATAAAAATAAATTATTTTCATCGAATAATAACGAGAAAGCACTCAAAAACACATTAAACGAAAAAAAAACACAAAATTTCACTCAAAATCTACCGTATTTATATATTTTTTTTTTTTGTAATCAAAGTTCGAAAAATTCGACTGATCGATCAAAAAAGCTATTATCAACTGAAATTAAAGCAAAAACATATAAAACAAATGAATTTCCTAACTAGAGTGATTATAAAAAAGCGCACCAGCAAATAGCTGCTGCTGCGACAGATAAAATAGCTGTGATATATTACGAGTATGTAGTACACACACATAACACAATATTATGGTGTTTGTAATAAAATAATATATATTTTGAGTACTCTCATGCAAGTACAGCGCAACAGACACACATAACTGTGAGTGGCGATTATAAGAAAATACATAAATTTTGATTTATTAAAAGAAAATTGAGAATTAAGAAAAAAAATAAAAGTTGTGGCGATCTCGGTTTTCGGAGAATGGTGGTCATTCATTATTAGTACATTTTGTGATTTTATACGTCGCAATAAATATTGCGCAAATATTATTTACAATTAATTATGTATACCTAATTTGTATAGTAGGGTTGATATTTAAATGCAATTACGATTTGTTTCATAATTCATAATTCAGCTGCAACTAGTGGCGCCGTTTTTATAGTCAATACCAAATATCGTCGCCATTGAATTATTTCTGGTAAATGTTCACCTAACCCTATTGTTGGGAAATCGAGTTTAACTTAAATGTATGAGACGGGTTATCTGGGAAATAATATTAACTCTAACTCTCTTTTCGACGAATTTTCATCGTTGTTGTCTACCTCCTTGCTATCACACAATATTTAGAGTTAGTTGCCTATAATACTGTTTATTGTTATTTGCTAACTTTAAGCCCAAAAGTGTAAAAACACGATGATGCAGATATTGTCTCGAATTCTTCAGCCGAAAGTTAAATATCACTGCCGAAAGTAACTAACCTACAAATTCTGCATAAAATATGTATATATGCACTCTGTTAAAAAAGTGAAGGTAAATGATCATTTAAAAGTCCGCTTCTTCATCGAACAAAGAATTTGTCCCAAATTTTGTATTGCAAATGGAATTTCGTGTGCCTAACCGCTTGACTTTATCAAAAAGACGTGCATATGAGCGGTATAGAGTGCTTTCGAAACGGAGAACGAGATGTCGACGGTCTCTAACTAAAGTTAAGATCAATAAAGGTTAGGTGTTAGGTTTGAGAGGTTCGCATAAAGGTCACTGAAGACATGCAGAAACGAATCAATTCCAACCCCACATTCATAAAACGCATTATAACTGGAAATGATACATGAGTTTATGAATTTGACATGCAACCCAGTCAACAAACTTAAGAATAGCGCCTTCCAATCCAACTGATCCGAAACCGTAATGCTGACCGTTTTCTTTTATTATCACGGTGTTGAGCACTCGGAGACTTGCCAGAAGATTAGACGGTAAATAAAAAGAGAACGACGAAGTTTGAGAGAACAACTTACTAAAAACTCAACAAATAACATCGAACAACCACCGTACGGCTCCGGCAGATTTTTGATATTTCCAAAACTCAAATTAACACTTCGGAGACACCCCTGTTTTCAAACGATAGACATAAAAGAGAATTCGCGGTGAGAACTGAAGCAGCGTCGTGTGTATAATGGTATTCCCGAATTCTCTCCATGTTGGTGTCGAAAATAGCGTAGACAATTGATTTTTGAGTAGACAATGTCGAGGATTGGTAGAATATGTAGACAATGCGGAAACAATGTAGATTATGGTTTTTAACATCGAAGAATATGCAACGAAATATAAAAAAAAATAAAGTAAATAAGAGAGAAACAAAACACGATGGTGTGCCAATTTTGTTTTGTGCTATCTCTATGTACCCATTTCTCATCTACGATATCAATTAGTGAGCGTAATATACAAATAAAAATAAAGAAAATAAAGTAAATACGAGAGAACCAATATACGCTGGTGCGCAGAAAATCAATTTTACGGCTCAAACTTTTTTATTTTTCAACGGTACCTAAGTTCGTGGCCTGTTTTGGGTAACATTGAAACAAAGAATTTTCTTATTTCAAATGAAGTTTATTAAACCAAATACATTATTATGTACCATTTTGATCGATGATCTTTTGCCATTTTTCTGGTAGAGCTACGATCCCATCACTGTAGAACTTCTGTGGTTTAGAGGAGAAAAATCGAAACAACTCATTTTCTCTTGCCTCTTTTGAATTTAATGTAAAACCTATAAGATTGCTCTGCATGGACCGGAACAAATGGTAGTCCGATGGTGTAAGGTCAGGACTATATGGTGGGTGTTTCAAAACTATCCAGCCAAGCTCTCTCAGTTTCTGCTCAGTTTCGTTATCATGATGGGACACAACGAATTTTCTGCTGATCAATTCTGGAGGTTTTAACTGAATTGCTTGCCTTAAACGTATTAGTTGCTGACTATAAAGATAAGAATCAATTGTTTGGCCCGGTGACAGCACCGCGATAATGCACGATTCCTCTCCAATCTCACCAACCAGACAGCATTACCTTTCTTGGCGTCAATCCTAGCTTTGATACCGTTTGAGAAGCTTCACCTCGTTTCGTCCATGAGATTTTTGACCACAAGCACAACGTTGTCGTATCTTATCCACTTTTCATCACCGTAATCATCCGCTTTAAAAATGATCCGATTTCGTTCCGTTTCAACAGTGTTTCGCAGATAGAAATCTCTCTCTCTCTCTGGCTTTCACATCCCATGAAGGGATTTCGCCGCCCGCACAATGGCCCTCCATCCATCCCGATCCATTGCTCTCGTCCTCCAGTTTCGACATCCTAATGCATGCAGATCTTGTTCAATGTCGTCACGCCAGCGTAGTCGGGGTCTTCCTCTACGACGTATTCCGGCTGGTTGTTGGTGAAACACTTTATTTATCATCCGTTGTTGTGGGGACCTTGTAACGTGGCCGAGCCATCTCACTCGATTGAATTTAATGAATCCGATGATATCGCTGCCTCCGAGGAGTTGCTTTATTTCGTGATTCATACGAATCCGATATTCGTTGTTCGCAACTTTAATTGGACCAAAAATTGAACGGATGACCTTCCTTTCGAATGTAGATAACAATCTACAATCGTTAGAGGTCATGGTCCAGCTCTCGCTTCCGAAAGTCAGCACAGGTCTTATTAGTGCTTTATAAAGTGCGAGCTTGCACGACTGCGATAGATGTTTCGAACGCAATAATCTTGATTGGGCGTAGAAAACTCGTTGTCCGGCAGCGATTCGGGCTTTTATTTCTGCCTGCATTTCATTCAGTGATGTTATAACTGACCCGAGGGTATTTAAAGTTTTCGACACCATCAAAATTGTGGTCGCCAATTCCGAGATTTGCACTAGAGATGTTCCTGGGTGTTGTTAGATATTTGGTTTTACTGCTGTTCACCTCCAAACCAAGTCTTCTTGCGCAGCGATCGAGCGGTATGAAACTGTATTTGATATCGCTAGGTCTTCGGCCAAGAAGCACGATATCATCTGCATATCCAAGAATTTGGCCGGATTTATTAAATATACAACGCGAAGTTTCGATGTTGCTTTTTCTCACTATACGTACTCAAGCGCCAAATTGAACAGCAAATGCGCGAGTGCATCACCTTGTCGAACGCCAGATGTTATTTCAAAGGAGTCTGACACAGTTCCTTCAATTACGATTCTACATACAGTCCCAGACGTTGTTAATTTGCACAGCGAAACGAGTTTCTCTGGGATTCCTAGGCATATGAGCGCGGCCCATAGGTTATCGCGGTTTATACTGTCATATGCCTGCCGGAAGTCTATATATAGTTGATGTATGGTTATGTTGTACTCCCAACATTTTTCCAAGATCATCCTCATGGTAAAACACTGGTCCGTGGTTGATCGGTTGGGTCGAAAACCACATTGATAGTCGCCAATGATGTTTTCGGCGAAAGGGATGAGTCTGGCAAGTACAACATTAGCCAACACTTTGTAAGCAGCGTTCAATAGAGCTATGACACGATAGTTTTCACATTTGAGACGGTCGCCTTTTTTATGCAGCGGACATATGAGCGCGGTCTTCCAATTCTCAGGCAGCTCTGCTTGGTCCCAAATACAGACGACGAGGTCGTATAGACTTGTTGCAAGAGTAGCGCCTCCGAGTTTAATCAATTCTGCGGGGATTCCATCGTGACCGGATGCCTTTTCATTTTTCAATCGACTAATAGCTGCGTCAGATAGAAATCTGGTCTATTAAATTTTTAACTGTTAATTCATGTGCTACCCATACGTCAAGCTTTTTTTTGTATCCAGGGATTTTCAAATGGTTTGGAACTGTTTTATGATCAATATTTAGTTCTTTACCATTTGCATGGCTCTGCTTATATGCCGGTCTTCTTCAATTTTCTGCTTGATTTCATCGACTTTTCTAGTGGTTGGTCGACCAGAGCGAGGTGCCTTTGACATCCATATTTCCAGAACGAAAGCGCACGAACCATTTCTTTGCTGCTGATTTTGATAAAGCACGTTCTCCAAAATGTTGTAACTTTTTATTCACTCCACCGATTTTAATGTTTTGAATGTCGAAGAAGTGCAAGTTAAAAGGTCACCTTTCAACTTTTTATTCACTCCACCGATTTTAATGTTTTGAATGTCGAAGTGCAAGTTAAAAGGTCACCTTTCAAACACACATAAGAATTGCCCGATACGATCAATGGTTACTGAGATATATGAAAGCCATCTACCGGAAAAAGGCCACGGGCTACCCAATATTTTTAGGTTTATATAAATATGTACAAGTACTCTAGCCCAAAACAAATCATTCGGCTTAAACTTTTTTATTTAGGCATTAAGCAACATTTCAAGCCCCATTTTCGATGTCTAAATTTTTAGCCTTAGGCTCAAACTTGGGATTTTTTGTTGTTGTTTCCATTGTTTTCGGTACCAGTCATCATCTTATAGTTTTCCAGTTTAAATTGGGGTTTACCTATATTTTAGCAGCTAAAATTCAATTTTTATAAAATAAATATGTGAGGTTGACATATCTCTATCAATCGGTGGCTTTGATATTGGTACAACCATCAGCGATTTTATTTTCGTTCGTTGATTGGTTGATTGATTAGAATGTACGGTAGGTTAAGAATAAGCAGGGATCCCGGATACGCCGGGTCTACCATACTCCCTTTTTACATATAACAAGATGAGGGGATATTAAAGGTTGTTAGATATGAAAGACTTGACCCGGTTACAGACACCTAAGTAGTCAATAGTTAGTAAATTGTTTGGCACAAGACAGCACAATTATTTTTGGTTTTATCGTATAAAAATTCAGCAATCAGCATCCTGAAAAAAAATTTAATAATTAATTAGGTACCCATATATAATGGTACATTTCCTGCAATAAAACTTTATTATTATGAGTTGAACTTTCAATCTAAATAGTTCAATTGTCCATAAACAAAATTAAACTGGTTCCCCAAAAATATATTAAATCATGTAAAATTAATCCAATCCAGAAATCACATATCGGCATTGAAGAATAAAAGAGCAAACCATATTTCAGTCTTTGTTTGTTTCATTTATTTGTAGAAAATAATTTGAATAATAATGTTTTAAATTTAAATAAGTTAAAACTTAAAAGACAAAGTCACTGCCATCCCTGCCGTAAATATTTTGTTTTTAGTTTTAATTTAATTCAAAATGCATTTATTTGATAGCTAAACTCAAATAAATCAATAGTTCACGGAATATACTGTACAAATACACATAAACTGCAAACTAGAAAAACAGATTATTACATGCAGGAAGTGAATATTAATATTCATTTAATAAGTTTTATTAAAATAACCACATGTAATCAGAATATATATATATATATGTACTTAAATTTCACTCAAGCAATAATAATAATAATATTTACACAAATAAAATTAGACTACAATAAGTACAAGCAGGAAGTGAATCTATCCATTGTTACAGTCATATATGTTTTTCTAATTTTAATTTAAATACAAAATGCATTTATTTGATTGCTAAACTCAAATGAATCAATAGTTCACGGAATATAATGTCACTATTAAAACAACCAAGCAACAGATATTTAATTATCGGCTAAGTAGGGCTCGACGCATGATCGAGAATTCCTTCAGTATTTTGTGTGCGAAATGGCGCATATTCAGAACCCCAATTGTGGCCGATGTTAGTCTGATCGAAGACATTGTGCAAAGTTGTGTCTGCCTGCACAACTGGTTGAAGAAAAAGAACTCTCAGTACATTAATCCTGATCTCGTCAATCGTGAAGTAGGAGGAAACATAATACAAAGTAAGATTTTATTTAAAATGTATTTTAAATACTTTGCTTGATATTTTTGTAAGCGATTTGATTTTCGTTCGTGAAATAAAATAAAAGTATTTTCAGGTTTAATAAAATAAATTTTATTATTGGCATTTCTTGAGCATACGGTGGTAGTTCCTGTAATTTTCATACCAGGCACTTACACGTTCTGAAGTACACTTATCGTTTGTTAGTTCAGGATCACTTTTTCACAAATTATCTTGCTTGATATAGCGAGGTGTCCCCCCCTCACGACCAACATCACGCGACCAATGCTTGGGTTAGTACAAATTTGGATCAACGCTTGGAAACATTATATAAGAAAGTGAATAATGGAATTGCGCGAAACCTTCCCCGGCATGGCAGTACACCTTGCCCGAAAGCACTGGGAGCTGGCTAGGATTGGACCAATCATTCATTGATCCAAATTCAAAATGATTACAGAAACGAATACTAGAATACATCATGCAAACTGGCTAATATCGACCCTCAGCTTTCGATAACGGGCACGAATCGGAAATTGGAATATCAAAATTCTAACAGAGGCAGCAAGGCTAGCACAACTAAAGAAAGAAATGAAACGTTACAAAATCAAAATTATCGGCTTCAGTGAAGTGAGATGGAAAAACAGTACTGAAATAAACACAATCGAAGGAAATTACCTGAGTGTCGATTTTGTACGTCCCTTAAGCTAGCAGAACCGATACAGCAGAACATTACAAGATAGTATGGATAATTATAGGCTAACTAAATGCCGCATTAAACAATTTTGTGCAGTACCCCTACCAACTAATGCGTGGGTTCCGCTAGCTTTAGAAAAAGTTAGCAGAACCCATATCAAAAAAATGATTTAAAAACAATTGGAAAAATAACGGTTTGTTTTAGGCTAATTAAATGCCTTATTTAAATATTTTTATTCTGCTCGTTCTAGAAAATGCAAACGGCTTTATCATTTCAAAGCTAGCAGAATCCAAATCGAAAATCGGACCAAAACCGAAATTAGAACTCAAAACAAGATCTATTGACAATCAAATAATTTTAGGCTTATGGGCTAATCAAATGACCTATTATAAAATGTTGGGGTCCACCCATTTTTTACCAGACTTCGTCATTTATTCTAAAGCTAGCAGAACCGAAATCGAAAATACTACCAAAATTGAAAGTTTTGAGTTCTAATTTCGTTTTTTGTCCAATTTTCGATTTGGGTTCAGCTAGTTTTAGATTAAATGACCTGAAGTTAGGTCAAAAACGGATGGAGCCCAAAATTTTTTAATAGGGCATTCGATTAGCCCATAATGAGCCTAAAATTATTTGATTGTCAATAGATCTTGTTTTGAGTTCTAATTTCGGTTTTGATAGTATTTTCGATTTGGGTTCACAGGAACCGTATTTTTCTTCGTTTCTTTCCACGTTTACCTATGATACAGATTTTAATTGCGACTTAAATAAAAATTCGGTGCAACCACACTAACACAAACATGAATGAAATAAAAAATATTTATAGGCCATTTTTGACTTATGACAGCGTTCCCCAAAGGGGTTCCACGAGCTAGTACCAAATAAAATCCGTGCCATAAGTTTTCATTTCATACATTCACACATACATACACGCTAAATTTCATACATACATACCAAAATTAAACAATAACGATAATTATTGGGTACAAAATCCTTTCAAAAGCAATGAAAAGCCCACGAAACTACTAGCAGTAGAATACGAGAATTTAATTGAAATTAGCTCGGATACTCGCTAACTTCGAAGAGGTGCCGTTAGCAACTTTCTGCTGTAATATATTTGAAGAATATAAAAATTTAGGCAGAAAGACTATTAGAGTTATATTGCCGTTCTTAAACAACACATTTATGCGAAACAGGATTTTGCACGAATAGGGTTCCATGAAATTTGAAGAATCGGAAAAGGGTTCCGAAATTTTATTTTCGAAAGAGTAGAATAAAACAAAAAAAAAATGGAGTTATGTATATACACGTATGAGATGCAAAGAGAGATGCGTAGAGATTTCAATAAATTTTTTTACACATACATATACAGTATCTATTACGGCTAGTTGGCCTTGGAAAAAATACCAGATACCAAAAACCGTGTGTGGAATCAGTCATTCAAACAAATTCTGAAAAGTAAAACAAAAGAAGAGAATCAAATTTTCTTTTAGTTCTCACAAAAAAACAAATTGGATAGTAAAATCAATGGCCCATGGAAAAAATTTTACTCTAAAATAAAAATTTATGAAGTATTCGCCAACTATTCGTTTAGGAGCAGACAGTAGAAAAATATAATTTCTGATCTATTCAAAACATCAATGGACGGTTTTGAAAAATAAGTTTACCATAGATTTACCATTTGTATAAAACGAGAGATAAAAGTGAAATTCAAATGTCATGATTGTATTTGTGATTTTATATTGTGCGCAATGTAGATTCACAAATACAATCAAGACATCGGAATTTAATTCGTTTTATACAAATGATAAATCTATGTTAAACTTATTTTTTTATGGTTCCACATTGGATATCAAAGCAACGATTTTTTTTCGTTTCTTCCTTTAACTGCGACTTAAATAAATGTTCGGGGAAATCACACTAACACAAACATAAATGATAAAAAATATTTCAAGGCCATTTTTGACTCATTTTAGTTCAAATTTTATTTTCGAGAGAGCAGAACAAAACAAAATAAAACACACATACATATACATTATCTATTACGGCTAGTTGGCTACCGTGTGGAAATCTCGTGTGGAATGGGACACTCACTTTGTTTTTTCCATTATTCGCTCACTATTCGTTGAAAACTGAATGCCAAATATTTTAATAATTTTTATTAGATTTTTTCGGCTTTTCGGATAAAATATTATTTTTAATGGCTTCTTACAATGTTTATGACTATTTTAGTTACAGAAAACAAAGAGACCATTTACTCACAATATATCTACCACAAAAAGTAGAAAAATGCACTCCCCCCATTTTTAACCCCAAGGGAACGTGTAAAAATATACAAATCCTTTTAAAAAAGAAAACTTCCTTAGGTCTCTTACGTACTAAACAAGAACTTATCGATTTAGAGAATTATGTCACCAAATCAGAAACTTCTGGAAATTACGTAACAAGATTCCATTCAAAATTACGAAACAAAACCATAATAATATTCATGCACCAACAAAAGACGCAGATAAAACAACACAATGGATGGGTTATGTGAATAACATACAAGCCACAATAACAAAGACATACAGAAAATGCTGAAGAAGGTGAAATCTCCTCGCGAAAATTGAGACAGATAACACTGACCTGACAACCATCATGTGTAAACAAGACCTGTGCGTAATAATAATAATGCAGACCGACTCATCGACTCCTGCATCATAAACCAAGTATTCATAGGAGTAAGTAAGTTTCCACACAAAAACTTATAATACGCTTGGACATCATCTGATGGCGGAACAATGAACCAATAGATCAAATAATGATCAAAAAGAAATTTCTCACATCAAGGTGTATGGGCAATGAGTGGTGCTGCCGAAGATGTATGGGCAATGAGTGGTGCAGACAAGTGTAAAACGGATCAAGGAAAAAAAATCAAATACTAAAACCCGCCATAAGGAACATTCCGCGAAGCGCTCAAGCTTAACCTCCAAAACAATGAAGAAGCGTATAATCGAAACAGCTACTAACACATTAGGGCGGGTACCAAGAATTCAGACGCAAACCCTGGATTAGTGATAAAATTTGGAAGAAAATTGAAGAACGCCGGCAGTACGCCGGCAATGTACGTTGTAAAAAAACAAAACGTTGCAGCTGAAACGTGAATACAAAGATACGGCACTGAAAACATTCTCAAGGTGGGAGAAAAGGCTGTAGCAACCCAAAACATGCGAGTACTTAAAAAAAATCGTGCCACGCGCATCTAAGAAATTTACCAATATCCTAACAATAAAAGAAGCATCTGGCCAAAAATAGGTGAAGCACAATTAAGGAGATGGGAAGAATATTTCGGAGACAACGCCACCAACGATACACAAATCCTCGATTAACAACTTGCGTTAATAACGAATCTGTTAACACCCATCCACCAATGGAGTGGTAGGTTAGCAGTGTCATTGCTAAGATGAAGAATGACAAAGCGTCTGGAACGGACAATATACAAGCTGAAATATTCAAAGAAGACATATCAGAATCTGCAAAAGCTCTAACAACAGTAACAACAAAGGTGTAGAATTCCGATATACCACGAACAAGAAACAAGGCTTGGCTATAATGATTCCCTAGATAGGTGACCTAAGAAGGGAATGCCAAAATTGGCAGGATACATCCCCTTCCCAACTAAACCATAAAAATGTGTAAAGTTATAACTCAATCCGAAATTAAGAATGGAAGAAGCTGGCTTCAGACCAGGACGAAGTTACACTAGAAGACACTTTGTGAAACTGGCATCCCAAAGAAATTAAGCGAGCCCCAAGAATGTTCAATTTGTGTGTGAAATCCGAGTTCCGGTACGGTTTCGAAAGCGTAGTAGAGTCCAACAAAATAATAGATGTTGAGCTCCTTAGGCAAACGAACCAAGCAGTCATTGGGATCGAAATAAAAAAGCGCAAGTGGAGATGGATTGGCCACTCGAAGGAACTCGATGAATGACATGACAAGAAGGTTTCTGATGCTAGCAAACCGAAACAACTCGGAAAGTCATGAGTGGAAATCAAAACATTAGCAACCAACAGAGTTAGATGGTCTGCTCCAAGAAGTATATGTTTTTATGATGAAACAAATGATGGCAGTTCCACTCGATTATACAAGGTTCAAAATGTCGTAAATCATATTTTAAATAATACAAAAAACAATTATAAACCAACACAAACTCTGTCTTTGGATGAAGCTCAACTTTTTGACGGGGATGACTCACATTCCGATAGTATATACCAAATAAACGCCACAAGTAAATGATCACATCTAGTGTTACGCGTCTGGTATACCTATAGGATTGGAAAGAAGTCATTTACCACGAGGTTTCGGTGTCTGGTTAAACTATTACAGCTAAACGTTACCAGGCCCAATTGATCAAATTAATGGATGCTCTGGAGGAGAAAAAACCATTTACGGGCCAAGGAAGTCGGAAGGTGATATTGCTGCATGACAACGCGCGTCCACATACAGCTAAAACAACCCAGGAACTCATCTTGTGCTTAGGCTGGGAAGTTTCACAGCATGCGGGGTATTATCCAGACTTGGATCACTCTGATTACCACTTATTCAGATCATCAGTCATCATATTTTCAATTACATTTTGAAGGAATTACAACGTTACAGAGCTAGAGTGCTTAGCGGCAGTGATGAACGTTAAAAAATGTAGGCCTTATATTGAAGAATATACGTCCACGGCCAGTTTGCGTTAGCAAGAACTGAATGGGCGATTGGCGAGAACACCAAAAAGATCCACTGAAGATTATCCCGGACAGTTTGTCGAGGATGAATGTTGATGCTATAGTTGGATGATGCAATTTTTCATTTGGACTTGGATTCAATCGCAGATCTTATATGTAGTGAGTGTCATTTTAATCTTTTTAAAGCAGCATTTCAAGATATAATTTGAATGGTGAAAAGAATTTTGCAATCTAGCTGCCACCTAGCCAGGCATTGTGCGGCTTCACAAAATTCTGACGTTAGAGATTTCTGTAAATGAAAGACGCACGGTGTTCGATGTTCAAAAACCTGATGAATCGGATCAATAATTTACACAACGAATCCGTAATAAATTATTTGCACATATCACTGAACCATCCTGTTTAAATAATGTATATGCATGAAAAAAATTGGTAGTTTTTCCAGATGATGGAAATAAAACATTATTACATCATGTAGCAGAAATAAATTGAGCTTTTACTTTTCTCTCTCTCACTCTCAACAACTTTGGTTTCAAGTGCATAATTATGAAATTTAAATAGTTTTTGTTGTAATTTGTCTGCATAACACGAGAAATATATAATAAAATACTTGTATCCCGAGAAAATACATGATGCAATTTTATTATTAAATTGGCTTATGGTAAAATACAAAAGATGTAAAAAAAGCAGCAACAAGCAGATAGATACAAAGTTACAATGTATTTTATTTTTTATATCTGCAAGAGATACGAAATAACTACACATTTATACCAATTTCAACATGTGGAACGAATAATTTAAAAAAAGTGGTTTTAACTATAACATTTTTATGGGGTTGTAGATAATTAGACTAACTAAAAGTACGATATAATGAAAGGTATATTGACAGGGTATTCTTTGGACGAAGCTATATCTACACTAAAGACAAAATACTGATTTAGTAGGTTACCTGATTATGATTAATTATTTTATTGTACCATCAATCGTAATACAACATTAACAATTTATTTAATTGCGAGTTTTTTTTTATAAAATGTAGGTACTTACGGTGCACACGTTATGAATTATAATTAAACGACGACAGTTTGACCATATATGAGTAGCATAGAGACGACAAGTAATATATAAATGTTTGTGTATAAGAATGAAAGATGGTTTTATTCTCACCTGCATTAGACTAGACGCTCTGTCATATTACATTATAAATATTGTAGAAGAACAAAACTATTTCATTATATTTACCAACGTGTTTTTTTGTTTGCAATTTGTTCTATTTTGTCTAAGCCAAGCAAAGCTAGCATATTTAAAACGAAATGTGTATGAAATTTTATATATGAATAATTTATTTTCGGGGTATAGCGCTTCCTTCTGCCTGGTGATGATGAGATGACTAGACGCAGAGGGAAACTGCTTATCTTACCAGACGGTGGTGTACATTTATATTTCATTGAATTTTTTTTTAGTTTGACAACTTGGTGAAATCATTTAAAAATCAGCATCATATTAAACATTTCTCTTATTATTTTCTGTAGAGTTGGGTATTTCTTGTTGACGCTGTTCAATGTACTCGTATATTAGTTTTAATCTAATCTAGAATCTAGATAATATATATATATATATATATAGATATATATATATATATATATATATATATATATATATATATATATATATATATATATATATATATATATATATATATATATATATATATATATATATATATATATATATATATATATATATATATATATATATATATATATATATATATATATATATATATATATATATATATATATATATATATATATATATATATATATATATATATATATATATATATATATATATATATATATATATATATATATATATATATATATATATATATATATATATATATATATATATATATATATATATATATATATATATATATATATATATATATATATATATATATATATATATATATATATATATATATATATATATATATATATATATATATATATATATATATATATATATATATATATATATATATATATCACCTATGATAGTGAAAAGGATCTAGAATATTTCCCATCCTGTTATGAAGGTAATTAGAATTTATATGTTAAATTTACCATGTGCCGATATTTGAATTTTCCTAAATTTATTAGATTCGTCGGATAGCTCATCTCACAAATCATCTATGTTAATTCATACCCCAATAACACCACAAAAAAACATTCCTACGGTTCATACCAGTCTCTGCAAAGCGTTCCAGAAAACGCAAACGAAACCCACAAAACTAGAGAAAAAATAATTTGAAAGCGAAGCGAAACAAAGGTGAGGCTTATTGCCTAGGTGATAAATGTATGCCGGGTAAACGATTAAAGCCTAATTGTGGTGATAGCTGTATTCTCAAATGCGGTAGCAATTTTGAAGAAAATGATTGAAAAGCTATTTTTGACAAATTTTATAATTTGGGCGACAAAACGAGACAATGGGAGTTCATTCTGCAATTCATTAAAGAAATACCCAAAAAGAGTTGTCGCAATTTAAATAATAATAGCCGTTGTTCCTTCACTAGGTCTTACTATTTACCTACAATAGCCAGCAAAACGAATATGAAAGTGTGTAAGACAATGTTTTTAAATACCCTTTCAAATACCCAACAATCGGTAGAAACGGCTTTAAAAAAGCAAAAGGCTGGGGAAGGAGTTGTACAATCAGACGCAAGAGGAACGCACATTCGCACACCAAACCTAGACACTCAGGAAATTTTAGAAACTGTCTGCCAGCATATCGAATCATTGCCACGGCTTTTTTCTCACTATTGCATAGCAAATACTAGTCGAGAATATTTAGACGGAGGTTTGAATTTCGCAAAACTGTAACGGTTATGTTTAGATTGGTTGAAATTACAGCAAATTTCGACCCCACGCGATATTTTTCACTGGAAATATATATTGGTTTTCCCAAAAAGATCTCTGCAATGTTTGTTTGGCACATGAAAACATGAGTGAGAATGAGAAAATGAAGAAGATTATAAGAGAAAACTCTCGGTGTTTAATTTCACGATTTATGATTTCGCCACTAAGAAGAGATATTGCAATGTATGGGATTAAACAATTGCAAAAAAGGTGCAAACGAAGAAAGTAGTTGCCTTTTCAAATTCGTTTCAGATGCAGTTGGTACAGGTGTTAAAGAACTAATTTTTTGGAGTGATAATTGACATGGTCAGAACAAAAATAGCATTGTTTTTTCTGATGGTGCGAAAGTTTAAAATTAACATTACACATAGATTCCTGGAAAAAGGACATACACAGAACGAGGGAGACAATGTCCATTCAAATATTGAACGAGCAAAGAAGCATAAAACAATATACATACCAGCTCAATGGTGCAGCGTAATGCGAAATGCTACGGTGACAGGGACCCATATGATGTAATAGAAATGATGTAAGATCAATTTTTTAACTTTAAAGCTATTTTCTAAAAAGCTAAATTTCAATCACAACGGTAATAATGAAAAAATCAACATGGCCAAAATTCGGGAAATACATCGCATGAGGCCCCGAATATGCTTCTATATAAACATAATTTTGAGGAAGCGCACAAAACTGTCGTACTATATCACGTCGCAAATCCCAGCGGTCAAGCAAAACGCAGTCGAAAAAAAATTAATTTCGAGTTTGATATGCTGCAAACTGCATTTGATGGACCTATACCTGTGTGTGTAAGTATAAGGACTTAATTTCGCTTTGCGATGGAAATTTTATTCCTCAATCTTACCAAGGATTCTATAGAACATTGAGATGTAACGACGAGAAGGAAAATGATGATGATGATGATGTCGAATTTTAGATTTACAAATATAATTTATTTTTATTTTGTTTTTTTTTTTTACTTGTTATAATTGAAGATGTGTCCTATTTTTCTGTTAAATATGTTAATTGTACCGGACAAAGTATTTCATTTTTAGTAAATGAAATTAAAAATTCCAAATAAAAACATACCAAAGGTCTTCAATATGTTTTTTATTACATTACTTCCGGGATAAAAAAACTAAACTGACAGGGTTTCATTTTCAAAAATTTGTCCAATCTAAAATAAACTACTCTAAATATCTAAATATCTCCAGAACTTGCTGGTTGAAAAGGTAGGACTTTTCAGAAAATCTTTACTTTCACTATGATCTAACTTATTAATGAAAAACATTTATCATATTTTACGCCTTTACTTTACAATTACAAAAAAAGCCTTAAATCCTTCCAGTGATATTTTTAAGATAGCTAGATATATATATATATATATATATATATATATATATATATATATATATATATATATATATATATATATATATATATATATATATATATATATATATATATATATATATATATATATATATATATATATATATATATATATATATATATATATATATATATATATATATATATATATATATATATATATATATATATATATATATATATATATATATATATATATATATATATATATATATATATATATATATATATATATATATATATATATATATATATATATATATATATATATATATATATATATATATATATATATATATATATATATATATATATATATATATATATATATATATATATATATATATATATATATATATATATATATATATATATATATATATATATATATATATATATATATATATATACATAGTTATATATATATATATAAGTATGTATATATAGATTGAAAAAATAATGATAGGGAGGAAAATCATCAACATCAATCAATGTCAAAAAAAATATTTTCTCTTTCGTTGCGAAAAAGTTGATGCAACAACAAAAAACAATATAAATTTATGATTTTAATTTATATCTATATACCTTTAATTAAATTAAAGAATTTTCGGAAATTTATTTCAATTAAATTTATATTTTTTGCTTCTTAAGAGTAAAGTTTTGAGTTGTGCCAATGATGTAGTACAGCATAATGCTATATAAACACATTATCATAATTATGGGGTTGGTAATCATAATAATGGTGAAATTAATCTGGCTACCATTCATATTATGTCTCAATCATTTTAAATCATTTCTCATATTAATCCAGTCATTACTCATTAGCAGATTATAGTAATTTGAAAATGTCAACATGTTTTTAATGAAGTATATGAAATAGCTAAGCAAGAAGACCGGATACGCCTGGCTACCCGTATATGAGAGGGTTTAATCATTCTGGAAAAACGAGTTTTAAAAATAATCAAGCTAAATTTATAGAATACTAGATAGATTTGATTAGAAATAAAAGATGAATGAAAAAAAAATTTAAAAAAAAAATTGAAAATAAGCGAAATAAATAAATTAATATATTACCTCTAAACATTGTAACAAATATCAATTAAAAATTTCAATTTTTGAATCCCATGTGTGCCATGTTTGAATGGCAAGTTTCTAATACTTTGATCCACCATAGCTCAGCCCAGGAAGAACCTATCGGTGTAATTCTAACGGCTATGAACGTTTCTCACCGAATCCTAAAAGCATCCCGAATATCAACTTTCTACCGATTACCCTTCTCGAGTTGAAAAAAGCTACAGACATTTGTGCATTATTAATAAGATTTATATTCAAATTATAATTTGTTTATAGTTAATGTATTTAATTCAATTTTTTACATCATGCTATCATATTTTAAGTTTAACATTTTTAATTTTGATTCCTGAAATAAGTTCTTAGGCTGTTTTTAAACCCCGACTTATATGTGGACACCGACGTATTGAAATAGGCCGCCTCGCGAGGAGGCTTATTTGAATAAATACGTCTACACAAAAATGTATCCAAAATTGTACCTTGACTAAATGTAATTAATGCAGTTTTTATTTTCAAATCTAGTGACAACGACCAACATGTCAAAAAAAATGTCTGCCATTGGCCTGTGTTTTATTACATCGGAGAGAACTACACATTGCTTATCTAAAAACAAGATAATGTGTAAACGTCAAAACCTCAGTAAGATTTTCAACTTTACACAAATTACAACAACATTCTTTTGTGATTTTGTTTATTTTTTCGTTTACACATTACCGCGTTTTTTAGATAATCAGGGTGCAGATCGATAAAAAGAAAGCCTTTTCCTTTTAGTGTTTTTTCTCAGATCGTCATTTTTCCATCAGAATTTTTTTCAGATAGTTTGGAGAAAAACCTATTTGAAATATGTATTTTGACAGAAAATATGGCGGTCGCTATAGATAATTGTAGTTAATTTGTAAATATTTTTATCTTACTTTTATTAAATTAATTTTAAAATTAATAATAAGCTTATATATTATTTTTTCGTGGTATTTTTCCCCTATAACTACATATTTTCAATACAGTGTACAAAACTCAGTAAAAAGCCTGTTCAGATAAAATATTACCCGATTTGTTAGACAAATAATCTCTCGGATAATTTATCGGATATCTCGGATACAATAAAAAAAGGCACACCTAATAGAAATCGCCCGACTTATTCAAGATGGCGCCAAATAAGTCAATAAGTCTGTAATAAGCCGGTGTTTGGAAAACACCCTAAAAACAAAGAGTACCTAATGGTTCATCATTTATGGCATGCATGTTTTTTATTGCATCCGATCAAATAAATCACAGAGATTGTTTATCCTGCAAACCGAATGATTTTTTATCTGAAAAGGCTTTTTACCGAGTTTTATACACTGTACTAAAAATATGTAATTTTTGTATCTACCACGAAAACATAATAAATTAGCGTATTATTAATTTTACAATTAATTTAATAAAAATAAGATAATAATAATTACAAATTAATTTATCATTTATGTTTCCATAGCGTACGCCATATTTTCTGTCAAAAAATTTCAAATATGTTTTTTCTCTGAACTATCTGAAAAATAAATACAGATAGGAAAACAACGATCTTAAAATGGTCAGAAAAAATCAAAAAAATCAAAAAAACAACAACTCCTGTTACACAAAATGACTGCTGAACCCGAATTTGATACAATTGGTTAAGCTCAAAATCTGAATCAGCAGAATCCATTGACTCGATTTCCGGAGTGATTTCGCTGCTAACACGCCCGGTTAAAGATACAAGAACGATACTTTTATCGACCCTTAAACCAAAATAAACATAACCTTACAATAAAAATTCAAAACGCAGCAAGCATAATTTTTGTTTATAACGTCATACAAAAATAAAAGTCAGTTGGTATATTTCAGTTCGTTAAAAGTTTGTTTTATGGATGAATTTATCTTTAATTTAAATGGTATAGCGGCAATACGGGCAGTAGCGGAATTTTGGAGAGATCATTTGAATTCAGCTGTCAATACCCTGCTCGGGATAGCGAATAAAAAACACAATAAGACAGCGGAAAATAAAAGGTTATGCTACTCACCACTAGTGGCAGCACTAGCACAAAAAGAATTGCTGTGGTTATTATTTTATCCCCAGCGGAAATATCTTATATTAATTTTATTCACTCAAGGCGCATCTCGTTTACATCTTTACAAGTAAACATAAAAATATTTATGCAACCATTTGATTATTGGATTGGAAACTTACGAATCGAATAAGAAAATTAAAGGAGAATAGCAGTTTAGAATTCTCTAAGTAGTACATTGCGATCCATAACTATATAACCACTCGTTTTTGCGGATTTTTTTTAAAATAAACAAATAAAATGATATTAATAATGCAAAATGATGGACGGTCAAGAAATACACTTAAATAATAATAAAAACATTCAATTCGATTTGTCTTCGTACAAAAAATGCATATGTTAAAAAAGTATTGTGTATATCATAACACTTTTTATTAGACGTTCAAACTTCACTAAATTAAATAAAAACTAATATGCGGTCGGTTCCCCTTTTTTCTTGACCAACCTGTTATGCATACTTCCAATCAATGATTTCGGGTGATAATTCGTTCCTGGCTTTTTCTACTGCCAATTTCATATCATTGGTCGTATGGAATTGCCTGTAACCCTCTTAAACCTTTCTAACTAATAATCCCGAAGTTTACTATGGGATTTAGGTCAGGAGATCAAGCGGGCCAATATGAAATTGGTATGAAATGCTCCACAAACTAAGATTTGGTATTTTGACTCTTATGAATTGGAGTGTTATCTTGCTGGAAAATCCAAGTGGTCTTCTAAGACGCCAATGTACTCCGCGCTGTTCATTCTAGTCGATGGAAAGGCTAAAGTGAGTAAACCCGCAGATAAGAAAGCCCCCATATTATTAGACTCCTTCCACCAAAATTTTGATTTGAGAAGTACATTGGTTCCTTTCTAAGATCGAAATAGTACTGAATACCGTCTGACCTATCCAGATTATTTTTTTTTTATCGGAAAAAATCACCTGTTCATTAATAATGGTTATAGTTATAATAAACAAAGAACTAAATTTTTTCAATTAAGTTCGGCCAGTTCTGCCTCATATTTGCCTTAACAGATTCACGTCCTGCAGCTTTGTGCCATGGCAATAATTTGGGAAACCTTTCATTGTTGTGCAATTCAGGTACCCAATGGACCGTGTTTTGGGGCACATTTAACTGAAACTCGCTTTTCAGGTTTCCGTGGAATTACTGGTGGGTTTAACCCGCCCTCGTATTTGTCGGAAAGCCATTATTGGGGTCCTTTGGATTTCTCTTCTTTCCTAGTAGGATTTTTTAAATAATTTAAAACCATTATGTTCATAAAATAAATTTTGAATTTTGATTTATTTTATAATTATTAAGTTTATATATTTAACACAAAATTTTATTTATTGAAATACAACTTTTTTTATACATTACATATAAGCATGAAGCCAAATTCATGCGTAAAACAATGGCGTGTGTCCAGCTCGAATGTCGCAAGGAAAGAGAGCGTTTTCCTTTTTCTTTTGCAATATGGTAAACATAATAAAAAATAAAAATATTTTATAATTTACTCTATTACACCAATTTATCATGATTCCATACGTCAAGCAAAAATTGTACTTGATTATTGTTTATGTTTTAATTTTGACAACTGGGTATATAGAATTTGAATGCGTATATGTAATGTATTAATAATTTAATCTTAAGTTATTCGTTATATTGTTAAATAATAAGTTTTAAATTAGTGGTGTCTAATTAATTGAAGTTAAATTAACATATTTTATATAAACAAAAACCACGAATGTGTAACATATTTTAGTACCATTTAAAAAACAAGCAATTTCCTTTTCAGGGGAGTATACCGGAAAAAAAACCAAACTAATATCGATGCGCGACTGATAAAATATCTATGTAGTTTCGTACTGTAATTTATACAAATATTAATGTAATTTTAATTTTAGGTTTCATCAGTATTACTTTATACATTAACCAAGGATTCAATCCTGAACATTCTCCCCCGCGTTAAGGAAATTATTTGAATGTCTAATTTTCTTAACCTAAATACTCATGAATATGCATGTAACGAATGTTTTAACAAATTAAATAAATTTAATAATTTACGTTTACATTGTGTAATTTTACTTAACTAAGTATTATTATTAACAGGTAATTTAACTAATTTATCAATTGGCCTTGTATATTCCTTGTTGTTGCATTTAATTTTGACCACCCTGACGATATCATCTTTGCCTGGATGGATTTGTGTAACTATACCAAAAGGCCATTGATTCGGAGGTAAATTTTTGTCCTTTAGTAACACAACATCGTTTATTTGGAAATCGCTAGATAGGTTCTTCCACTTAGCTCGTTCTTGTAGCGTATGCAGATAATCGGTACGCCAACTCTTCCAAAACCCTTGCATGCGTTTTTGAATGTTCTGCCAGCGATTTAATTTTGATTCCTTTACTTCGTCAAGTTGCGGCTCAGGAACTGCAGTTAATGCTTCCCCAATAAGGAAATGGCTGGGAGTTAATACTTGAAGTTCTGAAACATCATCGGTAATACAACATAAAGGTCGTGAGTTTAAAATAGATTCGATTTGACTTGTTAATGTTGTAAGTTCTTCGAACGTGAAGTTAACGTTGTTCATAACCCTCTTCATGTGGTACTTTGTGGATTTGACTGAAGCCTCCCAAAGGCCTCCAAAATGTGCACCAGCTGGAGGATTAAAATGAAACGTAATATGCCTTTGAAGACCATATGTCGTAATTTCATCGCCTTTGAACTGCTGTAAGACCTCTCGACGCAAAATTTTTAATTCATTGTTACCCGCAACGAAATTGGACCCGTTATCACAAAACACATTTTCTGGGATACCACGACGTGCAACAAATCGCTTAAAGGCTGCTAAAAATGCTTCTGTGGTCATTGAACTTACGATTTCTATATGAACTGCTTTTATTGATAAGCACACAAACAAGGTAAGATAAGCCTTCTCCATACGGGCATTTCGGGTTAAACCTGATTTAACATATACTGGACCAGCGTTATCAATTCCTACATTCAAGAAAGGTCGTTGTTCTGTAACTCTTGAAGCAGGAAGGTCTCCCATTTTTTGTTGTGATGTGCTACCTCGATATTTTATACATACAATGCACTGATTTATAAATTTTTTGACTGATCGACGAGCATTTAACATCCAGAACCTTTGACGAATAGTATTTAACATTAGATTCAACCCGGCATGGAGGTGAGAAATATGTATTTCGCGAATTATTAAATCATTTATTCTATGTTGCGGTAGTATAATAGGATGTTTAGCGGAAAACTTCAAATTAGAATGTTTAAGTCGACCTCCTACTCGAATGACACCCTCGCGGTCAATAAATGGATCGAGTCCCAATAACTTCGAGTTAGATTCCAAATGCCCTTTATTGAGAATGTTCTTTATTTCATGTTTGAATGAAATTTTTTGTACACTTCGAATTATTACGGTTTCAGCACGTATCAATTCCTTTACTAAAACTGGACCGCATATTCGTATTTTCTGGTCAATTGATCGCCTAGCAAATCTTAGGATTATTACGACAATTTTTTTAAGTTTGTACCACGACGACACTCTTTCTGTAAGTTCACTAATTTCACTGGATTCTTTTTCTATTTCTACATTTCGTTGGTGTAGAACACTTTTTTTTGCTTCAAGCATTGACGCATCATTATTTGTTTTTTGGATCCTCGAACTTGGCCAATGACTGTTGTCCTTGATTAACCATGATGGCCCTTTCCACCATAATTCTAAATCATTTAATTTATCTGGTTGAACACCTCTTGAAATTAAATCAGCCGGATTTTGTTTCGAAGGAACATGATGCCAAGACATGACTGGAATGATTTCTAACATTTTAGATGTACGATTGGCAACGAAATTTTTCCATCTACGTGGAACATCAGATAGCCAATGCAATACCACCATTGAATCAGTCCATGCGTATATTTTTATTTCTTTATTTTTGAAAATGTCGGATTTTATATATTTCACTAATTTGCACATCAAAAATGCAGCACATAACTCCAATCGGGGTAAAGTTATTTGATTTATTGGAGCAACCTTACTTTTCGCGCACACAAGAGACGTATTCACACTATTATCTGCATAAGTGCATCGAACATAAACCACACAACCATAAGCCTTTTCAGAAGCATCGGAGAATGCATGCATTTCTGTTGACTTTAGTTGATTACTTGTAAAATAACATCGAGGGATTTTGATGTTATTGACTTGTGGTAGCTTACAATATAAATTTTCAAACTCTTCCGTTATTTCATGGTGTAGTGTTGAATCCCAATCACAACGCTGAATCCACAATTTTTGAATAATTAATTTGAACAATATTATGATCGGGGATACCCATCCTAACGGATCATAAATTCGAGCTACTTCCGATAATATTTTGCGTTTTGTCCAATTGTTTAATGACTTTAAATTGACTTCGAACGTAAATGCATCAACTCGCGAATCCCAAAATATACCAAGAGTTTTCAAACTTTGCTCGTTCTCAATCAATTTTGGGATATTTTCCACTTCCGATTTTGAAAACGATTGCAAAAATTCATTCGAATTAGATCGCCACTTTCGCAAATGCAACCCACGACTCTCGAGTATTTTAATTAAATTTAATTTTAACTTTTCCGCCTTCTCAATCGTATTCGCGCCTGAGAGCAAATCGTCAACGTAGAAATCATTAGATATAATTGATGATTCTTCTGGGTATTTGTTCGTATTTTCATCGGCAATAGCTTTTAATGTTCGCACTGCCATATATGGAGCACTGGCTAGTCCATAAGTAATTGTATCTAACATGTAAACCTTTAAATCGCCGTTTTCCCGCCATAGAATTAGTTGATACGGTTTGTCTTCAGGATGTAACTGAATTTGTCGATACATCTTCTCAATGTCGGCAACAAAGGCAATTTGATGTAATCGAAATTTTAACAAGATTGTGCTGAGATCAAGTTGAATTTTTGGTCCGACATGCAATGTGTCATTTAATGATACTGAGTTTGACGTTTTACACGATGCATCAAAAACAACACGCAATCTAGTTGTTGAGCTCTCTTTAAATACTGCATGATGCGGCAAAAAATACTTGTTTTCATCATCTTCCGGTAACTCTATCCATTTCACCTCATGCATGTGACCCAATTCTTTATATTCTTGAATAAATCCTGTATAATTATCTTTAAACTCTGGATTAGACATAAATCTTCTCTCCACTGCAAATAAACGTCGTTTTGCACTAGTAAATGATTCTCCAAGTTTTGTTCGAGGGGTTTTGAATGGTAGTCGAACTTGATATCTACCGTTTTTCGTTATTTCTGTGGTAGATAAATAATAATTTTCACATACATCGTCTCTCTCAAGCGAGCTTTGTTCGTTCGGTAACTCCTCGACTTCCCAAAATTTCTTTAATAAATCTTGAGTGATTGCATTATCACACTCATTATCCGTATTTGTATACCCAGGCATCGAAGTAATGCAATTTACTGAGTTTTGTTGTATATCACCAGCAACCAACCAACCAAATTTTGATTCGTATAACTCAGGTAATCCTGTTATTTTTTGTTTACGAGTTCCCAGAATCTCGAAGAAGAATTCGATGCCAATCAACAAATCAATAGTACTGGATTTATTAAAATATGGATCAGCGAGCTGAATTTTATTTAATGCTGGTTGTGATACGTTAAAATCCTTTGTTGGTAGGTTAGATGTTATGTTCTTAACAATATGCGTTGTCATGTTGATAGTGTAATGATCATTTACACGTGACTTAATGACAAGTGAAGTCTTTCCTTTTGTTGTTCCTGCGGGAACAGATGCTAGGCCGTAAATTTGTATGTTAGATCTCGTTCTGGATAGGCCAAGGCGTTGAATGCAAGATTCAGTGATAAAGCACGACTGTGATCCCGAATCTAGCAAGGCTCGAGCTGGCTGAAAATTTCCACTGCGTGACTGTACATTAACGATAGCAGTAGGTAACAGCATTAAAGAGTGTATTTCTTCTGAATAATATTTAATTGCGGTGTGAGTTTTTGTAGCTTCATTTCTGGGTTTTGAACATACTGGATCATTAACGTTTTGTACGTGATTTGTTGATGGCTTGGTACTAATTGACAATGGTGTGTGTAACTTCTCGTTAGGTATTTCGTTATTTTTATCTGATTGATTTACTGGAGTTAATGGACTGTCGATGTATGCATGATGAGCAGCTGAGTAATTTGGTCCTTGTGAGTGAAGAAGCGAATGATGTTTCTTACGGCAAATTAAGCACGACGTTTTAGACAGGCAATCCGATGAAAAATGTCCTTTTCTTAAGCAATTGTGACATAGCCGTTGATCGTTTACTAATGCGATTCGAGATTCTAAATTGTTATTGCGAAATGTTGGGCATTTAAACAGCATATGGTCACCTTTACACGCATAACAAATAAATTTCCGAACTATTGGTGTAGACGGTTCCACTAAAAATGATTTACTAGGTTGTGTTGATGTACGAGTAACCCTTTTATCTTCAATACTACATGATTCCAACGTGTCACATCGAATATTTAAAAATTCCAAAAATTCGGCAAAGGTAGGATGTAAATTGTTTACTGAGTCTCTCGCCCATAATTGTTTGGTATCATTGTCTACCTTTTCTAATAACAAAAAGATTAGCCACGGGTCACGAGATTCTTCCCTTTCACCAAGACTTCTTAAGGCTCGTACTACTTCGTCGGAATGATCATATAATCGACGTAGATCCTTGTAGTTAGTGCTCTTACACGGCCTTTGGTTAATAAATGATTGAATTAAGGTTGATACAATTGGTTTTGGCTTATTGTACCGAGCTTCCAATTTTTTCCACGCTTCCTCATAATTCTTGTCCGTTGTGGATATGTGTCGAATTATTCCAGCAGCCTCTCCCCTTAGTATACTTTTCAACTGTTGCAGCTTTTGCGCACCCTTTAAGTGTGGATGGTTGTGAACTGTATTTAAGTATAAATCACGGAACGACGGCCACATTTTATAATCACCACTGAATGGTTCTACATTAATTTTGGGTAATTTAACACTCGATGTTGTATTTATTGACTCATAAAACGTTTTTTGCTGAGCTACAAATGATTCTAACGTTTCGTTCAAATCGTCGCTATTTTTGATTAATTTCTCATTTCGAGCAGTACGTTGAGCCAAAGCATCTTCCAAAAGTGTTCGAGCTGCGTAGTATTCAGCATCAACCTTCGCTGTCACTGGTTGATACTCGACGAATGCGTGCAAATCTATCTCTAACTCTTGGAACTCCGCATGGTGCTTCATTAAATCATCCAAACGAGGTCGAATAGCAAATTCGGTAGTGTCTTCGTCGATTTTTTTTGCAAACGTTAAAATAGCCTCTATTTGTCCAGCCGTACGATTCCTAATTCTAATTTGACGATCCATTTTATTCACCTTGACTTATTGTTATCAAACCAAATCGACTTGTTTATCGTTCACGATATACGGTAAGTTAATTATCCACTGTTTATAACAAATATTTTCGCTTTACGTTATGCGTAGAATTATCTAAATAAGCACTTCTATTTTTATGCGATATTCACGCGGTATTCACAAAGTAACTACTAAATTCGGTACAGTATGGCGACACGTGTTCTAAATTATAAATGTACCGTTATATACAAGCCTTCAAAAAAAAAAAAAAAAATTCTTGGCCTAAGTTTTCACACAAACAACGTTCACTGTATCGCGTAAATTTCAGCTTTTTCCTTTTTTTTGAAAATTCTAGCTTGACTCAATTTAAAATTACACTTATGCATTTACATTCACTTAGGCCTTGCTTAAATATACCACATTTAATATTCTTAATATTCTTATTATTCACTATGTATTTTTTGAGAAGTTTTAGGATACACCAACAAAAATCAAAATGTCCTCTATCGTTTTAATATTAATTTTCTAAACAGCATACGGAATAGAAAATTCCCGGGTTTCGGCACCAAAAAATGTTCATAAAATAAATTTTGAATTTTGATTTATTTTATAATTATTAAGTTTATATATTTAACACAAAATTTTATTTATTGAAATACAACTTTTTTTATACATTACATATAAGCATGAAGCCAAATTCATGCGTAAAACAATGGCGTGTGTCCAGCTCGAATGTCGCAAGGAAAGAGAGCGTTTTCCTTTTTCTTTTGCAATATGGTAAACATAATAAAAAATAAAAATATTTTATAATTTACTCTATTACACCAATTTATCATGATTCCATACGTCAAGCAAAAATTGTACTTGATTATTGTTTATGTTTTAATTTTGACAACTGGGTATATAGAATTTGAATGCGTATATGTAATGTATTAATAATTTAATCTTAAGTTATTCGTTATATTGTTAAATAATAAGTTTTAAATTAGTGGTGTCTAATTAATTGAAGTTAAATTAACATATTTTATATAAACAAAAACCACGAATGTGTAACATATTTTAGTACCATTTAAAAAACAAGCAATTTCCTTTTCAGGGGAGTATACCGGAAAAAAAACCAAACTAATATCGATGCGCGACTGATAAAATATCTATGTAGTTTCGTACTGTAATTTATACAAATATTAATGTAATTTTAATTTTAGGTTTCATCAGTATTACTTTATACATTAACCAAGGATTCAATCCTGAACACATTACATGATGGCAGCCTAATCTTCGACATATTTTCTGAAAAGAAAACCCTTCCCCGAAAAGGGCTTCAATTTTGCCATTTTGCCATTATTGATTTAATGGGCTTATGCTTAGTGAGACAAATATACTCATAGTGTGGTTATATAGTTATGGAACTAAGCAATTTTGAAAAAAAAACTGTTTTCTCTCAAAATAATTGAATCCTGAAACGGGGTGTTCCCGTGGTTGAAATTATCGGATGATCGTACGATATTTTGATTTTTTTTGCGGTCAAATATTTAAATTTCGGGTTATCACTAATATCCCAAAAGTTCCCATTGCTAACCCCATTGAATGTTTTTCTGATAGAAAATTTATAGATTAGAATTTTCACTATACATTTCTGCGGCCGTATAAGTTCGTTTCATTTTCTGGTCAATATCTCAAAGCTTCCACTAGTAACCAATACTTTCGGTTATTATTCTAGTAGCTAAGATCATACTGAGACCATTTGGAATTTGGGAAAAATTTATAGCTCAATAAAAAAAATTATTTTTAACTTATAATGAACATTTTAATAGCTATAAATTTTCCACAATTTTACATGTAGTCGCAGGATGACTTTAGTTATTAGCAAAATGACCGACAGTATTGGTTAGTGGTGAAAGTTTTTGAGATATCGACCGTCAACTATCCACATATGCCGTTTCTTTTAGACATCCCGAGATTGGGACAATTTTTCATACAGTAAGCTTTTTTAATTTATTTAAACGGTCATCTTTAAATAACAAGTGGACATTGAGCCAACCTTTAATATTTATTTTAATTTGTTGGTGAATTTCACGATGTTAAATTATCTTATTCGAAACCTATTGCCAAAAATTCACAAATAACTCAAATGTATGTGTTGAATTCTTGAATTGTAAATTTAACTACATGCGTTTTTAACTGTTCATAACAAAATTTTTGAATAAGCCTAACATTGCTTTTGAGATCTGTTTTATTAATACATGTGCATTTTCTGTTATTTCGACAAATTTTATTTTTCGCCATGTTTTGGTATTTTTCAATTTTGCCGGAAACTTCTTAGCCTGATTTAATGAAGCATTTGTTAAAAACCAGCGTTTACCCGTCAATGTAGTAGGTTAGAATTGTATTGCCTACGATCACTAGGTGTCTATAACCGGGTCGTTCTGGATATAGGAATACTTGGTGCTATAGTTCCTATAGCCATAGTTTAGTCATTACATAAATATTCCCACGTACATCGTTGGCGAAAAATATTTAAACAAACTTAAACCGGGGATATTCTGTCAGATATATGGCGAGAATTTTTTACCACATAAATTCCAGAGCTATGTGTAATCAATTTCGAATACTTATCGAACATAATATCAATCGAAGTGGATTTCATGAATACCAGGCCGCTTTAGATTCTGAAAAGGGCATGTTACCAAAATCCTAGCGGTAAAGTATGCAATAACGCATCATATCGATGAGGGTCAATATCCTGATCCCAATGGTATTAAAATATTGAAATTAATGTTAACTTGAAAGCAATCTAAAGCAACCATTCCCACTCTATAAATTTTTACTGGTACACCCTGTACTGTATAAACATATTGTATAAAATCATAATGTATATTCTACATTTAGGTACCAACATAAAAAATAAATAATAATCTATTGAATGAATAGTCTTATCTAATTTTCAAAAATAAAAAAAAAATAAAAATCGGATTTCGTGTTTTGAATGTAAATATGACGATAAAAATGAAAATTGGAATCGCTTTTCTCTTAGATACAATAGAATCTCGAACATTTTATTTAAGGGTAATACTGATAAAATTCATATTTAGTTATATTGTTCGATTCTAATCAACTATATATCTAATCTGTATAATTTGATTGCAATTGGACGTGGAGTACACAACTGCACACATACATATGTACATTTCTAATGAACTCGTCTATGCACTATAAACGAATTTATAATAAATTCGAGATCGCAAAAAATAATATTTAGCCATCATACAGGCTGAACATATATACATAAAAACAAAACTGTTTGCTTTATTTGGTTATAAATGACATAACGCCTAAATGATTAGTATTTACTTCATATTTGTATACATACCAAAAGTAAGCTTTTAAAGTTGTGCTTTATTATTTGTACATACCTGGAAATAAAAATAAAATATTCTGATTAGTTTCATTATTTATTGTGGTTCAATGAAATATAATTTAACAAATTTTTGATGATAATTGAGATAACGAAACCACTGAACCCGTGTTTGACACATGATTGTCTGAACAGCTTTTTTGAGCTAAAGTAAATTGTTTAAAACGAAGAACACAAAATCTGATTAGAACCTACCAACACGATCACGGTAGTTCGAAACAATACGTTATTCGCACTACAAGTCTGTCCGAATTATGAGGTAATAAATTTGAACAAAATTCAAATACCATTGGTGTATTATCAAAGTTTCAATCATAGCTTTGGTGATGAAATCCAGTTGCGTGGAGTGACTCAAGCTACCTAATGCTTCCATATGGACGTTAGATAGTTAAATCGAAAGGAAAATGTTTCCTATGATCGTTCGACTGAGTGTTCCCAAAATTATTTACAAACATTCTCCAAGTGGATACGTTATGAATGCAATGAAAAATGATGTTGGGTTAATGTGTTTCTTATATTTTTGTGTGTAAATTAAAAATTACCGAATTGACATACATACATAAAAACATACTGTATTTAAAATTTTTATGCATAAGTGTGTGTTGTAATATTTTTTAATTTGTGTTTTTGTTTTTTGTATTGTGTATTACCAGAGCCATATATGATTTTAAAGAGCCGTAATATTAAAAAGAGAGCTTTAAATAGAGGGGAAGCTTTTATTGAGTTACTATAAGAAACCGTGACAATTGGAAAATTTTTGTGCATAAATTTATGAATAAATAATTAAACAAATCCTCTAAATTTTAATTTTATATTTTTAATAAAATATTCATAAAAAATATATTTGAAAAACAGCCATCATAGTGTAGTATTTAATTATTAAATTTAAACTAAAGCGGATTATAAATTTATTAATTTTCTATAAAAATGAACTTTCCGTTTAGTTGTGTAGGTTAGTAAAGTAAGTTAATAAAGGTTGCTGCCGCGGATATCTCTTACATCCAATTTAGATTTTAATTTAATAAAAATTTAACTTCTTTAGTAAATTCTGATCCCATGCACATCAGAATTTTCGAGATGAACGATGAATATAATAGCAATCTGATCAGATTTATAACAAAATTAAAGAGAGAAAACCTGAGCTGAAACGAGATTTTATGAATTACAATGTAGAACTAATAATTATTGTTGATATAATAAAAAATTTTCATTAAAATTTATTTATTGGAAATATATATGTACAAAATCGTTGAAATCGTTGATTTTCTTAATTAAATATTATTACAAAAAACAACAAAACCTAGAAAACTTAAATTTTATGCTATTGCAAAACCGAGCTTTCTGTAATTTCAATACCCGTTTACAGATGTCTCTATAATTAATTTACTTGAAATTACAGAAAAGCATAAAAAAATTAAACAACTATTTACGAAAATAACCATTATTAAGTTAAGCGCGAAATCTTTCATATAATAATTTAACATAATTAATAAAATTTAAAACAATTATAATTTTTATTTATAAAGGATGAAACACACCAAGCAGCAGCAGCGAGCAGTAAATTTAAATATTGGCTTATTCGTTGTGTAACGATACAGAATTATAATTTGAGTATAAATATAAGCACTTCCAATAAAATAAATCAAATATTTTCTAATTTTAATAGAAAAATTTAGATTTAAAGAAATTATATTGAATGAAGTTGTATCTATCGCGGCATCAATAGGTTTCACACACAGCAGCATAAATTTACTGCACTTGGCTGCTACTCATAACCTCGATAAATTTGACAAAATTATATTTACAACTAAGGCCGCGTCCCAAACACCGACTTATTTCAAACTTATTGACTTATTTGACGCCATCTTGAATAAGTCGACTTGATCGAGTCGATTTCTCCTTCCCAAACGATTTTACTGACTTATTTTGACAGATATAGCAAACAACAAATGTTTTAGGAATTTTTTATTTAATAATTAAATAAAAAAATTAAAATACACAAAAAATAATTTATTTTAATGAATTATTTAATAAATAAAAACATAAAAATGTGTCTTGAGTTATTAAAACACGATGAAAATTTATTATTGTAGCTGGAGATGCGCGAAATGCGCAAGCTACACCTCTATTAATCCTTTTTTTATATCTCTAATAATATTTTATATCTCTAAAATCTATTAATTATATTAATTTATTAAGACAATATTGTACTAATAGTTATTAACTAAGTGAAATATCACTAATTTTTGAAAATTATTAATAATATTTGATAATTTGTTGAATTTTTCATGATCAAATGTATATTTATTGTTTACATGATCAAATAAGTTTTTTGCTTTCAAACTAAGTCAAATCGATAGCAGACTTATTTGAATAAGTCGGTATAAGCAAATAAGTCGGTGTTTGGAACAGGGCTTAAAACAAAACAATCTGCTGCGCTGCTTGGTGTGCACGCCCATATGCAGCCGTTAATGTGGATTGCTTGGAATATGTCGTGCTGCTCTTGGTGTGTTTCAAGGATTCAACACACCAAGAGCAGCGCAACATATTCCAAACAATCCACACTAACGGCTGCGTATGTGTGCGCACATCAATCGGCGCAGCAGCTTGTTTTGTTTTAGTAGTAAAATGCACTTGTCTCAATTTTATTGAGGTTATGAGTAGCATCAAGGAGCAGTCAATTGAAGCTGCTGGGTGTGGAACCTATTGATGCCGCGACAGATGCAACTTCATTCAATATAATTTTTTTAAATTTAAATTTTTCTATTAAAATTACAAAATATTTGATTTCTTTTATTGGAAATACGTATATTTCCACACGAGCTATGATCTTGTTACATTAAATAAGCGAATGTCACGTAAATAAGAAAAACTGTCTCCGGTAGTAAATCATATTCAAGATCTTCATTGGTTAATAATTTGATATTACATTCATCACAGTTCAATTTTTGGGTAATTTTTCTGCCTACAAAGCCTGACACGTAAATTAAAACTGGAGGAATATCAAGCTCAAGCGTTATTCTTTCAGCGTAGCTATATTTTACTAATTTCTAAACTATTCTCTATGCAGGAACTTGTGTCATCGGAAAAATTAAAATAAACTTTTGCGCTAAACAATTCCTTTCTACAAAATCTAGTCAGTTTTAGCAAACATTTTTTATTCTGAATGTAAAATTTGTTGAACGGTAACATTATAACAACAACCACTCATTTGGCGATATTGACCAAATCGAGCCTCGAGGTTATCCGTTTGAAATTTCCCTAATAAAATATATTTGAATTTGAGATCGTTGAGTTGATAATAGCAGATTTGTTGAAGAACCTGACTTGTGTGGAGTAGAGCGGAATGGGTTCGAAAAGAAAGTTTATTAATATTGGGCATGCCGTACCAATTAGTTAGCCATTGACAGAAACCATTCGTGAAATCAAGACCACGGTTATTTATACAGTTGAAGCAGGATTAGCCAAAGGCTCTTGGGTACAAATTCCTATAAAAGAAGTTTTAACATTGACAGTGGTCCACCATTGGCGAATAATGCGTATAAATTCTGCTGTACCAATCGAGTCGGATCCTAAGAGGTTTTGATAGTGTTTGATGGCAACTATATTTTTGTCATCGAATAACCGGACAGCGAATGGAACATTTTGCCTTTCAAACGCATTTGGGAACAAAACTTTACGAGCAAGACCCGGGGCGTATCTCTAAACCATTGTGTTCTCATGTTTATATATCTTCTCTAAATCCTGAAGAAGAGCAGATAAAATGTTAGAAGAATTATCGAATTCTGGAAAATTAAAAGACCGGTTTTTGTTATTCATCCAATTATTGCGGATTGATTTAAAAAGATGAACCATATCAAACAAAAAGAAATTTTTTATATTTAATAAATAAGGTGAATTTATAAAAAGTGTAATATTCTGGGAACTAGGTAGTGAAAAATGCTTGAACGCTGCTCTGTTTATTTCATTATTGTCCGATATTATACTTATAACTTTATATCCTACTTTGTGCAATACATCTAAGACTTCATTTATTTTAGAATACAAAAATTTTGAATCCATTTTGAAAACGGGGTTTAGTGCTACTATATCTTTATTTTTTGATAACAAGGAAGATATCATAAAGGCTTGCATACATTTTAAACGAATTGGACGTTCATTATTCGCGATTCAATTATTTTCCTCAATGCCGTCTAGCTTATAGCCCTTATAGGTTAAACACGGTTTTACATGAATTTCGCCTATTAAAATATTTACGTATTTTTCATGCGATTCCAATTTTAAAAATTTTTCGATTAAATATTGATGACTACGCCAGATCGTAAACTGCCCTTACAGAAAGACTTTAAATATACTGGATGAGGTAATGTTAATGTCTCATTATTACGGAAAAAGTTGTATGCGGAAGGATAGGTAAAAGACATCATGAACGAAAAAATAAGTATGTCGGATGAATAACGGGATATTTTTAAAAATATATGCTTAAACTGTTCCAGAAAGTTAATTAATTTTTTCTTATTGTTTTCGTCAATTTCATCAAAACCACATAACGTTTCAAGACTCGATTCTACTTTTAGCTTATGATCATCTATGGTATTGCCGGGTAAATTTAAATTGTTTAAATATTTAATTAAATTATTGAGTTTTAAATAAGTATCGCATTTTAAATTTGACTCTAATAAAAATTTAAAATTAGCGAGTTTTTGCGGAATATTTTTAAAATAAATAATAATATTAAAAAATGTATCAATCTTAAAACTAATATCTACAAAAGGATTTGCATCTGCCCAACAAATTTTATAAAATATCACAACCTCACCCTCATATTTCATCATAACATTGAGGATGGAATATTTAACTGACAAATAAATATCCCTTATGCTTTTAATTTGCTGTGCCTTTATTTCCTGTTGTACTTTTAATAATGGCTTTTTCTGTTTAATAAATTGGGTTTCTTCCGGACCGTTCACATTGACAATTCAAACGAAGCGTTTATGTTTTTATATACAAAGAAGCTTTTAAAAAAATATTAAAATACACGGGGTTGATATGAAAAAGTACAAAAAGCTATTGAAAGTTCATGGAAAAAATGACGGCATCTTACGGCTCTTATATTTAGGAGGCTCTGGTATTACTGCAAAATCATAACAAAGATATTTCTGAGATGTCTATTGTTCAATTCAGAATTATTTTTTACTCCAAGTTAAAATGTCAACATAGATTTCATGTAAACCTCTCGCTGAGGCACAAAAAATCCCGAATATGTGATCAAAGATTTTGGGAAACTTGAACATCCGCCTACTTTGCGTATTATTTTCGATGCAATATACTTGTTCCACGCCTAAACATGGCAGGCTCCCAAATCCGTTCTGTGAAGAAGGTAGGAACAAGAGTTTTTAAAAAATGATAATGGAATTCAAGGTGATGTAGAGAGTTGATTGAGGAATATATTTTGGAATAATATCGCAATTTCTATTAATATCCCTATTCCTACAGATTTGTGTGGGCGCCTTTGGGGGCCACATTAATTGGTATTTTGATGCCATTGAGTGTTTGGCAAACGAGAAACCAGTCGGTATAATGCCCAAATTGTTGTATTTGATAAAACATTCCAGGATAAACTTAGCTACAATTATGGTAAGAACCGATATGGCGTCACGTCATTGATTCATAGTACGATTAAAAAACTTATAACAAATTATCTCATATTTTATACACCTTATTATTGGCGCTGGCGCAATTTGATGTGAGCTGACCAAAATTTTCGAGATTGGTTTGGGCGGCAATGGTGGTGAAATCATAATCACTGATATGAATTTGATAGAGAAATTCAACTTAAATCGTCAGTTTGTATTCCGTCCTCATGATGTGCGAGAAGTGAAATCACGAACAACTGGTGAATCTGTCAAAATATGAATCCCGATATTAATGTAATGACACATGAGAATCGAGCTCATTCAGAATGTTCATTATTGTGGTCGATTCCGGGATCTAAAATTGTATGTTATGTTATGTTATTTTTGTTTTCCCAATACAAATGCCAACAGGAAGCGGGAAAATAAAATAACAGGTCAGCAATTTTATGTCACAAGAATCGGGTCCATTAACCATTTTACATTTTAAGCCTAACTGGGCATGCGATTTAGATCGATATTTGTTTTCGATATAAGTAGCTCAAAACATGATTGAGAAGGTGCTTGCAGTTTTCCAAAGCAATCTGGCGTATAATTTCTGTGCTTTATTAAAAGCTCTGTTTTGGGCATTATTTGTGCAATGTTAAGATAAAATTTGGCTCAGTTTCAATATTTTCTTGTAAGCATTTGTCATTGACTCTGTACCTTCTCGAATGACTTCTAGTAGATTATCATTAATATCTTCTTTACAACTTGATAATGGCTTGAATGGCGTGAGGTATTTAATAGATAATAATTTGGAAAGTATGTAGCTAAAGGTTCTCGTCCTTTAAAGACTTAAGCAGTGAGAGAATGAATTCCATCCCATCAAATGAATTAACTTTCTTTTGGTTTTTTAGTTTAAACAATCAAATAAAATTTGTCTAAGTTATCAAAAAGAATTAAGGTGGCGGGTAACTTATTTCAGACGGAATCAGAAAACGTATTTAATTCGAATGCTGTATTTAATTCAGCCACAACGCTGTTACGACTACGTGTTCGGAACTACCTCTGCTTATATTTTATTCCCCTCGATTTGTGTCTTTGCTTAATCGGTTGGGTGGTTTGTGACTTCGCTTCCGGTTTATAATTGTTTTGGTACACCTTGTTTTGGTAAGAAGAAATAAAAATTGCGCGCGAGACCAATATGCATCGAGTGTGTGCAAAGCAAAACGCTCTGGAAGAATGTTTTTTCTTATATGCTTAAAACAGAGAAGAAAGAAAATTCTTCTAGAACGTTTTGCACGTAGTTATTTGGTGCGAGTTTTTTTTTGTTGGTTAGTTTTTGATTGGAATTTGACTTAAAAATAAAGTCTCGTTTTTTTTGGTTGTTAAACAAAAAAATGTTTTTTTTTTTGGAAAATGAAAGAAGATAACTCATTTTGTATTTAAAAATAATAATAAAAAAATATCTTTGTATTTGCATTATATACAATTCTGTGATACCTGGTTAAAATTTAATTTTAAAATTATTATTATTGTACCTTTGGATCAATAAAGTTCGTCGACATTATAAACTTAATATATTAAAGATAAATAATCTAAAATATAAATTTATAAATAAAATTAAATCTTCGAGTGTTATTTTTTATTTTCTTAAATGGAATAGATTTGTATCGCAAGTTTATGCTAAATCTATTTACCATTTATTTGGTCCTTCGAGCCGGATAGGCATTACAAAGCAAATTAGTACGTGCTGTTATAGTGCTTAACTTATAAAAAGAACTGTGCACTAAAATACATAAAAGTTTCGTGTGTGATTACGGCTATAGTTGTAGCTTATCCGTTAATTGTGGTAAACTAAATTACAACTTCGTCGAATAGTGATATCGGTGATTAAGTGACAATATAAATAAGTTACTTGGTTGTGCTAGTTACAATATAATAATAACCACGTCGAATATCGTAGACAAAATTCTACAGATTAATCAAAAAGTTATTATTGGCACTATTCAATGGCGTATTATCACAGTTAAAGTTGTTGAGTGCCACCATACAGTTACCAGTGTGATTAAAAGCCACGATTCGATCATAAGGTGGTGCAGTTATACATATACTACGAAGCACATACAGTTAATATCGTTCGATTTTTGCGTAATTAATCATTGAGTTGGATTTCATTGAATTCCTGAAGCACAATTCAGTGGAGTTACTCGAACGCATCTCATCGTATACGAAGCCAAATCATCGTCGAACATAATTTCATTGATTGGGCAGCCGCATATAATTTAAAATTAGTCAATAGTTACTCATTTTTGAAGTGAACTAAATATAATCAAATTCTATATCGTATTGCGAACAAGTTAGTCAATATAACATATGGTTCTCGATTTTTCCATCGAACATTCTTTATCGAGAATATCACGTGTTGCAGAAAATTCACTGCTCAGTATTACCGCTAAGTTTGCTGCACAAACATTTCGTCAACCATCCTAGGTTAATTAGTCACGGAGACCATACACCGCACATGGTTTATTAATTACAACGTTCATCAAATTCAAGGCAGCTGCTTAATATTTTACGGTGACCGATCAAGGTCATTGACGTCGAAATAATTACTGTGGATATTATCATCCATGGTGTAAGTCAACCTTCTTCAACACACTTATAAGTAACCATCGCTGGCCATTATTGTTGGATATCATCGAATCATATTTCATCGCAACGTTATCATCAATTCGAGATCAGATTGGTCAATTTTATGGTGGTTAAGCAAAACCACATTACATCGGGTCAACAGTTAATGACACTCTAGTAACGGATATTATCAACAATCATCTAGATTCATCATCGAGAACTATCATCGTGTAAGTTTATTTTATTAAACATTTTATTTAGCTAGATATTAAATTCCATTACGTTGACCTTTATCTATTAACATACTATAAGAATTTAACATTTTCAAATTGAATATCAAATTGCCTTTTCGGGTTTAGAGTTTAGCCGTGTCGTTCCAAATCCAACTACATATTTATTTTAAATCGTGCGCTTAAAATAGTTTTAATTTCGTGCGTGTATAAAATCATAAAATGGTGTCAGACACAGAAACCCACTCGGATGGCGATAAGTTCAAAACAAAGGATTCTTTAAAACGACAACGCAGTGCCTTTAAAGGTCAACTGACTCAATTTTGTAATAAGCTTACAACTATTGAAACTATTGGGTCAATTGAATCTAATATACGAAGGCTGCAAATCCTGTATGACAAATATCAAAATATACAATTGAAACTAGAACTGGTAGATGAGTCTGCTTCAACCGATCTAGTGTCTTTCGAAGAAGACTACGAATACGTCGAAAGCAACCTGCTGGATAAGCTTCACAAATTAAAACGGCTCGAAAATACAACAAAGGAGCCATTAATTTTTGAATCATCAGCAAATAGCACTCAGATTGAACAAGCGATTCCGTCCATTTCGATTAAACTTTCAGAACTGAAACTGCCAACGTTCAGTGGAGCTGAAAGTAATTGGTTAGAGTTCAAGGATGTGTTCGTTGATATTATTCATCGCAAACCAAATATAGAAAACACAGTTAAATTTGTGTATTTGAAAACTCATCTTCGCGCGGGCAAAGCATTTATTTAATTGACAGTCTTCCAGTTACACCTGATAACTATGAAACCGCCTGGAAAATATTGTGCGATCGGTATGATAACGATCTCCTTATTCAAAAAGCGCACATGAAGGAACTCTATAACATAAAAACTCCAGTCGAAAATTCATTCAATTCGTTGCAAAGTTTCATAGATCAGTCAGTAAAAAATTTTAATGCTTTGAAATCATTAAATGTTCGAATTGATTCTTGGGATTTAATGTTAATTCACCACCTAACTGAAAGGTTAGATACATCATCAAAAATCCATGTTATAAAAAATTCAGAGGCCAACAAACTATTGACCTTCGACAAATTTATAATATTACTTCGAAATCGTGTTCGAGTCTTAGAAGCCATTAAATGTGCATCTTCGAAAACGTCGACTATTAACAAAAGTCATAGCTTTACTAAAAGCAAAGCCTCGTCGTTAGTCACAAACTTAGCTCCATGTCTGTATTGCCGAGGGTCACATTCAATACCTAACTGTCCGGAGTTTACAGATTCAAAGCTCACACCACAGATGCGGTTCCAGTTTATTCGAAATCATAGATTGTGTACCAATTGCTTAATTGATACTCATACAGTACTTGATTGTGACAAACCGCCTTGCAATATTTGTTCCCAAAACACCATTCCTTTCTGCTTTTTGGTAAAACAACATATTTTAAAGAACGAAGGCAGATGTCAAGTAAAAGCTCTCCTAGTTCAAGCACACCAGTCACTCAGGATGATCCAGTGTCAAATTCTTCGCAAGTACGTGGTACTTTGTCATTTAGATTTGATCAAAATTCAATAAAGAAGTCTTCAGCGTCCTCGGGAGTAAGTCAAATTCTAATTGGAACAGCTCTAGTTAATGTTACTTCGGATTCCAACAAGCAGTTATTATGTCGCGCAATGCTAGATAGTGGTTCACAATTAAATTTCGTTACTGAAAACATTGTCAATCTAATGAAAGTCAAACCACAGAGAACTAGCAAAATAGTTTCGGGCATTGGTGGCAAGGAAACGGAAATCAAAACCAAAGTCTCGTTAACAATTTCTTCTCGAGTTTCGGACTTTTCCACCACTTTGGAATTTTATGTGATTCCTAAAATAACGAACTACCTACCAGCAAGTCCTCTCAATATCAATTTTAAGTTACTTCCTGCTAAAATACAATTAGCAGATCCGTATTTTAATGTACCCAATGAAATTGATATTTTGATTGGGGCTGAAATTTACAACGAACTATTCACTGGTAGAACTTCGATTACTCTGTTTAAAAACCTACCTGCATTTTATGATAGCGTATTTGGATATGAAATTAGTGGGAAAGCCTCAGTTAGTAATGTCACACAAACACAACTATCTACAGCATTATGTACATTCGAAGCTCACAACTATCTACAGCATTATGTACATTCGATGATATAAAGCGATTTTGGGAGTTAGAGACCGTTTCAGTTGAGAATAATTATTCATTAGATGAAAAATATTGTGAGCAGAATTATAGTAAAACTGACACACGTCTATCTTCGGGTCGCTATTTGGTATCGCTTCCTCTAAACGATAACATCCATCAGCTAGGCTTGTCAAATTCGTCCTCACTTATGCAATTCTATGCTATTGAGAAAACATTAATTCGTCAACCTCCTATTTATCAGCAATACAAAGATTTCATGGCTGAGTATTTGTCATTAGGGCATATGGAGGTAGTTGAAAATCGAACTAAAATTAATAATACATATAACAAGGTTTTTTATTTTCCTCATCATTTCGTCATCAAAGATACTAGCACTACTACTCAGTTAAGGGTAGTTTTTAACGGGTCTTCCAAATCAGCGTCAAAATTATCATTAAATGATTGTTTGTATAAGGGTCCTACTATACAACAAGATTTAATGTCCATCATTCTAAGGTTTAGGACACACATGATAGCTTTCACCGCCGATATTGCCAAAATGTACCGGCAAATCCTAATTGATCAGAATAACCAAGATTTACAACGGATTTGGTGGAGAAATGATCCCTCAGAAAGTGTCAAATGCTATAAATTGTGCACTGTTACATACGGAACGAAAAGCGCTCCTTTCCTCGCAATACGTAACTTGCATCAATTGGCGTCTGACGAAAATATCTCGTTTCCGTTGGCATCAAAAGTATTAATGTCAAATTTTTATGTTGATGATTGTCTCACAGGCTCTGATTCAATTGAAAATGCGTTGAAGCTTAAATTGGAGTTGAGTCAATTATTGGAAACAGGTGGATTTCAACTGCGTAACTTTTCCTCAAACATACCTGACCTTTCGTCTCAATCGGAATCTCCGTCAAACGTGTCCCTAGTACTTGGCCTTTCATGGAATACTTCAAGTGATGAATTTGAAATGAACTTCTCAAAATTCACAGAGAATTCTCTTTGTACTAAGCGCAACATTTTATCAGAGATCTGTCAGCTATTCGATCCACTAGGCCTCTGCGCTCCAATGATATTAATAGCCAAGATAATAATGCAAAAGATTTGGGCTATTGGTAATCTAGATTGGGATGATCAAGTCCCACAACAAATTAAATCAGAATGGAATGATTTTAAAACGCAATTAATTATTTTAAACAAGATAAAAGTTCCTCGATGCATTGTAGTTCCAAACGCTAATGTAATACAAATTCACGGTTTCTCAGACGCCTCTGAGAAGGGTTACGGATGTGTGATTTATGTGCGAATCACTGACAACAATAATAAACATGTTGTAAAATTGATTTGTTCAAAATCTAGAGTGGCTCCGCTTAAAAAACAAACGATTCCACGTCTTGAGCTTTGTGGAGCATTACTACTAGCGCAAACCTTAAATAAAGTAGTCAGTACGATTAATTTGCAATACAATGCAATATATTTATGGTCCGACTCAGAAATAACCTTATTTCGAATCAAATCGGATCCTTCAAAGTATGCTACATTCGTAGCTAACCGAATAAGTCAAATTCAAGAGTACTCGTCAATTAAAAGTTGGTGTTATGTGCCGACAGCTCAAAATCCTGCTGATTATGTATCGCGAGGATTAATGCCAAATGCGTTTGTTGCGTCCAATTCATGGTGGTTAGGACCTGCATTTCTTAAAGAAAATTCGGGCAGTTGGCCAAAAAATCACAAATCAAACATAAGCTCCGAGTTATTAAATTTAGATATTCGTCAAACAGTTTCCACATCTATATGTAACTCTTCTTCATCATGGGATATATTTGGTCGCTACTCGTCGTTTACTAAGCTTAATCGAATAACAGCTTACATTCTTCGATTTATTAATAATCTCAAAGCTAAACATGGTGTAAAAATAACAGGTGAACTAACATCTGGTAGTTCAGATATCTGAATACTCTAATGATATTCAGTACATGGAAAAACACGCTGGTCTGCCAAACTATAGTAAGTTAAAAATGTTATCACCGTTTTTAGACGACATGAAAATCCTTCGCGTCGGTGGTCGACTTTCCAATTCTAACCTACCCTATAATACTAAATATCCAATTGTATTGCCTGCCAAACATGAGTTTACCAAGCTTATTGTTTGATTTGAACATCAACGTTTGTTGCACTGCGGACCGCAAACATTACTGTATAATTTGAGAACACAGTACTGGATTATCAGAGGTCGAAATTTGTGTAGACAAATTGTGAAGGAATGCATCCTTTGCTTTCGAAATAAACCAAAACTTTCACACCAACTAATGGGCGACTAACCTGTTGACCGCGTAAATCAGTCTAGACCGTTTTCCGTTGTTGGTATAGATTTTTGTGGACCATTCTTCGCTAAGCCCAGCATAAAATCCAAAACTAAAAGTAAAGTGTATGTTTGTCTGTTTATATGCTTTGCCGTTAAGGCCATACACATGGAAATTGTCATGTCTCTCTCATCAGAATCGGTTTTAGCTAGTCTTCGCAGGTTTATATCCCGACGAGGATTTTGCACTAAAATTTATTCAGACAACGCTACGAATTTTGTAGGTTGTCGATCCGAATTGAAAGAACTTTGAAATCTGTTTTTGTCAGAAAAATTTCAAAATGGCGCTAAGAAATTTTGTGCTAGTAACAAGATCGAGTGGCTAACGATTCCTCCACGATCTCTACACTTTGATGGATTATGGGAATCCGCCATAAAAAATGCTAAATGGCATATGAAACGCGTTGTTGGTGTACGTTCCTTAACGTTAGAGGAATATCACACCTTAACTTGTCAAATTGAAGCCTGCCTAAATTCAAGACCTTTAACTGCTATGTCTAATAATGTGCAATATGTAAGTATGTATATACAGGTATTGCTATGTACTAAATTATAATTATGTATTTGCATTATATACAATTCTGTGATACCTGGTTAAAATTTAATTTTAAAATTATTATTATTGTACCTTTGGATCAATAAAGTTCGTCGACATTATAAACTTAATATATTAAAGATAAATAATCTAAAATATAAATTTATAAATAAAATTAAATCTTCGAGCGTTATTTTTTATTTCCTTAAATGGAATAGATTTGTATCGCAAGTTTATGCAAAATCTATTTACCAATTACAATTATTGGGAATCAGTCTGATTGACTGCCTATCCACTGCCAACGCTAGAAGAAATATTCTCGAAGCTGAGAAATTACCGAGTGTTTAGCACAATTGACCTGTCCGACGTCTTCTTGCGAATCAAAAAAATGTATGACGAGAAAAACGAGAAATGATATTTCTGTATGAACTGTTTAGATCGAAGAAAGGCATTCATACTTGAATATGAAGAGCCTCGCGTACGCAAATTTTATATTGCGATTATTTTACGGCCACCAGAAACCAGATAAAGAGAGTTTAAGAAACTCAAACGCATCGACGGCTGTTTGGTAATTGATATAACAAAACAGATGCCAGTATAATTTGAGGGCCTGCAGTACGAAACTAGTATATGTGAGACATTGATGAAGATTTCCACCCTCATCGAGAATGTTTGTCGAGAAGACAGCAAAAGCATTTTTTGTTGCATTTTTATGGTGATGGCATCGTCGTTGCGAGTCGCTACTGTAACTGCTTCCCTCCCGAGCTGGGCCCATGATTCACCCGCAATCATGTCAAATTCCAAAAGTCACATCGATTTTGTTGGATCCGTAAATGGTTTTCGGTACCTGATGATCATTGCCGCGTTAAGAAAATGGCCTGACATTTTTAAAATGCCATCAACAAAACGACTGAAATGACGGTCGACAGCTTAGAAAATAAAATGAAGGCGAATTTCTCGATGCTAATGAGGACATGTTAAAGGGGTGCGGATTGGTAAACTATCTGAAACGCAATTTGACAAGAGAGAAATTATAATCTATGCGAACCAAAGAAAAGGCGGATCGATATATAATATTAATGAAAAATTTGAACCTCGAGATTTTTGCACATTTACATTCGTTATACCACCGAAGATAAAAAAGGTAATTTATTATAGTTGAGATCAATTATTTCACCAAAATTTGGCATACCTAGAGTCCAGACAGATTGACTTTTTACAATAAAACTTCTTACTTCTTTTCCAATAATTGGAAAATCATTGCGAAATTTGGTGCAAATCTGTGTGAACTTTTCTGTGAGCTTTTCAATTCTTGCAATGATTTTGAAAAGTTTAGTATTTACAAAAAACGACGATTTTTTAAAAATTAGGCCATCCCATGAATTTTATTTTGTACACCTCGCAACTAAAGTGTTGATAAGATAAAAAAGAAAGCAAAGTGACTACTAGATGATGAACACTTTTTTTGTTTATTCCGCATGGCTAAGTATCCTATTAGAACCAAAGGTGCATAAACAGAACTAAAAAAATGTAGGTATTAACCTGGGGTAAACTTTATTGTTGTACAAAAATAAAAAAGCTTTAAGTTTATAACTTTTGTGAACTTAGGGGTGTGATACTAAAACCAAAAATGCAATAAAATAGTTAGTACGGTTCCGGGTTTTAAACCACATAACCAATAAAAAATAAAAATCTAATCAGATTCATTAAAATAAGGATTTTAAAAAACTCATTCGACCCATTTTTAACCATTCAGCAATATACAAAATTAGATCAATTAGGATTACAAATCTCCCACACGGCAAATTAAAATTTTCTTTTATTTCTATTACTGTACGATGGTCAATGGCGACAAAGTGATTAAAATCCGTCTTATAATAGATCTAATTACAAATGTGTAAAAGAAGATAAAACATTCCTGAATATTTACAAACAATTTCACAGACATGATAAAAGATATTTCACCACCTCTCTATACATATTATCATAAATGAGATAACAACCTGATGGAAAAATGATTATCTTCCATATGTATACAAGAAAATGTTAGTAGATGAAAAGGAAAAAAGGCAAAGACAAGATAAAACAAAAAAAAATAATAAAAGGGAAAATTTTTTTTGCACAAATTTTCTTTCCGTGAAAATGAAAATGATAATAAAAAAAGTACAAAAATGACTTTTTATGTTAGCTTTGTATACAAGAGTGAAAAGATTTGATGGTAAACGAAAAAGAATAATGACAACAAAAACAACATTATGAGTTACAAGTGAGACACTGGAAATAATGAAAATCACATTTTCATTTTGAAGAACTTTGTTTGTTGTTGTAGTGTTATTATGGCTGTATAGCATAAATAATATATAATTTTGTATGCTGAGTGATTTCATGTTCAGCCTATTTTTGTATAGATGGAGAGAGAGAGAGATGGAAGGTTAAATATTCAAATTAAATTCTTATGTCACTACTTTTGAGTGATACTTTTAAAAATATTTTTTTAATTGGCGTTGCTTCATTGATTGGATTACCATAAAATTGGTCGGAAGAATTTTGGAACTAGAGCATATAATTACAGCGCTCCAATATAATCGGCATTAAACCTTTCTTACTATAGCCATTGTTTTGGGCGTAATTGGTTTTACTCGTTTACTACTCCTACTCATTTTACGAATGATATGGGTATGTATGCGTTGATAACGGTACTTATGTGTATCCTTACCTTTTAGCTTGACTTAATCATTAAAATTTCATAAGAATTGAATTTGGAATCCTAATCATTTTTTTGTTTTGACATTAAAGCACTCTAATTATATTTAAACTTTTCATAATTCATTTTCTTGCATTCATACTTGAGGAGATTTTGTGTTGAATTATTGCAGACTGAAGAACAACCCATAGTTATTTTCTAATCACGCTCATCCCGTTCCACAAAATATGGCTAATGACAGAAGTTTTGTTTGACATTGTTGCTGTCAATAAAATATAATCAATAATCACAGAAAACCAACAAAAATCCTGATAATAAAAACAATTGTGGAGAAGCCGCGGTCAACATTAAACTAATGGGAACTGTCGCGGAACTCAAACTAATGCATCTTCCAAACTGTTATATTAACGACAACCATTTGAGTCATGAAACCTCTGAATTATTGCAGCCCTCTAGAAAGAACTATAAAATGGTATCTTACTTCAAAATAAACTGACAACAGCCCCATTTTTGTGTATATAACAACTAAATTTAGTGTATATAACAACTATTCATGGCAATTTCAACGAAGCACTCGGACATTTTGTTCCAATTATAGTCAATTCTGGAAAAATATTGGCCATAAGTTCATTACTACTGTATGGCCCAATTCCATTTTCATTCCGGGATTTATTTGTAGAAACCAAAGCAGACCTAACAAATTCTTAACAACAGCGCCAAAAAACAAAAATTATTCCTTCACTTTCAAATTTCCAAAATCTTATATTCAATATTTCTGCAACTATGTTAAATTTAGACAGCAGTTTTAATAGTTTTGAACATTTTACCTCCGTTCTTGTAGTTTTCCGTAAGGTAGGTAGAATTTCTAATTTTTTAGAGGATCAAAATTGATCAACAGTCGTTGAATTAATTATTCTTGCTTCGTTGCAAAAACGTACGGACACTTTTTCAGTGGGGCTATTTCTAATTCCTAACTTGGATTACGTAAGGTATATGAGTGTTTGCGCGCTTTTACATTCATGGGTCGGGGCTATTTATACATCGTGGAAAGACTTTCATTATTACCATTCATAAGAACTACTAAAAAAGTTCGCCTGTATTCCAAAGCTTACTACGCGTTATATTTTCATCATGAATCGCTTTTCTTTCCTGTAATCCTCTAAAATTGTTTCTTGAAATCTTACCTTGAAAATCATAATGAAGTTGACGTTATAATAGCAACAGATTTCAGCAAAGCTTTCGACAAGGCAACAATCGCGAAGTCATTATAATGGAAGTCGTTTGTCCGCTTTTCAAAATCCCGATCATCCAAACCCTGCTTTTTCAAATTTAAAAAAAAAAATTCTTTCAAAATTCATAGTATGTAGAATCCCAATCCGATATATGCCATATCAAGATCAAAAACAAAAACGTCAGTGAAAATTGATGTAAGAATCCCAATCCAGGTACAACCTAAATCTAACCAAATTAAAATCCCAATCCATTTGTACGTACCATATTTGGCCATATACGAGTATTGGCCATTTGATAATATATTAAAGCCATTTACTAAGAAATGACCTGATTACATTCAGCATGGCCGAATTCTGGAGCTACGTTCAAAATTCAAGTTTCGAATCCAAATTCAATTCTGTATGCAAAATTTGATAATTATTGGTTAAGGAATGGCCAAATTTCATTGAGAATGATCAATTTCCAAAAATTCTTTGACCAAGATCAATTAGAAAATGGGATCCTTCCGCACCATCCGGTGATTTCAATTTTCCATTAACCACGAATAGAATTTTTATTAGACCAGACAGATATATCTACTTATGCCGATGACTTATCAACAGTCTGTATAATTCGCTCGTCATGCCCGTACTTGAACATGCCAGTTATTTAATTTACCACCAATTTACCTTTTTATCCCTAATGTGAGTGACGTGGTACCCGGGTACCTTTTGCATTTTTAGATGTCTTTTTTGTATGTTTTACTTCCAATAAAACTTTAAACTTTATGAGAACTTTTAGTTCAATTGGTAGATTACGATTTTATTTAAAATTGGGAAAAGATACAACTTGGACCAACGTGGAAAAAATAAGTTTCCATACAAAATGCATGTAGGTACTAATCACTCAAATTAAGATATTTTTTCTTCACTCACATGAGGGTTAAACGAAATGGCCCGGATGTGTTATCTTGAGGCACAAAATTCAACTAACTAAGGTAAATTATGGAATATCAAAATCGTCCAACCAATCGAACCTTACCCCAACTCGATGAAGATGAATACGCTGAGCTTGTCGAGAGACAACATTTTAACCGACCCTGAAACCAATAAGAAAGTGTAACAAAAATAATATCAATTCACTGATTTTAGTAAGTGGTATACAGCAAGTTAATAAGTGGTACAGTATACATAACTTTCCTAACAGGAGTCCCAGAAGAAAAATTAATTTGTGGACATTTTACACTGATTACTTGGCAATTAAAACAAAATGTTAGAAATTAGCTATAACTCCGCGCAGACTACTTGCTAAAGGCAGTATTTTTCGGCAGTAATTTGAAGAGGTAGAGTTGGGAGGGGGGGGGGGGAGAAAGGAGACGGGGGTAATCAACCTTAAATTAGGTTAAAATCTTCCGACGCGATTTTTCTTAGAAATAAGATCAACTGAAGAGGGACCTAAACCACCATATCTGAATTATTCCCTATGTGATTCTATCGTAGAGCTACACTAATTCTGCGATGCATCCGATCAAACCTAATCTGTGGTACAGCATTCCTTGTTTGGATCAATTTAAAGAAGAAAATATCAGAGGAAGAAAATACGGTTATTACGAATCCATAGCCCGACCATTCTCATATACTAGAGAGGACTATGCAGGACCAACAGACATACAGAGGATCGAAACTGTAATAACTGTAATAAATCTACTTCCAAAGCAATTTAAATATAAGCAACAATCGATTTAAAATGAAGGGATTTATAGCGTTTTAGGCGATCTACTGTACGAGTTGAGATAAAAACAACAACACCAGAGTCAATGAAGGAAAATTCAAAGATACAAGAAATAGCAAAACAAAACCGCTTACTTAAACCTTGTTCCGATCGTAAAATCGGGGGTTAACGGTTCATCACAAGGAGAGGGGGGGGGGGGGGTGTTTTTAGTCGGTAGGGCAGAAATGCGAGTCTGACATGTTGTGCGTACGAAGCATTTTCACCTTCCCAAAAAGCAAAAAAAAACAATTACAATTACAATTACATACAATTACTATTACAATTTCAATTTTTAATACTTCAAAATTTCAAAACTTCAAAATTTCAGAATTTCAAAATTTTAAAATGTCAAAATTACAAAATTTCAAAGTTTCAATATTTGAATATTTCGATTTCAATTGATTTCATGTTCAATTTCAATTGCAATTACAATTACCATTACAACTACAGTTACAACAACAGTTAAAATTATAATTACAATTTTAATTTTTCCATATTTCAAAATTTCACAATTTCAAAATTTTAAAACTTCAAAGTTTGAAAATTTAAATATTTTAATTTCAAGTTCAATTTCAATTTGCGATGGCGCCATATAACAGTTCACGAAAACATGAAAATGGATACTATGACAACCCAGAAACACTATGAAATTCAAAAGGAATAACTCGCGACTGCATGAGAGGATCTAAAGGTATAACACAGTTAACCAACAAATTGCGTTGTGAAAAACCACCCCGAAATACGAATACAAGCAAAATCAATGCCATAGCAAAAGCGGTACTAAAACCTAACGACATATTTTGCGGGAGAGAATACATCGAATAAACAACAGTTGCGAAGATACGAATAACCAAAAAATTAGGATCACAGAAATCGACGAGATACCAAAAGAATACGAGCCCGAAGAAACAATATACAATACAATCAAACAAATACAATGAAAGCAAGATAATTGAGTCACAGTTACAACCACATCTGAGAAACGAGTCCACGAACCCCAAATAAAAATCTTAACGCAATAATTTACTGTTTTTAGTTGTTGTCTGTACAGCTTAAACGTATGGATTGTGGGCTGGGCCAATCATTGCTTAGCTCGTTTAGACGAAGCTCAAAATCACCAAGATCTTCAACTGAAAATATATTTCAATAGGAGAAGAAAAACAATAAACTCCATGGCCAATTAACAAAAATAAAGGAATTAACAGCTCAGTTGAAAGAACAATTTACAATTTTAAAGAGTATAAAGAACTCAACAAAACAATTGAAACATGTGCAGATTTCCAGAAGCCAGTTAGTTGAACATCACAAAATAACTAGCTCTAGAACAACAGCCAGGTATACGAAAAGAGAAATCACCTCCATTCATTAACGTTGATGGCATATAAATTAATCCACTATGAAATCGGTTAGGGTATCCGAGTACAAACTCGTTTCTCTTATCAGTGCCGTCTGGAAAAATATTGTTGCAGACTCTGAAACCAATGAAGCTTTGGCCACATAGTTCAATTCCGGGTATTAATGTTTTACCTACGAAGATAAGAATGATCGTCTTATTCAAAGTTACAGCAGGTTTTGTGAGGACCTCTCACAAAACCTCAATTTCAATTTCAGTATTTCAATATTTGAAAATTTTAAAATTTCAACATTTCAATTACAAGTACAATCACAATTACAATAACAATGCTAGTTGAGGACATCGATAAATATTCTTGGGAACTGGGCTACAAGATAGTCTCAAAGAAGCTAAGAGCCTAGATTCTAAGAAGCCTCGCTTTTATCGGAGATAGAACTTCAGAATGCTATCTCTTCATTAAAGAGCAAGTCCGGGTCCGGATGGGATACCGAACGAAGTCTTGAATGTCGTCTTCCAACAGGATCCTGATCTGATGCTGGTAGGTGAAAGAAAGCGCGCCTGGTTTTGATTAGGAAAGGTAATGGCGATCCTGAGCTCTTCTCATCCTTTAGACTGCTATGTATGCTTACTACGGCGAGTAAAGTCTTGGAGAAGCTAATCCAATCAACACTTAAGTCGGCGATTCAATACGCAGAGGATCTCTCGCCCAGGCGGTATGGCTTCAGAGCTGAGCTTTCCACGATTGACGCAATTCGCGAAGTAACAGAGGCATGAGAGAGTGGTGGACCACAACCATTTTTCGCGTCGCATCGTACTGTAATTAGTAACCCTAGACGTGAAAAATGCCTTTAACACGGTAAGATGGAGGGAAATACTCGACGTACTGGTGCACCAATTTTATATACCACTCTTTGTAGTGCGGATATTGGACGAGTATCTGAGAAATCGCACCCTCATATCCCTTTTCCAGCCAGAAAAAAAATTTGCTTACATTTAAGTCCACGATACACAAATGTGTATGTAAGTAGACGATCCAAACCAACCGTTTGCAATAGCGTTTATTTTATAATTCTCTTTCGTACACGATTTTTTACGTACACAATTGTGATCGCGAGCCGGAAAATTGTATACGAAACAGAGGAGGGACAGCGGAGTATATCGGTTATAGCTAGAACAGCTCAAGGATCGATTTTAGGTTCTGCTTTATGGAATGTGTTCTATGATGGCCTGCTACGAGTAGAGACACCAAACGAGGCTCGCCTACTGGGTTATGCGGACGATGTGGGGGTGCTTGTTGCTGAACGCGACACAAAGCAGGCACAGCTTAGGTAAAGCCAAGTAATGCGGACCATCAATGGGTGAACGGAAGGGAACGAACTGGCCCTAGCTCTTAGTAAAACGGAGATAACTATACTCTCGAATAGGAGAATCCAATCAGTAGTCAAATATTTGGGAAAACATATCGACTCCAAAATGAGCTGATGCGAGCATAAACGGCAGGCCTCAGGCCCGGAAGGAGCCAACTCTTAATTAGGAAGTGTACCATATCTGTTCAGAGTGCGCAAGGTGACGTCGGCAGAATGCCTGTACTGCACAGGTGGTTACGACGACGCGAAGCACACGTTCTGTGCCAAGCATGGGAGGATCGCAGAGCAGTGGTGGAGGTAGAAGTGGTTACATCGCCGCCTGAAACGGCTGTTGTATTTATGCTCTGAGGAGCGCATTCATGGGAGCTTGTTTCAGAGTTTGTTGAGTCAGTTCTTAGAGAGAAAAATTGAGATTTATATAGATTTCCAAAAAGGAGGAGGAAACTCGAGCTGAGCATAGAAAAAACATACCTACTACCTCAAAATAATGTGGGAAACAGTTCCAGGCTAGTATGGTGGATGGGGAGTGAGGAGGAGGGGAGGTGCTTTTAGTCGGTAGGGCAGAAATCCGAGTCCGACAGATTGTGCGTAAGAAGCATTTTCACCTTCCCAAAAAAACCAAAAAAAAAAACAATTATAATTACATACAATTACTATTACAATTCCAATTTCAATTTCAATTTTTCAATATTTCAAAACTTCAAAATTAATTTTAAAATGTCAAAATTACAAAATTTCAATATTTGAATATTTCGATTTCAATTGATTTGAAGTTCAAGTTCAATTTCAATTGCAATTACAATTACAATTACAACTACAATTACAACAACAGTTAAAATTACAATTACAATTTTAATTTTTCAATATTTCAAAATTTCACAATTCCAAAATTTTAAAACTTCAAAATTTGAAAATTTAAATATTTCAATTTCAATTAATTTCAAGTTCAATTTCAAGATCAATTACAATTACAATTACAACAACAGTTAAAATTATAATTACAATTTCAATTTCAAATTTATTTTTCAATTTCATTTATTTTTTATTTTTTATTGAATAGTATGTATGCGATCTGTTTTGGGGCTCAAGGCTTACCCTGCTCTTCCGCGGCCTTGTTCGTTACGTCCTTACTTTACGCCTTCCGGCCAACTCGAGGACGTACGGTTATAGGACCGATCTAAGACCATCTGCACATTGCAAACTCGATGGCAGGTTATACTGGCATGGAAGATGATGGGTCGGTCCATGGGTTTTGCACACCGACAGGGGATCGTAGATGACGATTACGATCTGTGGTGAAATGTAACACCACACATCGTAATCTTTTGATGAAATTTTACTTTGCATCATGCCCCTATCGGGATTCGAACCCGGTACCTCCTGATCCAAACGCCAAAGCTTTAACCACTGTGCCATTTGGTCGGTAATTTCGAGTTCAATTTAAATTTTGAAACCACACCTGAGAGATAAACTGTTGAGAAGAACTGAAGGACAACCACTATGTCAACCGGATTTTCTGATACAATGTGGCAATGAAACAATTCAAATGAACAAGTAACGTTCACAAGGAGAGATATCCCTTTTGCTGCGGTAACACAATTTTGTGGGTACAACAAAAGTACCATGTCAAAAATTTACTATTGTATATGTTTTCAACAAACCAACACATTTGTGTTTTCCTTTCATCCTTATTTTCGTCCGAAAAAAAACACTATAACTATACTCACAATTGTGTTGGTTGTACTTCAAATCAAGCGAAATTTTTTATCAAAAACTCCATTACATTACGATTTTTACTCACACATTTATGTGGTTTGTATTTAAATAGAGCTATTTGTTTTCGTTGATATCCCTTATTAGAAAATCCTAAATCTTACCGACGATACTACCACCCAACATAACGGAAAGAAGTTCAATAATCCGAGATAACTTTACAAGAAAGCAAGCTTAGTTCCAATTTCAATTACAATTACAATTCACATTCCAATATTTCAAAATTTTAAAATTTCAAAATTTCAAAATTATTAAATTTCAAAATTACAAAATTTCAAAATTTCAATAATTCATTATATCATTATTTCAATTTCAGTTTATAAATATTTCAAAATAACAAAATTTCAAAATTTCAATATTTCAATATTTCAATATTTCATTATTTCATTATTTCATTATTTCATTATTTCATTATTTCATTATTTCATTATTTCATTATTTCATTATTTCATTATTTCATTATTTCATTATTTCATTATTTCATTATTTCATTATTTCATTATTTCATTATTTCATTATTTCATTATTTCATTATATCATTATTTCATTATTTCATTATTTCATTATTTCATTATTTCATTATTTCATTATTTCATTATTTCATTATTTCATTATTTCATTATTTCATTATTTCATTATTTCATTATTTCATTATTTCATTATTTCATTATTTCATTATTTCATTATTTCATTATATCATTATTTCATTATTTCATTATTTTATTATTTCATTATTTCATTATTTCATTATTTCATTATTTCATTATTTCATTATTTCATTATTTCATTATTTCATTATTTCATTATTTCATTATTTCAATATTTCATTATTTCATTATTTCATTATTTCATTATTTCATTATTTCATTATTTCATTATTTCATTATTTCATTATTTCATTATTTCATTATTTCATTATTTCATTATTTCATTATTTCATTATTTCATTATTTCATTATTTCATTATTTCAATTATTTCAATATTTCAATATTTCAATATTTCAATATTTCAATATTTCAATATTTCAATATTTCAATATTTCAATATTTCAATATTTCAATATTTCAATATTTCAATATTTCAATATTTCAATATTTCAATATTTCAATATTTTCAATATTTCAATATTTCAATATTTCAATATTTCAATATTTCAATATTTCAATATTTCAATATTTCAATATTTCAATATTTCAATATTTCAATATTTCAATATTTCAATATTTCAATATTTCAATATTTCAATATTTCAATATTTCAATATTTCAATATTTCAATATTTCAATATTTCAATATTTCAATATTTCAATATTTCAATATTTCAATATTTCAATATTTCAATATTTCAATATTTCAATATTTCAATATTTCAATATTTCAATATTTCAATATTTCAATATTTCAATATTTTAATATTTCAATATTTTCAAATATTTCAATATTTCATATTTCAATATTTCAATATTTTCAATATTTCAATTCTTTTTTCAATATTTCAATATTTCAATATTTCAATATTTCAATATTTCAATATTTCAATATTTCAATATTTCAATATTTCAATATTTCAATATTTCAATATTTCAATATTTCAATATTTCAATATTTCAATATTTCAATATTTCAATATTTCAATATTTCAATATTTCAATATTTCAATATTTCAATATTTCAATATTTCAATATTTCAATATTTCAATATTTCAATATTTCAATATTTCAATATTTCAATATTTCAATATTTCAATATTTCAATATTTCAATATTTCAATATTTCAATATTTCAATATTTCAATATTTCAATATTTCAATATTTCAATATTTCAATATTTCAATATTTCAATATTTCAATATTTCAATATTTCAATATTTCAATATTTCAATATTTCAATATTTCAATATTTCAATATTTCAATATTTCAATATTTCAATATTTCAATATTTCAATATTTCAATATTTCAATATTTCAATATTTCAATATTTCAATATTTCAATATTTCAATATTTCAATATTTCAATATTTCAATATTTCAATATTTCAATATTTCAATATTTCAATATTTCAATATTTCAATATTTCAATATTTCAATATTTCAATATTTCAATATTTCAATATTTCAATATTTCAATATTTCAATATTTCAATATTTCAATATTTCAATATTTCAATATTTCAATATTTCAATATTTCAATATTTCAATATTTCAATATTTCAATATTTCAATATTTCAATATTTCAATATTTCAATATTTCAATATTTCAATATTTCAATATTTCAATATTTCAATATTTCAATATTTCAATATTTCAATATTTCAATATTTCAATATTTCAATATTTCAATATTTCAATATTTCAATATTTCAATATTTCAATATTTCAATATTTCAATATTTCAATATTTCAATATTTCAATATTTCAATATTTCAATATTTCAATATTTCAATATTTCAATATTTCAATATTTCAATATTTCAATATTTCAATATTTCAATATTTCAATATTTCAATATTTCAATATTTCAATATTTCAATATTTCAATATTTCAATATTTCAATATTTCAATATTTCAATATTTCAATATTTCAATATTTCAATATTTCAATATTTCAATATTTCAATATTTCAATATTTCAATATTTCAATATTTCAATATTTCAATATTTCAATATTTCAATATTTCAATATTTCAATATTTCAATATTTCAATATTTCAATATTTCAATATTTCAATATTTCAATATTTCAATATTTCAATATTTCAATATTTCAATATTTCAATATTTCAATATTTCAATATTTCAATATTTCAATATTTCAATATTTCAATATTTCAATATTTCAATATTTCAATATTTCAATATTTCAATATTTCAATATTTCAATATTTCAATATTTCAATATTTCAATATTTCAATATTTCAATATTTCAATATTTCAATATTTCAATATTTCAATATTTCAATATTTCAATATTTCAATATTTCAATATTTCAATATTTCAATATTTCAATATTTCAATATTTCAATATTTCAATATTTCAATATTTCAATATTTCAATATTTCAATATTTCAATATTTCAATATTTCAATATTTCAATATTTCAATATTTCAATATTTCAATATTTCAATATTTCAATATTTCAATATTTCAATATTTCAATATTTCAATATTTCAATATTTCAATATTTCAATATTTCAATATTTCAATATTTCAATATTTCAATATTTCAATATTTCAATATTTCAATATTTCAATATTTCAATATTTCAATATTTCAATATTTCAATATTTCAATATTTCAATATTTCAATATTTCAATATTTCAATATTTCAATATTTCAATATTTCAATATTTCAATATTTCAATATTTCAATATTTCAATATTTCAATATTTCAATATTTCAATATTTCAATATTTCAATATTTCAATATTTCAATATTTCAATATTTCAATATTTCAATATTTCAATATTTCAATATTTCAATATTTCAATATTTCAATATTTCAATATTTCAATATTTCAATATTTCAATATTTCAATATTTCAATATTTCAATATTTCAATATTTCAATATTTCAATATTTCAATATTTCAATATTTCAATATTTCAATATTTCAATATTTCAATATTTCAATATTTCAATATTTCAATATTTCAATATTTCAATATTTCAATATTTCAATATTTCAATATTTCAATATTTCAATATTTCAATATTTCAATATTTCAATATTTCAATATTTCAATATTTCAATATTTCAATATTTCAATATTTCAATATTTCAATATTTCAATATTTCAATATTTCAATATTTCAATATTTCAATATTTCAATATTTCAATATTTCAATATTTCAATATTTCAATATTTCAATATTTCAATATTTCAATATTTCAATATTTCAATATTTCAATATTTCAATATTTCAATATTTCAATATTTCAATATTTCAATATTTCAATATTTCAATATTTCAATATTTCAATATTTCAATATTTCAATATTTCAATATTTCAATATTTCAATATTTCAATATTTCAATATTTCAATATTTCAATATTTCAATATTTCAATATTTCAATATTTCAATATTTCAATATTTCAATATTTCAATATTTCAATATTTCAATATTTCAATATTTCAATATTTCAATATTTCAATATTTCAATATTTCAATATTTCAATATTTCAATATTTCAATATTTCAATATTTCAATATTTCAATATTTCAATATTTCAATATTTCAATATTTCAATATTTCAATATTTCAATATTTCAATATTTCAATATTTCAATATTTCAATATTTCAATATTTCAATATTTCAATATTTCAATATTTCAATATTTCAATATTTCAATATTTCAATATTTCAATATTTCAATATTTCAATATTTCAATATTTCAATATTTCAATATTTCAATATTTCAATATTTCAATATTTCAATATTTCAATATTTCAATATTTCAATATTTCAATATTTCAATATTTCAATATTTCAATATTTCAATATTTCAATATTTCAATATTTCAATATTTCAATATTTCAATATTTCAATATTTCAATATTTCAATATTTCAATATTTCAATATTTCAATATTTCAATATTTCAATATTTCAATATTTCAATATTTCAATATTTCAATATTTCAATATTTCAATATTTCAATATTTCAATATTTCAATATTTCAATATTTCAATATTTCAATATTTCAATTTCAATTTGAATTAATTTCAAGTTCAATTTCAATTTCAAATTTAATTTCTATTTCAATTTTAATAACAATATATTGAACTTCTTGTAAACCGAAACGAGATGTTCGGGATCACTCAAAAATGCAAACTATTCCGCGAAACCACGAGTTGAGAGACAAACTGCTGAGAAGAACTGAAGAACATCCACTTTATCAACCGGCTTTTCTGATACAATGAAACAAGTCAAATGAACAATGAAACGTTCACAAGGAGAGAAATTATAAAATCCTAAGTCCTACCGACGATTCAACAACCTAAAATAACGGAAAGAAGTACAATAATCCGGGATATCTTCACAAGGAAGCAGGCTGTATAGATTCCGACATAAAAATAATTCTCGTTTTTATAATAAAACACAAAAACCAACCATTAAACATGGCGAACTACTAAAAAAAACAAAAGCAAAAAGAGGTCATCATTAAACTGACCAACTCCTGATAAATCCAGGAACGCTGCTATCTCAGGTTTCGATAAACTGCATACCAACAAGAATGTACATAATTGTATTAAATCCCGGAAACCACGCGGATAAAAAGGCATCAACTATAATTTCTTTGATATTAAATAATGTTTACCATATCAAACCTCGTGACCAACTGCCCCAGGACAATCATTTTTAAGTACTCATACATTATTTTCGCGTTACCTTTTTATGTTTGTTACATATATACGCACGTCAAATAAAGCACTCACCTCAAACGAGATAATCATAGCTCGCATGATGAAAACAAAACCCCAAATTACACCTGCAGCTTGATTTAGAAATTCTAATAAAACATCACCACGATAAAAAGAATTTGAACCAAAACATTAAACAAGGATAATAAGAAGGATGTTATGTTATACACACCAATGATTTATAGGCAATATGATACCAAAACACATTCAAAACACCAAAACTGAATTTCATATTATTCTATTTAGCCTTACACACACACACACACACACATACTATAATGTATATACAACATACATACAAATAAGCATCAAACATCAAGCACACAGAGAACACAAAACATCATGATATTTATGGAAAATAACCATATAAATCAGGAACAGCGATTACGAATTAAATACGAACGGGATTTTTTTTTTATTGTTGGCGGTAAAAAATTTATAAAACAAGAAAATTAAATGGAAATGGTTGACATTATTTTGATGTATGTCATTTAGATTGTGTTTTTTTGATAACACATCCAAAAACATACACACACACACAACAACAAAAATTGTTTAACTTTATTCCGAATTAAACATTTCGTGAGCTCTGTTTGTTTTCTTCTTTCGTTTTCTTGTTGTAGGCTTTTCTTCGTTATCCACGCGCTAAATAAATTTTTGTAAGTATTTTGTTTTCTTCTGTGCCAGATAAAAGTTTCGTTTAAAACTTTTTATTTTATTTATTTAATGTTTTCCTTCTAATTTCTGTTATGTTTTTTATTTGATTCAATTGTTGTATTCTGTTGTTGTTGTTGTTGCTTTATTCAATTAAGTTTGTTTTCTTCTATGGGAACAATTTTAGAAAGAAAAGCTTTATTTTTTGTATTTAGGAGAAAATGAAAGAGATTAAATTTTATCTGGATTTTTAAATTTTTGTTTTTTTTTGATATTGCTAAACAGGCGTGAATGCCTTAGAAGAACTTAAATGCTGGATAATATTCTGCTTTTCGACTTTGATGTATATTACTGTTGTGCGCTTTTCATAATTTCTTTTTGTGTTTTTGTTTTATCTCTGTCACTTGAGATTTTCATATCATTTTTGTTTTGTGTGCGGAGCTTTTACGTTTCGTTAAATATTGCTTTCTTCAGATTCAGAACAAAAAGGTAATTTTTCGGTATTTTTTAATTGAAAAGTTCGTAAATGATAATCTCGAGTTTATACACGAGTATTTAGAAATGCAGGGATATATAAAATATTCAATTTTTTGCCTCGTTAATTCCTTTTTATAAAAATCAAGTGTATGTTATGAAGTACACTTTGTAAAAAATCTATTCATGCTCGTATCTTTATATACTCTTCAGAATTGTATAAGGAGAAGCTTTAACAATAAATTATGATTTTAAGCATAAAGCATATATGTATAATGTTTCTATACAATAAAATGGCTTCTTTTATGCTAAACGACCAATTCAAAAATTGTTAGTTCATTGATAGTTGGTGGACCAGTTACAAAGGAACCAATTTTTGTTTATTTGGAAGTCCCACGAACACTTATATGGGTTTGCTCTGTTCAATCCACATTTTCATTTCAATCTGCATGTTAGATATTACTCTTTAAAACTTTAAAGACAGCAACTCAAATTACATACTAGTACGATATCAAAATCAATATTTTGCTAATCAATTTAATATAAAATAAATCATGAAAAGTTTGTGGGTGTACCCCATACTTGTTCGACAGCAAACCACATTTCGGTTGTAGTGATGAATTCGAATGTGAATTGCAGTGCTCCTTTTTTGATCTTTTACTGAATCGTAATCATTTACATAGAGAGCTTCTAAATAATCTCCTACTAAAGGCGCAAGTATCGTTTAAATCTTCATACTACACGCCGGTCATAGTTTTCGGCGAAGGATCAAAAACCACACGGAATTTGGAAGATTTCAGGATGCCATATGGTGCGGTAAAAAATTCTGAAAAAATTCGAATTTAGCAACTTTCCAAGTTCGATCGTATCTGTTTCAGTGGGAACTGTACAAGGAATATTTAGTTATCTTTAGTTCCTGCAAGTAGTTTCGGTGAATAATTTTTTGTATGCCGCATGCTTGGATGATTAGGACCTCTACAATTTCCCAAAATAGCTTTAAAATCTCATCAACTTTGGTTATCTTTCTATGTGTGCTGTACTACTTGATGTTACGTAAATTTTGACTAGATTTAGTTGGCCACCAAGAAGCCATCCATATATTGTTTCCATGACAATAATGTCTTTTTGTTGTTTGATTCTTTCTTCTAAAATCATATTGAACACATGTTGCCTGCCATATAATTGTATATCAATATTTTGTGAAACATTGAAATTAGGGTGAGCTAAGACTACCTCATATTCGCTAGGTTTACATCGAATGTCACTTTTATCAATAATTATTCAACCACCATTGGTAGTATGCAGTCTCAACTGCTGAGTTAGCTGGTTTTGGATTATCTTGATGGAGTGAGGTGTGGTGGGTTTTTCCACAATTTTGGCATCGCGAGCTTGACATGCATTGGTATACTGGATAGCTCGTAAACAAGAGCAACGATTATTGGACTTAATGCAATGCTGGCGCACAACGTAATACTGCTCCGCAATATCGATAATGCCACTCTCTTGATCATGGGCTACATTTAAAATCGAATTTTGCGTCATCAACAAAAGCTTTGCACGTGCCTAATTAGACTGAAATTTGTCAACATCTTTTTCCTCGACTGCGCTGATTACATAATTTTGCAGTTTGGCTTCACATTTCAATTATTTCACTATTTAATTTGTAATATTTGCTTTGAAATACCCTACAAAAAAGTTTATTCGGGAAATTTAGTTGGAATTTAATAGTAGGTGCTAAATTTGTCCATTTGCGCTAAATCGACAATAATTTTTTCGGATGTATCTGGACATTTCCCGAAATTTAATGGTTAATTAATACTTTTTGCTTCCTATTTGACCAAATCTAAAACATTCGTGGGTATATGCAAAGTGAAAGAAGCAAATGAACGTGAAAAAATGAAACAAATACTTTCACCACCCAAAACCACATTTTCCTTATAACGCTAATCTAAACACAGTTAAAACATTCGTGAACGAAGTAATGACAACTAAATAGCAAGTATTGTAACACATAGAGTGGTCCAAGCTGCCAAAACACGGGGTCTCCACAATCCCGAAAACCTAAAAAACTCGAACAGAACTCCAAACGGTCTATTCAAGCCGGTACCCAAATCGAAAAATTTTCAATAACTAAAAAATTAGAAAAATTAGAACCAATGCAGAGATGACTACTAGAGAAGACATCAGCTTGCATCCTTGCAATCGCAGCCGCAGTCGCAGTCGCAGTTCAATTTCAATTCACAATTTCAATTTTCACTATTTTAATTTCCACCATTTCAATTTCAACAATTTCAATTTCAACAATTTAAACTCCCACAATTTCAATTTCCACAATTTCAATTCCAATTTCAATTTGCAATTTCAATTCGCAATTTCAATTCACAATTTCGGTTCACAATTTCATTTCACAATTTCATTTCACAATTTCAATTCGCAATTTCAATTCTCTACTTCAATTCACAATTTCAATTCGCAATTTCAATTCGCAATTTCAATTCGCAATTTCAATTCGCAATTTCAAATCGCAATCTCAAATCGCAATTTCAATTCGCAATTTCAATTCGCAATTTCAATTCGCAATTTCAATTCGCAATTTCAATTCGCAATTTCAATTCGCAATTTCAATTCGCAATTTCAATTCGCAATTTCAATTTGCAATTTCAATTCGCAATTTCAATTCGCAATTTCAATTCGCAATTTCAAATCAACTTCAATTCGCAATTTCAAATCGCAATTTCAAATCGCAATTTCAAATCGCAATTTCAATTCGCAATTTCAATTCGCAATTTCAATTCGCAATTTCAATTCGCAATTTCAATTCGCAATTTCAATTCGCAATTTCAATTCGCAATTTCAATTCGCAATTTCAATTCGCAATTTCAATTCGCAATTTCAATTCGCAATTTCAATTCGCAATTTCAATTCGCAATTTCAATTCGCAATTTCAATTCGCAATTTCAATTCGCAATTTCAATTCGCAATTTCAATTCGCAATTTCAATTCGCAATTTCAATTCGCAATTTCAATTCGCAATTTCAATTCGCAATTTCAATTCGCAATTTCAATTCGCAATTTCAATTCGCAATTTCAATTCGCAATTTCAATTCGCAATTTCAATTTGCAATTTCAATTTGCAATTTCAATTCGCAATTTCAATTCGCAATTTCAATTCGCAATTTCAATTCGCAATCTCAATTCGCAATTTCAATTCGGAATTTCAATTCGCAATTTCAATTCGCAATTTCATTTCGCAATTTCATTTCGCAATTTCAATACGCAATTTCAATTCGCAATTTCAATTCGCAATTTCGATTCGCAATTTCAATTCGCAATTTCAATTCGCAATTTCAATTCGCAATTTCAATTCGCAATTTCATTTCGCAATTTCAATTCGCAATTTCAATTAGCAATTTCAATTCGCAATTTCAATTCGCAATTTCAATTCAATTTCAATTCAATTTCAATTCAACTTCAATTCAATTTCAATTCAATTTCAATTCAATTTCAATTCAATTTCAATTCAATTTCAATTCAATTTCAATTCAATTTCAATTCAATTTTAATTCAATTTTAATTCAATTTCAATTCAATTTCAATTCAATTTCAATTCAATTTCAATTCAATTTCAATTCAATTTTAATTCAATTTCAATTCAATTTCAATTCAATTTCAATTCAATTTCAATTCAATTTCAATTCAATTTCAATTCAATTTCAATTCAATTTCAATTCAATTTCAATTCAATTTCAATTCAATTTCAATTCAATTTCAATTCAATTTCAATTCAATTTCAATTCAATTTCAATTCAATTTCAATTCAATTTCAATTCAATTTCAATTCAATTTCAATTCAATTTCAATTCAATTTCAATTCAATTTCAATTCAATTTCAATTCAATTTCAATTCAATTTCAATTCAATTTCAATTCAATTTCAATTCAATTTCAATTCAATTTCAATTCAATTTCAATTCAATTTCAATTCAATTTCAATTCAATTTCAATTCAATTTCAATTCAATTTCAATTCAATTTCAATTCAATTTCAATTCAATTTCAATTCAATTTCAATTCAATTTCAATTCAATTTCAATTCAATTTCAATTCAATTTCAATTCAATTTCAATTCAATTTCAATTCAATTTCAATTCAATTTCAATTCAATTTCAATTCAATTTCAATTCAATTTCAATTCAATTTCAATTCAATTTCAATTCAATTTCAATTCAATTTCAATTCAATTTCAATTCAATTTCAATTCAATTTCAATTCAATTTCAATTCAATTTCAATTCAATTTCAATTCAATTTCAATTCAATTTCAATTCAATTTCAATTCAATTTCAATTCAATTTCAATTCAATTTCAATTCAATTTCAATTCAATTTCAATTCAATTTCAATTCAATTTCAATTCAATTTCAATTCAATTTCAATTCAATTTCAATTCAATTTCAATTCAATTTCAATTCAATTTCAATTCAATTTCAATTCAATTTCAATTCAATTTCAATTCAATTTCAATTCAATTTCAATTCAATTTCAATTCAATTTCAATTCAATTTCAATTCAATTTCAATTCAATTTCAATTCAATTTCAATTCAATTTCAATTCAATTTCAATTCAATTTCAATTCAATTTCAATTCAATTTCAATTCAATTTCAATTCAATTTCAATTCAATTTCAATTCAATTTCAATTCAATTTCAATTCAATTTCAATTCAATTTCAATTCAATTTCAATTCAATTTCAATTCAATTTCAATTCAATTTCAATTCAATTTCAATTCAATTTCAATTCAATTTCAATTCAATTTCAATTCAATTTCAATTCAATTTCAATTCAATTTCAATTCAATTTCAATTCAATTTCAATTCAATTTCAATTCAATTTCAATTCAATTTCAATTCAATTTCAATTCAATTTCAATTCAATTTCAATTCAATTTCAATTCAATTTCAATTCAATTTCAATTCAATTTCAATTCAATTTCAATTCAATTTCAATTCAATTTCAATTCAATTTCAATTCAATTTCAATTCAATTTCAATTCAATTTCAATTCAATTTCAATTCAATTTCAATTCAATTTCAATTCAATTTCAATTCAATTTCAATTCAATTTCAATTCAATTTCAATTCAATTTCAATTCAATTTCAATTCAATTTCAATTCAATTTCAATTCAATTTCAATTCAATTTCAATTCAATTTCAATTCAATTTCAATTCAATTTCAATTCAATTTCAATTCAATTTCAATTCAATTTCAATTCAATTTCAATTCAATTTCAATTCAATTTCAATTCAATTTCAATTCAATTTCAATTCAATTTCAATTCAATTTCAATTCAATTTCAATTCAATTTCAATTCAATTTCAATTCAATTTCAATTCAATTTCAATTCAATTTCAATTCAATTTCAATTCAATTTCAATTCAATTTCAATTCAATTTCAATTCAATTTCAATTCAATTTCAATTCAATTTCAATTCAATTTCAATTCAATTTCAATTCAATTTCAATTCAATTTCAATTCAATTTCAATTCAATTTCAATTCAATTTCAATTCAATTTCAATTCAATTTCAATTCAATTTCAATTCAATTTCAATTCAATTTCAATTCAATTTCAATTCAATTTCAATTCATATTCAATTCATATTCAATTCATATTCAATTCATATTCAATTCATATTCAATTCATATTCAATTCATATTCAATTCTTATTCAATTCAGAATCAATTTCAATTCAATTTCAATTCAATTTCAATTCAATTTCAATTCAATTTCAATTCAATTTCAATTCAATTTCAATTCAATTTCAATTCAATTTCAATTCAATTTCAATTCAATTTCAATTCAATTTCAATTCAATTTCAATTCAATTTCAATTCAATTTCAATTCAATTTCAATTCAATTTCAATTCAATTTCAATTCAATTTCAATTCAATTTCAATTCAATTTCAATTCAATTTCAATTCAATTTCAATTCAATTTCAATTCAATTTCAATTCAATTTCAATTCAATTTCAATTCAATTTCAATTCAATTTCAATTCAATTTCAATTCAATTTCAATTCAATTTCAATTCAATTTCAATTCAATTTCAATTCAATTTCAATTCAATTTCAATTCAATTTCAATTCAATTTCAATTCAATTTCAATTCAATTTCAATTCAATTTCAATTCAATTTCAATTCAATTTCAATTCAATTTCAATTCAATTTCAATTCAATTTCAATTCAATTTCAATTCAATTTCAATTCAATTTCAATTCAATTTCAATTCAATTTCAATTCAATTTCAATTCAATTTCAATTCAATTTCAATTCAAGTGGATTCAATTTCAATTCAATTTCAATTCAATTTCAATTCAAGTGGGATTGAGTAGAGCTGAAATTCAAAATATCGGTAAGGAAAATGTTTACACTTAAGGTGACCCTTAACCCCCTAAATGGGTGGTGTGTAACGAAATCCCGGTTTTCAAAATCCCGGATTGTCAAAGCCCCGGTGTTCTTTTATAAATCCCGATTTTCAAAATCCTTGTTTTTAAAATCCAGATTTTTAAAATCTTGGATTTCTAAATCCCGGTTTTCAAAATCCCGGTTTTGTATAATAAAAAAATACCCGATTTTCAAGAAATCCCGGTAAAAATTCAATTAAAATTTGACATGTGGGAAAATGGGACTTATAAATCATTTTTGGCCATTTATTAACAGATTTTGTTGAAATTCGATACGTGCGATAGAAATGGGATTCTAAAATTTTAGAAAAAAAATTTTTTTTTTTTTTTATAAAGCGGTCAATAGAGATGGAACTAGGCCATTTCTAAACCCATTTTGTTGAAATTCTACACGTGCGATGGAAATCGATTTCTAAACTGATTGCTTGATAAAATGCTTAAAAATGGCTATCGCTATGGAACTAGGCCATTTTTTAACCGATTTAGTTGAAAGTCGATATGTGGGTCCTAAATGGGATTCAAAAATGCGTTTTTGATAAAGTTCTGAATTAAGGAAAGTGGGGATGAAACCTGGGGCATGCGACATGTGAGATCTAAATGGGATTTTAAAATGATGTTTGATAAAGTTCTGGAATATTGTCATTAGGGATGGGCCATTTCTTAACCGATTATGTCGAAAATCGTCACGTGCGATGTAAATGGGGTTGAAAATGTTGTAAGTACAAAATCTTGCAATTACAAAATCTTACATGACAAAATATGTTAGTTTTTAGATTTTGAAAACTGGGATTTTGAAAACCGGGATTTTGAAAACCGGGATTTCGTAGTACACCCGTACAAGGGATTTAAATTATAAATTTTGGATTAAAATTTTGCTTATTCAAAGTCATATAGCAATATTAAACGCGAATGAAAATACATGTTTTAATCGATTTTCAAAATTTCAACTCAACCCAACCGTTCCCCATGGAAATTATCATTACAATTTAAAATTAGAAAAATCTTATTTAAACTCAACCCAACTCCACGGAAACATGGTAAATCGCAGATTGGCGGTCGACTTATCGATAATGCAGACAATGGAATACGTCAAAAGCCAAAAATTAAAAATTAATTAATTATAATTTGATAAACTCAATAAATCAAATAAAATTCAATGAAAAAAATATCGGTTATGCAGTCGCATAGATTTGTAACACATAAGTCGATTGCTAAAATTATTTTAAGTATTTAATCAAGAGTAATTTACCTGTATTGCCCTACACATAACATCATAGAAAAACATTAATTTTATTTATTTATTGTGGAGACAGTCAAAACACGTCTACCTCCTTCGAGTAATCACTATCCCATCCTCAAGAATCAAAAAATCGCCCAACGTCAAGGCATAAAAATTCTTCATCTTTATAACAACAAAATTTCTATCACATTTATTTAAAATTAGATTTAAATCAATTTGTAAAATTGATCATTAGCAGTCCATTGGTCTAATGCGTCAGCCAAAACGGCACAAAAACAGTCCCATTAGTAATAAATTATTAAAATATAAATCAATTACGCACCCAATATTTGTAAATGCTATAAATTCAAACGCCTCATCAGTGTTTTGCTAATTACGTTTTTCTGAAAATGTTTTTTGAAAAATGATTGTTCAATTTATTTGATACCTTGTATACAATAACAATCAATTTGAATTTCCTTTTTTCAACCAACAACACAGTGGCAGCAACAACAAATAGGTATGGATACGTAACGAGGGCGGAAAAATAAGAAAGAAAAACCAAAACTAGAAAAATTAGAAGACATTTAATTTTATTGAAACCTTTTTATATTGTTGTTGTTGTTGTTCTTGTTCCCTGTTGTTTTCTTTTAATGCGCCATGCCCTTATGTAACTTGAAGAAAAATAAAAACATTTTCTATATTCCATCTTAAGATATTGTTGTTCTTGGTCGTCTGATTATTATTATCATTGTTATATATTTTTTTTGGTGCTTTGTATTATCAACTGTATTGTTGTTCACGTCCCTTAATGCCACAGGATTAATATTTTTATTACATAATAAACGAAAATTAATTTAAAGAAAGTTTTTTTTTTCTTGTATTTTGTGATTGTTTGAGGGCGTTAAAAAGTTTTTAAAAGGTCAACGAATATAATATTTAATATAAATTAAATAGCATTTTAGTAAGAGTGGCCGCAAATAGACATATTTGCCATAGAATTAACAGCATTCATGTGTTCCGGCGATAAAAATGTGACAACGATATTTACAAAATCATTTTTTCCGCTACCTTTGTATACAAAACAAAAAATTATCTCCCATTTCAAATCCATTTCGAGAAAATGTAAATGACTTCTGGTGAAAATAAAATAAAAAATGCCTGCAGTTATAAAATATCAATCTCCCTCCCTTCTATGTTTCATATATAGAAACATCACACCCTAGAAAAAATGTTCATCAAAATCATAACCGCAACAACTTTATACATCACAACCGTCTTCCCTTAAACAATTCGAAAATGAGAAAAACTAACTAAGACGGAAAATGACGAATAAAATTAAAGTTTCCATCCCTTAACCACAAAATAATAATAATTTTCTTGTTAAAGGATATTATAGCGAAAAAAGAAATGTTATATTCTAAAAACATTCTTGTTTTAATTTTAATGAAATTTTTTTCATTTTAATCATAAAATATAAAATGAAAAATTCGAGAGAAAAATGTTGGAACAAAATTACAGTTATAATCATGAAAAAAACAAACTATAAAAAATTCGTAATAAAATACTGTATAGTGAACGACAAAACTAAACTATTGTTATGGCAAATGATTATCATCTTAAAGAATTTTTTTGTTGCTGGTATACTCGTCGAGATACGACTAAGATAATCAACATGCTTTTCGGTTTTTTTTTTCTAGGTTCCCGTAGCACAGTAGATTTATATAGGCGTATTAATGGATGATGAGTAGACGAAATAACTACAAAATACTAAATTTATATTGTACGTACATTTAGAATCTATGGGTGTATTGTTGTTGAATACAACGATTAACTTTTTTACTTTTTATATGCTTGTTAAATCTTAAATGGACTGAGATTTTTTTCAGAACAAAGAAATGTTTTTTTGTTCGGAAAGTTGAGTAATCAACGAGAAACTGCCCTAATAAAATAAATTCGAAAAATTTCTATCGCTACAATCATTACTCAAATTCAACAGTAATGTGTAATTAAAATGACTGTTCATTAAATTTTTTTCAACATTACAAAGAGCAAGTAGAAATTGTTTTTCAATTCACAAATTATAGGGAGAACTGAATGTCACTTTTGCACTGCACCATATCACTATAGAAAGAAAACAATGGCGAGTCACCGAGTCAGTTTTGTAATATCAGTAGTTTTGAAATATTTAATCGATGCTATTAATTAATTATATAAAATTGAGGAGGAAAAAAGAGGAATCGCACTGCGCATTTTACAAGATCAACAACCAATGCCGGTTCATCAACGACGGCCATCTTCGAAGTTTTGGAACCACCACAAATTGAAAAGCTGTGGGGTAGCGCAAGATTATTTATATTACGACGGTTTTAGTAGTACCAATGACCACATGAGAAACAATTTTAGTCAACATCATCGCAGGCAAGGTGGCCCGATCGCAATATCTATCATACAAAGATCTGAACGATTTCCTGAACACAAGATAGCGATCACTGGAGATGATTTCCATGACCAAAACACACCATGAATCCACCCCAGCAGCCCAAGGAGGTTCCGTCACCATCGCATTCATTACTCACTCGAGCACCGGCGCAAACCTGTCGTGCAATCAACTCGTTCACCCGTCGTCACTTCGGACTTTCATCCGTCATCACCAATTACGATTACTCACAGCAGCAATCGCAACAGTATCGTAATCAAGCCAAAACTTCGTTATTTGAGGTCTGTTGGATTTGGGATCCTAGGTCAGCTTCATATCGGAAAGTAAAGCAGCTCACATCAGATTAGCCAGCAGACCAGCCATGGTCACGGTCAGTGAAATCTGTGCGCCCACGTCGCATTTAATTGCCGAATTCGTATTATAATATAGATTCAACATTTTCCATCTCGGCCGTGAATTGACACGCATCATTGCAGGAAGAGCATAAGGAAACCAATTAGGCGTTTAGTTTAACAGCAACTATCGAGGACTATGATACAATCGACAACACGCTGAGGTCATTTTGAGAAATCAAGGATATTCATCCATCTCGAGAATTAATGCATGACGAATTGATACACTATCGCAATGAAGAGAGAAAATACACCATATCCCTCCCATTCAATGAGAATTCATCACCCCTTGGAAGGTCACGAGAGGATTTAGTTCCCACTACACCATTTTTGAACGCCAGTTTGCCAAGAACGATCAACTACGCTCTGAGTACAACAGGTTCATGCAAAAGGAAGTGTCGGACCACACAAAAAAAACGCCGGACCAGACATGTTATCTTCCTTATCATGGTGTGATCATTCAGAACAGAACGACGACTGGATGACCGGCACAGATACATCGCGTATTTAATCGAGGTCCAGAGGGAAATGGTGGAGCTATTTAATATACCGATTTCGGCTTTAGCCGTAACATTGTGCATTGTACAAATGCAATTCAAGTTCATATTATGCTTCTTGGCCGGAATCGTGTAAGCTCTCCAGCATTTGGAAGCGAAAAATGGCACCACTTAGGATAGTAGAATATTATTTATACCTTTCAAAAGAAGGTTGAACAACGATCTTGGAGAGATTGTGAGATTGTAGGATCTAATAAATCCCCAAAGTTAGCTGGTTGAACCACGTGGAACGATCCTCATCACAACAATTGATAAGGTAAGACCTAGACTACGCTAGCGTGGCAACGTCGAACAATAGCTGCGATCAATTATAGTTATCGAAACTGGCGGGCATGTGCGATAAAACGAGATAATTGAAGGACCACCCATTTGGTAAAATCTCTTTATGGGATGTGAAAGCTAGATCAAGGGAGGATTATGAAACATGAGCGGAAATTTTGAACTATTAAAAAAAATGTTCAAACTTATTCAATTGAAACGGATAAAGGATGATCAGTAAATCTCATTTTGATTATTTTTCGTTCATTCACTTCGTTCATTCATTCATTCAAACAATTTTTTCGACCAACCATCTCTTGTGAAAAAAGGCAGAAGAATAAAATCGTCATTTTAGAGCAATATGATTGGTCGTAAAAATTTTTTGAATTAATAAATGAATGAACGAAGTAATAAAAGCATGACCCGGCCTTAGAAGTTTTTAAAGGTTTTCTTTATTTTTCTTTTTCTATGACATTTGATTACCTTGTTGTTGCATATTGAGTGCAAAGTACTTTTTATGTTGACCACGGGGTAAATTCGTAGAAGTAAATTTCATATGTGTGATATTTATGTTTATTCGGCATATACGCGTTGTTTGATTGTGGCAATTTTCTTGACGTTCGATCTTCGTTTTTCTTTTTATTTCCGACAATCATCAATAACAAAGATGAATATAAATTTCGCGAAAATGGGAAAAATTTTTATTTGGTTTTGGTCAAGTAAAAAAAAAATATACTAAATTAAAAACGGTATCGATTCGCAAAAGTGTCTGTTGGTTTTCCCTCTTAAGAAAAAGTGCCTCAGTAGCATTGCGCGCCCTTTCTACCAACAATGTTTTGCAGTTTTGCAGATCTAAAATTATAAATCTCTTACTAACAAAATTAGACTCCTAGCCTAAAATAATATGTTTTTGTTTTTTACTCTTATTATGTTCTTTTATTTAGGGTAACTATGTTGTCCTAAAATTCGTTATTAAGCAACCACGGGGGTAAGCCAAAAATCATGAGGTAATAAACCTCCAAAATTGGGTCCGGTATGTCCAATTCCACAATCTTTATTGTCCGATGTTTGACGGTATGTTCTCTGCCGTCTTATCTTATAATTTATTAAATGTACGGTAATTTAGATTACCACTCACGCACCCCACCACCCACGACTTACGTACCTCTACCTGCTTGAGCTACAGGAATCCAATCCACACGAAGTACAGACACGAGCGGTGATAAAAATCTATGTTGAAAACTACCGGTTTCAATTAATCCGAAATTAAACATTGAGTATGCAACCGTAGGAAAAAAGTGGGCAAACCCTACAAAGGGGCACAGCTCCAGCAAAATAAATTAATAATATGTCAGCCAATAATCCAAATAAATATCCAAAATAAAAGAAGAAATGCAAATAATTCAACGTCCATGAGGTATGTCATATAGTCCTAGGCAGTCAGGCGGAGTTTGGTTCAAGTCTGAAGTAGATAGAAATGTGTGATGTGGTACTAGAAAATTCAAAATTTTCGAAACTAAATTAATGAAATATTCCGTAACTGTAGAATTACCTACTTGCTTTGGTAATCGATCATAATAGGGCCACCAGTGGCACTATTCTGGTAACTCCCCGGGAATATGGAATTGGGGAAAGAATCTATATGTAATTTCTGTTCGAATTTTTTTTTTCGGACCAACTATGGCACTCACTATTCTGGCTTTTCTTGGGAATAGGGCATTGGGAAAAATATTTTCATGACAGTTTTGTCTAAAGTATAATTTTCTGGCCTACTGTTGGAATTAGTTGGGTGTAAATATTTTTGAAACAAAGATATATTGGGAATTATTTTTCCCCATAAAAATTTTCCCAAACAACTTTGTTTCGAAAATATTTACACCCAACTAATTCCAACAGTAGGCCCAGAAAAAGCCCAAATATTCCCAGGAAACGCTCGAATAGTGCCACTGAGGGGAAAAGTTTAATCTAATAGCAAATTCTTTCGAAACAAAATTTTGATCTTAGATCAAAAAAGACGGGAAAGATTCGGAGCCGAACTCTATAAGCATTTTTGTTGCCTATAAAGTACTTCTATGCAGTGTGATTTGCGTATTTCAAATACTACGACCACCCACTCCCACACCCACCTAACCCCATCTACACCCACCCCACCCGATCAAAATCCACCATATCTCAACTACCCCAATCAACCACAAACCACCACGTCTAAACATTATTACCAAACTATCCAATTCAAAACCAAAAATCCATCTCACCCGCACCACCGTATACTTCACCACCCATATTATCACCCTTTAAAACCTACATACCCACTTCCACACACACACACACACACACACACACACACACACACACACACACACACACACACACACACACACACACACACACACACACACACACACACACACACACACACACACACACACACACACACACACACACACACACACACACACACACACACACACACACACACACACACACACACACACACACACACACACACACACACACACACACACACACACACACACACACACACACACACACACACACACACACACACACACACACACACACACACACACACACACACACACACACACACACACACACACACACACACACACACACACATACACACACACACATACACACACACACACACACACACACACACACACACACACACACACACACACACACACACACACACACACACAAACACACACACACACACACACACACACACACACACACACACACACACACACACACACACACACACACACACACACACACACACACACACACACACACAAACACACACACACACACACACACACACACACACACACACACACACACACACAAACCCTCATCCACCAAATCAAAATTCCGACACCAAACCCAAAACGCCTCATTCCACCCCTCCACCTCCCATACCACCACTCCTACCACCCCCATAACCACACCACCCACACAAATCTACATCCAGACGAGATATATTTTTATTCCACATTCACATGCTCCATGAAACCAAAATAGAATAGAAAATTTAAAAAAATCTATCAATTTTTAGGAGGGGGGTTAACAAAACCCCACCTATCTCCGAACACCCTAAACACAAAAATGTCCAAATCAATAGGGATCATTCCCATGAATTCCTTGAACTTTTAGTGAAGAAATTAAGTTAATATCTCCATCCGTTCTCAAGTTATCGTGCACACAGACGGACAGACGGACAGACGGACAGACGGACAGACGGCAAACCGAAACCATATAGCATTTTTTTAACAAAAATGCTTAAAAAATGACTGGCAATGCGATGTATTTCAATGACATTTCGATCAAATTTATTGTATTGCCAATCATTTTTTTGATCTAAGATCAAAATTTTGTTTCGAAAGAATTTGTTATAAATATTTATAAATTGAAAACAATTTTTTCAATCTGAATTGACAGAAAAAAATGTTTAAATAAAAATTACATATAAATTCTTTCCCCAATTCCCTATTCTCGTTGAATTAACAGAATAGGGCCACAGATAGGTTATAACCCTAGGTAAACTCAGGCGGAGTTTGTGTAAGTCTAAAAGAGTTGGGGGAGGTGTAATTGTGCGGGTGATGTATGCCCCAAAAAAAATCGCAAATTTGTTGCACATGGATTTTTGAAACTAGAGGGAGTGTGAGATGAATCGGGATAGTTGGAGGATCAAATATGAAACGGATAAATGATTATGAGTAAATCTCATTTTGATTATTTTTTAGTAGTAATGATTTTATATTATGCCTGATTCATACTTTTATTACTTCGTTCATTCATTCATTCAAACCATTTTTTCGACCAACGATCTCTTGTGAAAAAGGCAGAAGAAAAAAATCGTCATTTTGGTGCATTATGATTGGTCTTAAATTTTTTTTGCATTAATAAATGAATGAACGAAGTAATAAAAGTATGAACCCGGCCTTAGACGTTTTTAAGGTTATTTGTACCGGTAGCATATTTATATGTACCAAAATGCGTACAAAATATTCAAGGCAAATTCAAAAAGAATTTTCCGTTTCAATAGCAGATACGAGGGTTGCCTTTTATATTTCGTTTTATATTTCGTTTTTATATTTCCTTTTATATTTGACAGCCCTATCGTAAAGTTTTACATTTTTGAGATTATACGTACTCAGAACGTTTTGACATTCGAGCGCTATTTGTGTTGTTTACAGTACTCATTAACTCAACATCTCGGCGAAAAAATGGAATTAAATCGTGAACATTTTCGTGCGATAATTTTTTACAACTTTCGGCGTGGATTAAGGCAGCAAGAGTGCATGGATGAACTTAATTCAATTTTTGGCGATGAAGCATCATTAAGGACTAGTGTTTATCGATGGTATGGGCAATTCAATCGAGGTCGTAGTTCACTCCAAGACGAATTTCGTGAAGGTCGTCCAGAATCAGTTGTTGTTCCGGAAACCATTGATGCTGTGCGCGAACTGATATTGCAAGATCGTCATGTGACCTATCGTGAGATTGAAACAACCTTAGGCATTAGTGGGACCAGCATACATTCAATATTGCATAAACATTTGAATGTCAAAAAAATTTGTTCGCGTTGGATCCCACACAATTTGTCAATCACTCAAAAAAAGGCTCGTGTCGATTGGTCGAAAGAAAAGCTCAAAAAATACGATCACGGAGCTTCAAAACACGTCTATGACATAGTGACAGGTGATGAATTGTGGATTTACGCGTATGAGCCCGAAAGTAAACAGCAGTCGACTGTATGGGTGTTTCAAGATGAGCCGAATCCAACAAAAGTTGTTTGCGCACGAAGCACTTGCAAGCAAATGATCGCCTGGTTTTTCGGAAAAAATGGACATGTCGCAACCGTACCACTAGAACAACGCAGAACAGTCAATTCTGAGTGGTACACAACCATTTGTTTGCAAGTTGTCTTCCAAGAAATCAGGAAAACCAACAGCCGAAGACGGATCACTCTTCACCACGACAATGCGAGCTCTCACACATCGGCTCAAACAACTGAATTTTTGAGCACTCAAAGCATCGATTTGATGAGTCACCCGCCGTATAGTCCTGACTTGTCAACAAATGACTTCTATTCCCGTACGTAAAAAACAAACTGAGAGGTCAACGTTTTTCGACACCTGAAGAAGCGGTTGCTGCGTTCAGAATTCATGTTTTGGAGTTACCTCAATCAGAGTGGATAAAGTGCTTCGACAATTGGTTCAAACGCATGCAAAAGTGTATAGATCTTCATGGGGAATATTTTGAAAAACAATAAAGCGATTTTCGATGATTAATATTTGTTTTTGTTCTCTAATCCCGAATTATAGCCCTCGTATATAGATTCTACTAGCTTTAGAGACGTGTATTACAGATAATGACTAGACAGATAGTAGTCCACAGAATAAACTTGTCAGTTGCGCAAAGATCGGAATTTAATAATACGTGCAAACCTAGTTGCAGAAATTCAAAAAACAAGTGAGAATGAAGAAAAAAATTGAGGGTTGAATAAGTGGTGGCCAATGCTTGACTTTTTTTTTTACCACGAATGTAAACACCGATCTCGAAGACAATTGATTTCTAAAGCTAAAAATTAAACTTACCGGACTTTTGGTAAAACTCTCTTTTAAAATCAAAAATCATGATTCCTGCTTAAATTTCAGACGACAAACCGTAAGGTCAACCCTAATTCAAATTAAATTAAGTCTGTAAGACCAAGTTATTGAATTGCTGATAAAAATTATCACTATTCTCGACATTTTGAAGACCCCTGGTCCAAAATATGCAAAAACAATTGTCCATCAATCTTGTTTGAATAGATGGTTGGATGGATAGATGGATGTCTGTACCGATGATATCTTAAGAACGGCTTATCCGATTCTATCCGATTTCTTCTATTTAAGAAATTAAAATTTTTAAACCAAATTTCCTTGCACAGTATTGGCCACATTATAAACACTTTCGAACTTGTAAAGTCTAGGCAATCGGAGGTATGACACAGCCTAAATATGCCAAAGACAAGGGGTTACTCGAGATTCAAATATTTGATTACACAAATTCAAAGATAATCTCTAAGAGGACAACTATCGACGATATTAAATCAAAAACTTATGGCAAAGCATCCCTTGTATCATTACCTGAACCATAAGCAGTCCCAACTACAGTAGAATTTTAGAATGAATTTTATCAAAATATTCTTTAAAACATTGGAGAATTGAACTTCTGGTAAAATTCTGTCGTATAACGAAAAAAACATTATGACCGCTTAAATTTCAGAAAACCAACAAGTTGGGGGTTCAAAATTTAATCTTTAAATTTATTTTAATCTTATTTTTTGTCGTTTTTTTTAAGTTCAATCTGTTTTGCAGTCATGGAGATGCCAGTTCTACTTTCCATCAAACTTCGCTAGGATCTTCCAAATATTGGAAACAGTTTTAGTATCAATTTTTTCCGAATTGGCAAGCCGCCAGCTAGAGATGCTGAATTTTAGCGAAATAAAATTGTTTGCGCAAAAACTCGCCATTTCCGGTAAAATTTAAAAAACGATCTAAACGAAATTTCTTTCAAATATAATTTAGCACTGGGATTTTCCAATTTCGAGAACTGATCTGTACCGAAATTGTTAATTTTATTTAGAATATTTTGAGTTCGAAAACCTTAGATTAACTAATTAAATTATTTTAATTCACAAACGGACTGAAATGATTACCGGGTTAAAGTTATAGAAAAAAACTAAACACTTTACAAAATGAACAGGTAATCCTCAAACAGCGTAATAATTATTTTGCATCTCATTGCGGATGAAGCGTGTGTACATTTTGATGTACGATTAAAGTTTTATTGTACAAAGGAACACTCGAAAGTTGGGGAAACCCAATTTCATTTTACAACTAAGCATACGCACAATGATGTAGCAACATGCCACCCAAAGTTTATGACGCGTCTACAAAGTAAAGCCAAATGCTGCATGATTACACAATTTAACATCAGATGTGTTAATAAATATTTACGAGGTCGAATATAAGTAGTTTAGGTTCAATAAAATTTCGTAGTTTAATTAAATTTAAAAACTTTAACCTTGTTCAGTAGTAATAAAACCAAATAGTCTAAGAAAAGCCAACTTTACAACAGTGGCTAATGACAAAAAGTTTAGCAAGCGTACAACAAGAATCTTGGCAGTTACAACATTTGGTTTAACCTATAATTTTGCAGATACTTGCAGAAATTTTACAGTCCACCATTTTCCAGTTACAACAACAATTACTGTAATTTACATCGCTTTCGGAGTATTTCCAAAAATACCGGAAATAATTTCTCAACGCTACGCGGTAATTCTAACACTACTGGAATTATTTACCACACATATTTCTACTTAACACCACTTATTATTTTCCCGCTACTCACTCAATTTTTCGCGTGCCATATCTCTCAAAATGACTGACCCAGTGTGGTCGCTGAATATTCGACACCTTTCGCAGACTTTCGAATTTGTTCCACACAAATTCTGTTATAATCTGCCTTACCAAAACACTGTTATAAAACTACCTCTAATGCTACTACTTAAACCTAGATGTCACTAATCTCACAAAAAAATGTCATTAAATTCTAAAGTTTAGATCGGAACACGGACCACGGATCACTCATCTACGAGATAAACATTTTGATTGATTAATAAAAGAAATGATTTTTTGAATACAATTATGATGAATAAGACAATGAATTTGCCCTATTATGGTGAAAAGTATATTTGAAAAAAAAAAATGAAAAGTAAATTCGATAAATATTGTTACGATTCCACCTATCTGGCGTAATTCAGAGTAAATTGGATAATTGGTAAATTGGAATTAGTGACATCTAGGTTTAAGTAGTAACATTTGAGATAAAATTATAACAGTTTTTAATTGGAGTGTGGAATAGAACCGAATGTTTCTATAGAATCTGGAATATTCAGGCCCGGTATATAAATAGGGGTGTAAGGAACGCAACAAGTGGGTCATTTAAGATATTCGGTACGAAAAATTGTAAAAGCGAAAGTGAACAGTGCGAAAAATTACTAGTGGTGTTTAAAGTAAAATAAATTGTTTGATTTATTAAAAATTGTACAAATCAATTAATAATAAATAATAGTGACAATTATTTGTTGTTGTGTTTTATAAATGTAAGTAAGGCTGCGGGCCAATAGTCGGGTAAAAGTCTATTTTAAGTAAATTTTGCGGTAAATTAATTTATTTTTGAAAGAGTCTGGGCAAACTGATCGAAAAATTTGTTCTAAACCCGATTTTTACCATAGTAAACGATTTACTTGTTTCTTTTTTGTAGTCATAGGCTGTGTGCCAAACTTAAGGTAAATAAAACTGGTTTTAGAACAGATTTATCGATCAGTTTGCCATAGAGTTTTTGAAAAATTATTAAATGTACCCAAAAATTTACCTAAAATTGACTTGTACCTTAATTTTGGCACACAGCCTTAGTATTTGAATAATTAGTTTCAGTATTTTCAGGAATATTCCGAAACCGGTGTAAATTACCAGTGATAAACTGGAAATGTGGGTTAGGTGTAGAAGATTCGATGGTTGCTGAATTAAAATTCAAGTTAATACTGCCACCTGGATAATTATGAGTTCGAAGAGGTAATAGGGGAACCACTAGGTGAAAAACGTGAGATGGTGGCGACAGATCTTGGAACACCTGAATCTTGGCTGTTATAAATAAAAATAAATTAAAAAATTAGAAAAAATTTGATCAACAACATAAAGAAATGACGCAATCCAAATACAAGATTTGACGCAAGAAATTAAACAGGAAATTAAAGAAATCAAAATATGGGCAACAAAAGATTCGGGAACAGAGGGCCAGTGAATATTCAGAAGGTGGAACAGAAAATTGGTATGGTACAGTCGAATGTTCAGGATGTTGAACACCAGTTGTAGTCTGAGGTTCAACATTTAAAAGTATATTCCCCGCCACAGCCAGCCAATGGGTTGAATTTGCAAACAGCGACTGGGTAAGAAAGTGGTGAAAATATAGCCATTCGGGATACTAGTTTCCAACACGAAGCACTGGTCGCCGATTACAGTTGAGTAATAATTGATCACCAGGAGAAGCTGTCACCAAATGCAGAAACAATTATTTGGAGAAGATTTGAGGGAGGTTCTGGGGCATACAGGTTTTTGGTTTTAGAAGCAAGTACTGCACGGAAGATCTTACTAAGGAGCACACAAATGATGCTCGCGACTGAGGACCAATCGACGTTTACGGTCAGTTCTGCGATTCTCTGAACATCATCAATGAACGGCCAGCTGACAAAAGTTTCTTGCATTGCTGTCAGAAGAGTAAAATCAAACTACCGAATCCAAAAAAGATAGCGGCGTTGAGCTTCGTTATCCCCACTTTATCCGGTTGTTCTTATCTGACAATATTCAGCGTTATGTCAGTGCACCCGAAGCAATGTGGAGCTGAAGACTTTTTGAATCAAAACTGCAAGACCGGTACACTGATGCAAGTACCCGTCCATCTGTCAAACCAACAAAGAATTGTTTTCCGAACCGGACAGGAAGAAGAAGTTTTACTGACAGCAATCACTGGTCGGACCGCATGCTTGAATCATGGTTAGAACTCAATACACACAGTGACTATGCTCAACAATATCTCTACATTGAGATTCCATCACACTTCGTATATATTGAAGGATTATGAAAAGCACGTAAGCGATGAGGAGTGTTTCATGTGCGAGGTGCCAACAACTTTGAAGCTCTATGTAAATTCAACGATGTGACATATAAATTCAAGCATCAGCCACTGCGTGAAGGTTTCCTGACTCAGATGAAGAATGGGAAAAAGCCATCATATTCCAGATGCCAAAAAAAGCTTCGATACAGATTCGCTTACATATACTGAAATCTGTGAAACAAGCACTCGCTCGATGTGGCGCTCGATTTTAAGAGCAACCATTCAGATAACGGTGCCACAAATTTGGCACTTCAGAAGCGATGCACAAATAGCATTAACTTTCGTGCTTTTTGTTCGTCTTCCAACCCAACCGGATGAAGCTTTACGATGAAGCTCAAGAATGCGACGTAAATAAAGAGAGAATTGCGATGTTGAGCGACAAGCAAATCGATTCATTTTGAAAAAACATTCAGGTGGTTCAGGAAATACATGCACTACATTGCTGACATTGGATTTACTTAACTGCAGAGCAAGTGCCATATTCTTGATATACATCAGTGTCATGGATGCTGAAATACAGATGGCGGGGTATTGAGCGACATTTGCGTTAGGTGATGAACAGTGACAAATCTTTTAATGGAAAGGTATTCGATTTCAGTAGCGACTTTCGGCAAACATTTCTTGTTGAGCCAAGAGCAACTCGTACTAATGTGCGCGAAAGTTGCATCAATTGGAGCAATCTTTGAAGCCACTTTACTGAGCTAACACCGATGGCAAACATGCGCACCGAAGGCCAGGAGCAATACAATGAATGGTTTATTTGAATCTGCAGAGAAGAGTATTCAACACCGGATGACGTTACATTTTAGATCACACAGAACATGATACGACGAGCTATCCAAACGAGCCATTGTTGCTCCAAACCTTCAACAGACGCTTGAAGCAGACTGTATTGAGTACTTCAACAACCTGAGATCATCCGGTATGCTATTGCTATTGCAGCCGGGCGTCATCTTAATTATGCTACGCAACTCAATTGATGGTGAAAAGTTTTCAGTAAAATTTCATCAATGCAGAAATCATCTCCGAAAGCGATGAGATGATCAACAACGTCTCCATCCCGCGAAAGAATTTTCGCCATCAGACGAATACACTTTTGCCGTTTGATTTAAAGCAAAGACAATTTCTGAAAATCCCAGCATATTTAAAAATTGCTTGCATTGATAAAAATGGGTGGGGAAGGGGGTCAGTATGTTGTGGGTAACAACTGCCTATTACTGCTTAAATTTCAGAAAACAAACGAGGTCAACCATTGAAAATTTAATATTCAAATTAATTTGAATCTTTTAATTCGATGCCGTTTTTTGTATTAACTATTCAACATCAACTCAAAAAATGCTGGATAAAAGCTCACAGTGATACTACCGGTACACAGATTTCACTAAGGGGTTTAATTGGAAAAGCAATTAATGGAAAAAGTTAATTATGAAGTTTGACTCCGCAAGGATTGTAAAGATGTCGAATTTTCATTGCAATAACGTATTTTTAATCAAAACTTGTCATTTCCAGTAAAATTTAAAAAATGATCAGAACTAATTTTGTTTGAAATTTAATTTACTTTACTGTTGAAATATGCTCCGACTCTTGCTCCTTAGTTTAGTTCCCTTGTTCAAGCGGGAACGAACCCTTTTTGAAAGACAAACTGTTCCATTTGCTGCCCGATTCGATGACAAAATATATTTATAATCCAACATTGTCAAAACCTCTTATGGGTCCGACTCGATTGGTACGGCAGGATTCATTAAAATTAATCGCCATTGGTAGACCATTGTCAATGTTCAATCTTCATTTAAATGATTTTGTACCGGAGGACCTTTGACTAACCCTGCTTCTACTTCATATACCTTGTTCTTCATTTCTTGAATAGTTTCTGTCAATGACTGACTAATGAACTTTTTTTTCGAACCTATTTCGCTTTACTCCACCCAAGGCAGGTTCTTCAACAATTTTCTATTAGCTGAAGACAAGGGGTGACATTAACGCAGCTGGGGCGCAAAAACTACATTATCTACACCCGAAAAGCTTGCATTAACTAGAATATCGATTTAAACTCCGTGCATATAGTTACCAATAAGCTGTCACACAACATCTAGACCCGCACAAACCTTGAGACTGAACCAGAATATTTCTGTGCCGGAAAAGCATCTTCCAAATTTATCCAATAAAATATTAGCGAAAAACGGAAACTCGAGTGACTTTTTTGTCAATACCAAAAATCTTACTAAAAAATTCCATTCAATTTGCATATCCAGCAAAAACACGAATGGATTGCTGAGAAAAATCATGACTATAATCATGACTACTAATATCCTCTTAGAATGGGAAATCTACTTCCAAAATTTACTTGCTTCCCCAGCATCCCTACAGCAACTCTCGGAGCAAACGAATACAACTTTGACAACATGGAAGATTTTAAATATCTCGGGCCAATTTTCCCATCAATGATATCCACCCAAGTATAGAAGCCATCAAAGTTCAAGCTTGGATTTTATTCCTCCTACAAGACACCGAACGAGTACTGGCGAGAGTACTACATTTCAGTCTGAATTAGATGAGACTAGTTCCAACATATTCAACAAATTCACCTTCAACTATTGGCAGTTTCCAGGGTACGTTAAAAGAAAATTATTATCCTAAAGAAGAAAGTGGGAGTGGTTGTCTCTCAAGTAACCGCATGCTGAGTAAACTTGCGTCAATTAATTGGCACAAGAGGATACACTTATTGGATCGGGGCGATTTTTGTGCAGTAGAGTCACAACTATAATTAAATGTAACCTTAACGGAATACTGGCCGCGGCTCAGTACCATCTATACAGAACAAAAGCAGTACACGCAGAGGTGCGCAATAAAAAGTAATCAACCACAGTTTTATAATTGGAAAAGCAGTCAAGGTACTATTTTTTAATTTACTTGCGATAGTTAATTTTCCGAATAGTTAATCCGCCGAGATGCCGAATTTTGAAGAAATATTTTTTTCTGAACTAATTTTGTTTGGTTTTAACGTTTTTTTGGAAATGCTATATTCTTCGCTTGAAGCGAACTAAAAGTGGCTCGTGAACACACCCAATTTCAATTAAATAAAAGAGGTAATCACTGTACCTAGATTCACTTTGTAATTGTCAAACGTGTTATCGATAAGAAGACGACTGAACCGATTTGGCTCAATCTTTTTTAATGTATAAGCAATTGCCAATTGATGGTTCTTACAAAAGAAAATTTTGGGAAACTTCACCGGAAAAGTCGAAAAGTTTGGAAAATCGAAAAATGATGTTTTTCAATAGAGAACGGCTAAACCGATTTGGCTCAATGTTTTTTTGTTGTATTCGCAATTGCCAGCAGATGGTTCTTACGAAAGAAAATTTAGGGAAAACCTACCGGAAAAGTCGAAAAATCAAAAAGTAATTGTTTTCAGTTGAGAACGGCTGAACCGATTTGGCTCAATCTTTTTTTGTTGTGTTCGCAATTGTCAGCAGATGGTTCTTACGAAAGAAAATTTAGGAAAATCCACCGCAAAAGTCGGAAATTCGAAAAATGATGTTTTTCAGAGAAGAACCGCTGAACCGATTTGGCTCATTCTTTTTTTGTTTTATTTGCAATTGCCAGGAGATGGTTCTTACGAAAGAAAATTTTTCCGAAAATCCACTGGAAAAGTAGGAAAGTTCGAAAAATCAAAAATTAACCGCTGGATCGTTCCGTATTGCAAACTTCTATCGAAAACATTTGCAACAAACTGCAATGTTGAGTATAGTAACTTCATTAAGTCCATTAAATGTCTGCAAATACGTGAACAAAGCTGCTCCGGATGCAAATGACGAGGTGTCAAGATTCCAATTCAGCAGTTGCAATGAGGCGATTTGGTATATTTTCTGATTTGCAATACACGCAGGTCATTCCACTGTTCAACATTTGTCGGTGCACTTGGAGAATGGACAACGTGTCCATTTCACGGAAGATAATGCAGCACAATGAGCAGAATGACCACCAGCTACAACACTCGTGGATTTCTACGAAATTTGCCAAAGAGATCTGTTCGCACGAACTCTGCTTAACTGGGAAATGTCACTCTATTATACATGGAAAGAAAGGTCAACCTGTTGCAGGATACGTCGATGTGTATTCGACTGATGCGCTTGGCTGTGTACACAAGACATGTGTGTGCTTATGTACGGCAGCTATTTGTCGAAATTGGGAATGCCAGCACCAATTCGTTCGATGCACGACGCATTTAATCGTGAATTGCGACTTTCGTCGAACGCTACCTGTTATTCCGAGATCAACATCTGATTATGGAGATATGTTGTAGTTGACCACGAACATGAGAGTCGCGTTACAGAACGACTCATCAACTGCTGATTTTCCAAAAAACTGTTGGCGCTTGGCAACGACCAAATTCCTCTTGATGTTTTGACAGGATTGATTTCGTTTCCCTCCTGTTTTTACATGTTAATGACGTCGAAAGAAGAGCTTATCACGAAAGTGCTTCCAGGCATCCGCCGAAATTATATGAATCACGATTGGCTCAGCGAACGAGCGATTTTGGCAGCGAAGCAGTCTAAATTACTTGATTCAACACCAAATCGCTGGCGAAATACATTGTTACAAATGCGTTGACTGCGTGGCCAATCAAAGACGAGCCAACCAACTATCCGACCGAGTTCTTGAATGCGGATCTGTGATAGATAATCATGCTGCGCAATCTAAACCATCCGAAATTGTGTAACCGAACGTGTTTAGCTGTGAAGAAACTGATGAACAACGTGATTCAAGCGACGATCATCAAGGACAAATTCAACGGAGATGATGTTCTACTTTCGAGAATTATTTTGATTCCAACTGACATTCCGTTCTATTTCAAACGCATTCAGTTTTCCGTTCGTTTGGCGTTCACTATGACGATTAACAAATGGCAAAATAAATCGTTGGAAGTGTGCGGAATAAATCTGGAATTTCAGTGTTTTTCTCATGACCAGTAAAACGTCTCGTGTTTGACAGTTGGTAACCCAATTAATTGTATTGATTTACGACTGTATTCGATTTAATTCCACTCGAATAAAATACATTGATTTTTTTTTAATTCCAAGTGGCTCCAATTCATTTCCACACTGAGAGAAAAAATCCAAAAACAACTCAATTTTCGATAGATGCCTAAAGTTTGAATCAAAATTGCATTCACTTTTCAGCACGTCAGTGTTGAACTCGACGAAAATGTGAATGGAATGTACAACCAACTTAATCGTCTATTGAGAATCGAGTTGAGTTGTTGGATCATCTAAATCAATTTTCGTGAAGGACAAAAGTATTTGCTCGGAACAAAGAAATTTGCATAAAGGTACATAGTTTCATTACTCTAAAGATCGCCAACGGAAAATTCAAAAATTAACAATGTAATAAACCAGGAACTTTTTTAAAAATTTTTGGATTTCGCTAGATTCATTTTTCATTTTTTGTTAATTAATTTTATTAATAATGGAATTTCTCTTTGTATAATTTTAGCTTTAATTTTTTTTTTTTAATTATATGTAAATTAAACTGTGATGTTTTGGTTTGTGATTGTGATGATCAATTGACCTGATAATGAAAACAAATTGCTTCTTAAATAGTTCGCTTTAATTTAACGAAAACGAAATACATCGGCGGTTCGAATTTTATTTTAAAATTGATAGTTCAAAAAAATTTACGTAAACGATTCGCTTTCTTTACGCCAAAGCGTTACGTTTGCGAAGTCTTCTATAGGAGGTTTATTCATTTAACGATTAGCTTTTGCGACGCCCTACTTAGAGGGACCACCAGTCCACGATATGCAATATTGCATACAAGTAGTCGACATTGTGTACGAGTAGTTCACGTTGTCGATACGATCACGTAAAATTTTTTAAATCACTTGTAAACGCCCAACTCTGTTGTTGAGTATTGTTTTAAGAACAGAATGACATAAAATAAAATTGCAATATGGTTAGTACAATGTGCCGATAGTAAACGAAATAATATTATGGTAATCATTTCTATATACACATTGTCAACCACATTAATATTTGGACAAATAAATAAAACTGAAATACTGTTTCCATGGAAATGAGCTACTTTTTGCTTTCCTAAATCATTACAAATTTATTCAGTATGTAAAAAAAAACAAGTCGAAAATCAATCGATACTTTTGTCAGCGCTACAACAAGGCCAACACAGATAATCCAGCATGAATAATCCAAAAGCACTGTTCGAGCACAGTCTCGAATCGATAAGAACATAAAATGTATTCTAAATATTTGGTACACAACAAAAACAATGTACATCCTCCTCTCTATCTCTGTGGAAATGATAATAATCGCTTGCTGGTGGGACGAAAAACAATGGCAAAACAAAACATGAAAAATGAAAACGTGCGCGTCTTTTTGCGAGTTTATCCACATTTTTGGCGTGATTATCGGAAAAAATAAATTTTCGTAGAAAAATATAAACAAAAGAACATCTGAAATTCTATATCGTGTATTACCGAATTTGATTTGTTTTTTTGCTTGCTTTGTAAGGATTAGTAGGTAGTTTGATGTGGAAAACAATTTTAAAATATTGATTTCCAATTTTCGATCTCATGAGAACTATAATAAAGGAAAGCCAAATAATATTCGTTATTTAACTTTTATCGAATAAAAATTAATTGACTTTTTATTAGTTTTGTTGTTGTTGTTGTTGTTTCCCTAAATTTTGCTTGTTTCATTATAGAGCCGAGGATTAACTAGTTTTTTTGTATGTTGTTGTTAATGCTCAAAATTTATTTGATTTGTTTAATGCGTATGTACGTACATATATTATGAAACGGGTGGGGATTCTCTAAATAGGGTAACTAAATTCGGAATGCCACATAAACTAAACCTTTTTGGTTTTTCTTATTTAAGTAAAGTAGATTATAATTTATCTAATTTGCTGCCTAATTAGATTAAAAACTTTTAAAATGATGTTCTGTGTTTTTGTTTTTGTTGTTGTTGCTGCAAAACTAATTTGGGTGTAATGTTTATCCATTTAAGTAACAACAACAAAAAACCACATATAAGCCTTATTTTCATTCCTAATTACTCTCTACGCTGTGATTTTAATTAAATACACTTTTTTGTCTTCGTTCTGGCACTTTGGATATATACAGGACAGGGATACTTCTTTTAAAAAACAATTAACCCCAAACATAAATTTCACCCTTGTGAGACGAATAAAGAGTATACGAAACCTATACACACACAAAAAACTATATATGTAGGTATATGTGCGGTCCTTTATTATAAAATCACCACATATATCTTTTAAATAACTCCCGAAAGGCTATTTAAAAATAAGCATAAGCAACTTTTATTTAACCCAGTACTGAACTAACCAACATTTTATTAAATTAAGGGAATCATTCGTTTCCGAATTTGTATAAAAAAAAAGAAAACACGAACAAGCATTCGATAATAACGAGACAATGCATTTATGCAATTTTGCTCTGCACTAAACCATTCCTTAATAAATTGGACAATTGCTCTTTTTTTGTATGCGAGAACAATTCACAATAATAATCGAGAAAAAATTACAAAAATTTAAAATTCACAACATATCCAAACATCTAGTTGCTATACACAAATAGAATATGTATAGTGCTGCAGCACATAACACAGCGCAGCATCCCATCCATAATGAGTCGAATTTCCTTCCTCCCGATACCATACAGAAATGGAAGAAATATTTTTCTGTATCGTTTTTGTAACAAAACTGAAGTAAAATCTATTATATCGTTTTGTACTCGTATGGTGTCCTCCTAGTAATGTTTGCTATACGAATGAAAAATAATAGTTTGTCGTCGCTTAATAATGCTTATGGATTTTCCGTTTGGTCTTTCGTTTTTTGTGTGGCGTAAGATAAATTTACACATCAGTTCATTTACTTTTGAACAATTATTTTGTAAATTGGGTTACATTATTTACTGTTTAGAAATAATAAATAACTTTATGTAGAATTTTTTTTGTATCGTATGCTTAAAACAAATCGATACCGGCGCATTTGTCTTATAGAATTTTTTGCTCGTCAGGAAATGCACATTTAATTTTGCTAGAGTACAGGTAGCGCTAAAATCAAATCGAACAAATTTTGGAATTAATTGAAATCAAAAAAAAAAAAAAACTACTTAGTTGTGTTGTACCTAAATTTTGAATTTTGTTTATCATTTGAATCTTAGATGGCACTGAAGTAATACTATGGATATTTATATATACTATTTTGGCTGTTCAACCCTAAAACGAGTATTTAAACAAACTAATACAAAAAAACACCGAACTCGAAAAGGCGTGTAGTACATAAAAAACCGTTATAATAAAATTTGAATTTAACCACTACATAATTCAGAAGTGGGATAAAGTAATCATATGTGTTGTAGAATGAGCCCTAAAATGATTTTCGAGGAATCACAAGGGTTATCGTTGACCACTCTCGGACTACAACCAACTGTGTATGGCGGTAGAATTGATACGGGTTTTGTTGATATGCCCGACTTGGGTTTTGATTATCAGAAAGTGGAAAATTATCAACAACTACGTGTTGCTCGGATTACTAATGATATTTGTCCACCAAATTCAGTTGCTGAGTACACCGTTATTGTACAAAACATTAGTAACCACCATTAACAACTGATTATTGTGGGAATCAGAATCAATTTCCACCGAATCAACATAATCCCAATGGTTGTACCAATTTCACATGAAGTTCCAAATTCGATGTCTGCACCTACGATGTTGAATAACCAAAACTATTTGGAGATGCAATACAATGTTTTACAACAGTAGCTTCAGAGAAGAGATAAGAAAGTTACGAAGAACAGGAAATATGCAAGATTCGTCTTTAATAAAATGTGATACACGGTTTAAATAAGGCGCAAACGGCAAGTGTTGTCACTTAACAATATTCCAGTTCAGATGATCTGCTTCATATTCTTCGCAAGCATGATGGGTTTTCCATTTATCGACATTTACATAACGTCACCACACCATCGTCATCAAATCAATCAAAATATAAAACGTCAAGTTCACCAGACGAAAATAGACCATCACACGGCCAAGCGAATAATTTTGTTTCTGGGAAACCATCACAAAATACATCAACAGGAGCTTCACCGAAATGTCCGAGCCCACCCAAATGAATTTGAAATACCTGTCAGCAACCTGGACATATTTCGTCGAATTGTACACGCCAGCGATCAATAGATGTAGGATTAATAGATCCAAAGCCAAATAAATTCACTGCAACGGTCGTAATACAAATCTCTGGAAACTATTTAACTACAATCGCATTAATATTGATACAGGAAGTTCAATCAATTTGTTGAAGCGTCAGTTGGTTCCGAAGGATGTTTCCTTATCACCTTACCAGAATGATGTTATTTATTCTGGTATAAATAGCTAATTCTAAATTAAATATTTTCGTCAAACAAAGAAACCGTGGTGACGTCATGGCCATCTTGGTTTCACGAAATTTTAGGAATTGATTTCGATCCGCAGGTATGTGAAAACAATATTATTTATGATGTCGGACCATTTTATAACGAATCAAAATATGGCTTTGAGATTCAGAAGCGATTTTAAGATTTAATTAATGATTATTTTTCAAAAAAAGCAAAATTAGAACCACCAATTTTTCTTTCTTTTCAACCACAAATTATCATTCTTGGACCGAGATGTCGTTCGGAATATTGTGTCAGATTTAGAAAAGAAGGGTATTTTTAGAAAAAGTAAAAGTGATTATTCAAGTCCAATCGTCCATCTCATCGGTTATGTGTAGACTACCGTCAATTAAATAAAATCACACGTGAGGACTGATTCTCTTTGCCGGTAATGGAAAATTTAAATTAAAAGGGAAAATGTTTTTCAGTTTGTTAGATTTAAGAAGTGGTTTCCATCACGTCCCTGTCGAAAAGAATTCGTTACACCTTTTTTGTAACGCCAGATTACCTGCCTTTAATTGGACTATGCAATGCGCCCTCCGTTTTTCAGCGCTTCCTTCTGTAGGCGTTCAATCTGTAGGCGTTCAACGAAATCACGGAACTCACAACACATCATCGATTTACGTAGACGTATATAAAAATGTGATAATTTTCTGTTATCGATGAAAATTGCTGCCAAATTCAAATAGAGATATAATCATCTTATCAACGGTTAACACCATTCCTGTTCAAACGTCAGTAATGGCTCAGATGGTCTGCATTCAATCAGGTGTAAATGATGAATTTTAAGGAGCGGAGCCTCTGAACGAAATTTTACGCAAGACAACAGACAACGTCGCACAAATGAGGCACAGAAGTTGAAGGCTGAGTAATTCGCATGGTGGTATTTCTACGCCATGGTGTGAACGGGTCGAAGGAAGATCGACCCGTCAAGATCACTCCACTCAACTAATTGAAATAATCGATACACGATTCGAGAGTCTTGTATATCAGTTTTACGCGTATTATAAAATACAGACAACAATCGCAGCATGTGGACTGAAAATCGAGGGCCACGATGGAATGGTTGAGAACCAGCACCTTTACATAAAGGACCTGGATACAATGCATATTGGCGAATGGCAATCAATGAACTGATCGCACTAATCGGATGCCTGGGACCTCCAACTCACTTCGTGACCCCAGATGCCGATCCCCATTGGCTGGATATGAAAATTTCTCATGGATAAATTATCGGTTATCGTGAGGCGGCACTTGATGATAAAATTCGACGCTCAAACGAAGTTCATTATGAATAACCCTGAAAAAGGGGGTAAAATATTAATGTTACTTTTCCATATAAATTTTCAATACAGTTAAAATCCATACATGATTTGACCGCAGGTTTTTTATATCGTGCCAGTGGATAAATTTATCCTATTTAAACCCACTTCATGTGTACTAAAAATACTTTGCACTTTCTTTGGGGAAGTGAACTTTTTTTTCTATTACAATATGAAACATAAAATTCCACCCCTTTTCAACTTTTCGTAGGTTGTTGTTGACAATTAAATTTAATACATTCGTGTTCCTCCACCACGACAACACGATAAAAATGCTTAAAACTACAAAGCGGTAGATTGTATAAAAATATTACAATGTGCAAGAAATCTGAATTCATATTCACGTTCACAATTTGGAGTTCACAGTGAGAACGTAAAATTTAGAACCCTCCGAAATGTTCGGAATAGTAAGGAACACCTTAGAAAGTTAGTAGTTAATTATGAAAATATGCATCAATATTTACGTGCTTTTAGATCACTACGCGATACTATCGCTAAAAATATATCCAATAGTCTTCTAGTACATACCCAAAAATGATTCGAGCCCTCTTTTGAAAACGAATGGTTAGATCTCTTTCCAAAATTATCAAAGCCTTACCTACGATTTTCTTCATCCAGAGCTCAAGACGTAAATTACCGAACAATCTTATTTTTCATATTTAACTTCAAAACTACGACAATTTTGATTTTAGGAACTCGTATAGCCATTCATGATGCTTGCATAAGTTATTATAATAATGAATCAATATGCAACACGTCTTGCACAGTTGCCCTATAAGAAAGTTGTGGAAATCATTTTTAAATGGTTGAGATAGTTCAGTCCACCTACCCTGTAAATACAGTTCCAACTCGATTATCCGGGCTCTCTTTAGCCATTACCTCCTATTACCTGTACTTTTTTAAAATTACTCGAATTAATCACTTGTTTATCTGGAATTTCAATTGATTTTTTTTAAAGCCTTCAGCCCCAAGCATTAGTCATAATCGAGCTTCAACTGTATAATATAAACTTATCAAAAATATAACTCCCGTATCAGGTATATTCAACGATATAAAAAATGGTTCGGCATTATTGTGTCACTACCTGCAGTATAAGTCGAGAAAAAGATCTTATTGAAAATTATTTCAACCCATATAAACAAACAGTTGAATAGTAATTAATTCAATTAACAATTATTAAGAATGATTAAAATGAGGTATTCTACATATTTTGTACCTTTTGAAACAACCTAAGAATGCAATGTGTTTTTTTTTTGCCCCACCACATAGAAACAAATTCGTTTGTTTTTTATAAACCGCTTTTTTCTTTCTTTGGTACATTGATCTTGAAATTTCCCTCATTGTTATTCTTGAGAAAATCGCTTGGCGATGATTAATTAAAAATCCAATTTTCCTCTTCTACGGAAAACCACTTCAACAATCGACGATGAATTTCAAAATAAAATCGATGGTCCTTACAAAAAGAAAATGTCAAGCATGTCAATATTTACACGAACTTCTTAAGAAACAATTATCAAAATTTTACCGTGCTGCCTCAAACACTAGGGCAAAAAAAAACGTGGGCATTTTTGAGATGTGTCAAATCTTGGTACCGATTGGTTTACGTAAATGTAGGATGGGTTAAAAATTGCTTAGTAATTATTCCAAAAAATTGATGTAATAAAGTAAGTTGAAGCTCCTACAATAGAGAATATCTAATGATTTAAAGTCGGTTCACCGCACTAGCTGCGCCAAATCAAATTTTAATCAACGATGTTCGTAAAGGTCAAAAAATCAGTAAGATATCTATCCAAGCCTCAAACCATAGCATTTAAAGTTATGCCAACGCAACAAACTTGACCATTAAGGCAATTTGTATCTCATTCTAATTTAATTTGTGCATGGGATACAAAACATTAATTTACCCCGTGAGTACCTATCCGGTGATTTTCGACAAACGTTGCCCGTCATTCCCAGATCGACTCCATGTGATGAAATTAATGCATGTTTGAAAAGTTCGTTTCTTTGGGGAAATGTACACAAGTTTTCGCTCAACATAAATATGCGTGTGCGTCTTCCAAATGATCCATCAGCACGTGAGTTTTCGGAGCAACTGCTACAGATTGGCGATGGCAAAATTGCAAGTGATTTAAATGGCTTTATCACGTTACCAAACAACTTTTGCACAATTATGCCATCAAAAGAAGAACTAATTGATCGCATTTTTCCAGACATTGTTCAAAACTATAAAAATCATGATTGGTTAAGAGAACGCGCAATTTTAGCACCAAAAAATGCAAATGTTAATGAAATAAATTTTCAAATTCATCAGAAATTGCCAGGTGACTTGGTATCATACAAATCCATTGATACTGCTACGAATGAAGAAGACGCAGTAAATTATAAGGTTGAATTTTTGAATTCTTTGGAACCACCCGGTATGCCACCGCATTATTTACATTTGAAAATTGGTTCATCGATCATACTTCTTCGAAATCTCAATTCACCAAAACTCTGCAATGGAACGAGACTTTCCGTGAAAAAATTAATGCCAAATTTGATCGAAGCAACAATTCTCACTGGCAAAGCAAAAGAAGAAGTTGTACTGATACCACGGATTCCATTAATACGAACAGACATGCCATTTCAATTCAAACGTCTTCAATTTCCCGTGCGTTTATCCTTTGCTATAACCGTTAATAAAGCTCAAGGACAAACGCTTCAAGTGTGTGGTGTGAATTTGGAGGAACCGTGCTTTTCTCACGGACAATTATACGTCGCATGTTCCAGAGTGGGAACACCAACAAATTTATTTATTCATGCGCCAAAAAATCAAACAAAAAATATTGTATACACTATTGTATTGAATTGACTTTGCTTTTTTTTCATTATTTCAAAAAAAAAAAAAAATAAAACAAACCAATGAATTTGATTCTATGTTAATATTCATGCGCAGCAAAGCACGCCGGGTGTGTTGGCGTGTGTTTGTGACAGCATAACTAAAGAACGGAGTGACGGATTTCGCTGATTCCTTTTTTATTTTGTTCACTGTTGACTCCGAATGGTATGTAGAGATCTTTAAAGAGTAAAGGATCTTTACAGTCTGATGGTTTCAGAAAGAGTCGATCCCCCATCAACTCAATTGGAAAACCACTGAATTCTACAAACTCCCAGCCCCCCCCCCCCCCCCCCCTTAAAGAGTAAATAATTTCATAAATACTTTTGTGGGCAGAACGAAGTCTGTCGGGTCCGCTAGTTTAATATATAAAAAAAATAAATAAAAAAAAATATTATTACAAGAGTTATACGTGTTTTACATTGGTAGGTCTTATTTGGCCCACCCTGTACTAATTTTCCGGAAAATGTACGGGAGCACTGGGTGTACTATTCAAAAGTTGTATACCACAATATAGCATTAAAAGTGCTTTGTCCTAAGATATTTTTAAGAGGATACTAGGACTGTAATGGGCGTTTTCACTTTACCCAATCAAATTAAAAAACATTCATTTCCGGAAAATCTATGGGAGCACTGGGTGTAATATTCAAAAGTTTTATGTCACAATATAGAATTAAAAATGTTTTTTTGTAAGATATTTCTATGAGGTTACTACGGCTGGAAGGAGTATTTGTGATTTGTACTAAATTTCTGGAAAATTTAGGGGAGCACTGGGTTTGCTATTCAAAAGTTTTATGCCAGTAACCTCTTAGAAATTTCTTAGAACAAAGCACTTTTAATGCTATTAAAAGTGTTTTGTTCTAAGATATTTATAAGAGGTTACTACGGCTGGAATGAGTACATGTACCTTGTACTAATTTTCCGGAAAATGTAGGGGAGCATTGAGTGTACTATTCAAAAGTTGTATGCAACAATATAGCATTAAAAGTACTTTGTTCTAAGATATTTCTAACAGGTTACTACGGCCGTAATAGATGATGGATGTTTGTACTTTGTACTAGACTCAATCCAATTAAAAAACATGTTTTTTCCGGAAAATTTAAGGGAGCACACTAAGGAGGGTTACCATGTGGGTTTCAGAGAGACGAAAGCCTTAGCAAATGATATCTGGAAGAACACTCTTACATGTTAATAATGGCAAAACAAGTAGTAACACTATATTGTTCCAAAGCCAGAATAAGTTAAGAGTCTCACCACTAAATCACTAACATGGTTTGTAAAATTCAAAATATAAAAATTTCAACTAATGGAGCAAATTGATACCATGTGCCTGCAGTATCAGATTAAATAAATTGAAAACTAAAGCCATTAGTAAATTTATGTTACGTTATTTACAGAAAATAAAAAAAATCCACCCTTCTGAATCGAGCATTCCTGCTGTGCCTATGTATTGTTACTCCCTTTTGATTTCATCAGCTATACCATAAAAAAAAGGAAAACTGAAAACTAATCTAATAAAAATAGAAACCAATTCTCTAAAAGGATAAAGTAGTATTCATAATTTACAACAAGTATACGAAATTGTATCGATTACATGAAGGAAAAACCTATTCAATTACACACAATCTCGCATACGGTTCTTCCAGAGGTACTCGTCGACTTTGAAATCGCAGACATAAAACTAACCGAAAAATAAAAATATATAAAAATTGCGGCAACAAAAAAGCGTTCCAATAGTAAAAAGGGTAGGAATTTCGATGTAACATTTTTTTGGTTTTGTTTTGATAAATAAATCCCATTTCATACAAATTTTTTTTTTTTTGGTTAAAATATGAAAATTGGATTATCCCATGTCGCAATAGATAAACTTAATCTAAATACTTAAAATATTTTTATAACAAACAGAATTAGAGAAATTTTTGTTGAACATTTTTTTTTATATAAAACTTGTCACCGTTCAATCAATTTACCAATTTTTTAGTGTACTGCGAATTTCGTAAAATAATGAGTGAGGTCGTAGAGCTTATGTATATAAGCGACGCGACGCTTTATGCCAAAGTAGCACAAAATTTATTTTTGCGTTATCACTTACATCCATCCACTCGATGATAGATAATCGTTAAATCTAGCGTAAATATTTATAATTAAAAAAAATAAATCCATACTACGTTATTTCCTAATGTTTATGTATGTGTTATGCCGTATATGTATCGGGGGAGCGATGTACGCTTTCAAATGGTTTAACTTTAACTCATTAATCGTATTATTTCAATTCAATTAATAATCAAACAATTTCCTTTTATTTAATTTTTTTTTGTATTATGCATGATTTCTTCGAGATAATTTTAATGCAGCAATCGATATTTTGTTGGTTCTTCTATATGTAAGTCGGCGAAGTTAAAAGGTCATCGTCGATAAGAAATGAGGGAAATTAGTTTTGGGTGGATAAGTACATTTTTTTTGCGGGACCTTTTTTATTGTTCGATACTGATAACAAAAGTTTAATTAAAATATATCGCGAAGCTTTTTTTTTCATTAAAGGGACAATCTAATCAATTCAATGCTCACGCTATCACAAAATAAATGTAGTATCAATTACAAAAACAAATTATTAAGAATAAAACTGTTTCACTTGATTTAATCCTTTTTTGTTGTGTAACAGATCTTCGCGCCAATAGAGTAAAATTCACTGAATGTTTAATCATCCTTTAATAATTTTCTTAGAAAATTTTCTCGATTCCGTTTTTTTCCTTTATTTTATTTTGTCGTCGTTTTTCAATTCGACGGATGAAAAAAAAGCGGAGATAATTTTTGTGTGCTTCCGTTTTTCTTGTTATGAAAAATGATTATAATATTGTTATAACAAAAAAAGGCACAATTAAACAAACGAAAAAAAAGGAAAAAACTAGGAATGAAAATGAGTTGAGTATTATTGTTTGGGGGTTGTGAAGAAACTTCAAATTTTTTTGGCATTACATTTCATTTTGTTTTTGTAATGTTAATCCTTTTTCCACTGTGCGCCAACGAAATAAAATGTATAATTTAAAGTTTTGTCTGTAGTGCACCGGACCTGATGTAATATGGAAAAAGAATGGAAGATTTTGTTATGCCATTGCAATTGTTACAAACTAATTTATCATGCTTTAAAACACACCGGAACACTGATCAATAATTACGATGTTTGAAGCAACAAAGGCCAATCCGCATTACAATTGTATAAGGATTCCTTACTTGGAAGAGAGAGTTGCGCAAAGTTTTGGTTTTTAGTTTACTTCATAATTAATCAAAATATACAGCATCGATAATGCAGTTTGCATCGCGATAAACCTTACGTTAATTTGTTAGCTCGGTGCAGAAGATGTTAAATACGCCCCTGGTAGGTATACCTAGTTATGAACCCATAACATTTCGAAATTTGCACAAAATAGCAACAATTAGTTCATTACACTATAAAATAGACAAGAGTTCCAGAACTATAGGCAATTTTTTAATTTCATTAGTAGTTCATTAGATTTCTCCCCTACAAAATAGAGACAGATTTAGATTTTGTTCAGTAAGTTGTCGAATTTGCTGCATACGTTCAAATTGCGACATACATTTTACATAATTTGTTTCGGCAATATCATTTTCATTCGTGTAAAATCTTCGGGAAGCTAGCTACCATGTAGATGCACCTTCCAAAAACAGTCGACATAACCTATTCGCTTTAATAGCCAGTACTTAAAGCAATGATTTCACAAAAAAAAAAAAATTACCCCAGATGGTACCCCCCCCCCCCCTCCTCCTCCTGCTCACTTGGCTAATCTAACAAAGCCGGTTCAATGGGGTGAGCCGTCCATTACGATGACCATTCACGAAATTCAAAATGTCTAGATCACCATCTAGACAAACTCAATATGCGACTCAGCAGGAAAACCATAGTGGCGAACTACGCTGAATGCTTAGTGAAGTAGAAAAATGGCATTTTAGCTAAGCATTAAAATCGTTAAGTTAAAGAAGAAAATGAAGAGCTGAAGCAGACCAGCGTGCTAGAACTTTTGTAAAATTACTAGTTACAATTAAAACTGTATAATTGTCTGTATTAACGTTGAATTTCTTACAGATAAGGAAGATCTTGCAAACAAAAAATCATAGAAAAAACGAAGAGCAGAAATCTCGCTAGAAATTGAGGAGTATTTATAAGCAATAGTTAATAAAACTACCGAACCTGCCGGTATCTCAACAACAGCAGTAAAAAGAATAAAGAATAATTTTACATTCCACATCATACAATATTGAAGGACAATTCAAAGGAAATTAAGTTTCGCGTTGTATTTGACGCTTCAATGAATTCAACATCGAGTTGGAATTTGAATGATACCCTGCATGTCGGAGCTACTCTGCAAATTAATTTATGGTCACTTATTCTATGGTGGAGAAAACACAAAATAGTATTTGCAGCCGGCATAATCAAAATGTATCGACAAATCAAGGTGGCAAAGGAACACCAAGCTTATCAAAGAATACTATGGAGGGAGAATCCAAACCAACCATTACGGGAGTACAACTTAACTACCGTTACATATGGCACAATTTAACTACCGCTTCATATCAGTGGCTCCGTTCTTGGCATTAAGAACACTACATCAGTTAGCAATGGATGAAAGTGAACACTGTCCAACGGCCAGGAAGGTCTTAATAGGAGACTGTTATGTGGATGACGTTCTAACCAGAGCTGATAATCTACACGAGGCACTAATTCTACAAGAGCAGCTAATCAGATTACTTCTAAAAAGTAAATTTAAACTGCAAGTGGTCGAACAGCCACCCACAATTACTGCAGTATATACAAGGATCACAAAAATTAATTGGGAACATGGAGTTCGCAGAAGATGAAACTATTAAAACTTTAGGAATTCATTGGAACCTGATCTCACACTGCTTTAGTTTTAAGATAAACCAAATATCATCAAAAACTGAACTTACAAAGAGAGAACTAGCCTCAGAAGTTGCAAGACAATTTGTCCATTAGGATGGTTGTCGCCAATTACCATTCCATCCAAACTTTTATTACAAAGCCTGTGGGCTACAGAAACCAACTGGGAGGGCAAGGTTCCTAAAGAAATTACAGTAAAGTGGGTAAAGCTGCGAGTCGAACTGGTACAGCTTGAAAGGCTATTAATTCCACGTTGGATAGGAACAGTATCTTCAGACCAACATAATCGCTGTGTACACGGGTTCTGCAATGCATCACAAAGGGCACGGTATTTATTAAAAGTCACCCAACCAAGTTGCAGATGCATGAGTTAAAAGACGCAAGAGGCATATATTTTGTTAATAATTTTATTTTTATTTTCAAAAAATGTGTAATTTATCAAACAATGTAATGTATATTACGATTTTATCAAACATACAATTTATTTTTAAAAAACAACAACTTTTAAATATAAAAACTTTTTAAAAAATACAGTATAAGAAACAGTTTCTTATACTGTATTTTTTAAAAAGTTTTTATATTTAAAAGTTGTTGTTTTTTTTAGAAATAAATTCAGTAAAACTTGGCAAAGCCGGAACTTGAATGTGCCGGAAACTTTTTTAACACGGAAATTTTTCCCCCAGAATGACATTTTATTCTAAACTGAACTTGTATGTACCGGAAACTTCTCAAACCCGGAAGCCGGAACAACTTTTTGGTACGAAAATTAAAGCTTGGTACTTGTGTAAGGCGGAAACGAATTCTACACGTTTTCGGAATGCAATGCATACTGTTTTTTCTGTGTTTAATGAAAATATGATATGAAAACACCAAAAACGAATGGAAACACCAAAAACGAAACAAAAAATTAAAATGACATTTGTGTGTGTATGCCTTTAGTTGTTAGTGCTTATTTGGTTTATGAAATCATTATTAAATTGACATCTTGGATTAATTTATTTGGGGAATCACCGAATTGTGTAATTACACATATGTAATTGAGTCGAATTGAGTGATTAATTTATAATTAGTGGTTAATGTGTTGCGTAAGTTCAATCTGCATAATCAAATTAAAGTCTGGATTGATCCAAAATTTTAAAATGTGTATACATATTTTATTACAGTTTTACATATGTACATACAATGAAGAAAAATCACATAAATAATTTATCGCTTTTGCAAAAATATAAAATAATTAAAATGAGAGATACTGGAGCTAAAGTAGCCGAAATTGCGCTTCATTTTAAATGTGGCAAAACACAAGTATATGACACGATTAAAAATAAAGAAGACATTAAACTAAGGCACCTGTCATCACGAGAATCTGAAAAGTTAATAAAAAAGAAAAAGCAATACAAATACGAAAAAATAAGTGAATTAACATTTGAATGGTTTTGTGCGGCAAGGGCTAAGAATTTTTCTATCTCGGGCCCAATTTTAAAAGAAAAGGCTTTACAGATTACCCAAAATCAAATCCCTCTCGGTGGTTAGACTCTTTTAAACAGAGATATGACATATCATTCCAACAAATCGCCGGTGAATCAAATGATGTTAACCCTGAAACTGTAGCGTCATGGCATTCCAATCTTAAAGACATTATAAGCGATTATACGATCGACAACATTGCTAACCTAGATGAACCGGCATTGTTTTATAGAGTTTTACCAAATAAAACATTGGCATTTAAAGGTGAAAAATGCTACGGCGGAAAAAAAGCTAAAGATAGACTCACTATTTCATTAATAGTTTTTATGAATGGCACAATCAAAAAACCTATTGTTGTTGGTTATTCAAATAATCCACGTGCCTTTAAAATAATAGACAAAAGATCTTTACCCGTCGACTATTTTTTCAATAAAAAAGCGTGGATGACATCTACGATCTTTGAAGAAATTCTACGGGATTTTAACAACGAAATGATCAAGCAAAACAGAAACATTTTGCTGTTTCTCGACAATGCAACGTGTCATCCACGCACAAATTACTCAAATATAAAATTGATCTTTTTTCCGGCCAATACTACAGCTTCTCTACAACCTTTAGATGCTGGTATAATTGCAAATTTCAAATTCAACTATAGAAAAGTTATGCTTCAAAAACTGTTGTCTACAATGGATACAGTGTCAAAAGCATCTGATTTAACGAAACAGACCAATATATTGGATGCAATTTACTTTATTGTGCATTCAATAAAACAAACTAAGCCAGAAACGATTACAAAATGATTCAAAAAATGTGGATTTGTTTGGGACGAATTTGTTGAAACAATCGAAGATGACCCTATTCCAACAGCGGAATTGCAGAATATGATTGAGGCTATATATGGCGATCATAACAATAGTGCGCTTGATTTTTTAACAATTGACGATGGAGTAATTATTGAAAATGACGAAATATTGAATGAGTTGATGTCAAACTCAGCTTCTTCATCTGTAAGATCTAAAGAAACAGGAAATAACTCGGACAGTGCTGACTCATCGGGCGAATCTGATATTTTAACTGCTAACAAAACCACGATAATCAAGCATCTGGAGGAAGCCCAAAGATATGCACTTCATACTAGTGATTCAAAATTATTAAATTTAGTGTCGGAGGCTAAATTACTAATCATTTCAAAATGTACAACTAGTAAACTGAAGCAAACGACGATGGATAATTTTGTAAGCGCGGTTAAATAGATCTGGAGATCTGCACTATTTCTTTAAATTTATATTACATACGTGAATTATTTCTAATTAATGTATTTATGTATGTACATAATATGTACATACTAGTAAGTATTGTACACACATATTTCCATAAAATTTTATTTATAAATATTTTTATTTTAAAAACATTTGTTGTTGCATTGCATACCTAACTGAATTTTTTGATATGTATTGTATTAAATAAAACTATGTGCATAATACTATGTACGTACATTGAAATCTAAAACTAGACTTTAGTTTAAAGAAAATTTGGTTAAGAACTTTCGAGAGACGGAAACTTCCGAATGGCGGAAATTGTATTCGGCCCCGTACGATTCCGGCTTTGACAAGTTTCACTGTATATGTTTGATAAAATCGTAGTATACATTGTTTGATAAATTACACATTTTTTGAAAATAAAAATAAAATTATTAATTCGCAACAAAAAGCCATGGAAACAAAAAATGGAATCCATTCATTTATATGGTATATATATTTTGTTAATGTAGGAGAAGTTCAGCTTCTTGCGGCACACTGGAATCTAATCATACGATATAATGTGAAGAGTTACTAGGATGAAGTCGCAAAAGCAGAGAAGAGCCTCCAGTTGCTTTCAAGAGCATGTAACAATATGCAATCGTTACATTGTAACATCCTTGTCCAACAACCCCAACTACAGTTGGACAACATCAAAGAAGAAAACAAACTACTTGAAACCAAATCGAAGACGCATCGCAAGCGAGGAATTGGAGACACAATTGGGATCGTTTTAAGTGACACATTTGGCATCTTGTCTCAACGAGAAGCGGAACATTACGAACAGCATTTTGACTTAATCGAGCAGAATGAGCAACAGCTTCTACAGTTGGCAAAGAGTCAAATTCCATACATTTATTTAAGCAAAATAATAATTACACCATAACTCATCTAAACAAATTAGAAGAACATCAGAAGCAAGTGGATTTGGAGTTGAAACATCTTCAGGAATACAATACCAAAACGAATCAGAAGGATATTATAGTACCAGGCATTCTTCAGCTGATGTTAATATTGAAATTAATTCAAGACACACAACAGAATATTATCGAAGTAATGCCATCATCAATCGTTGTTAAACCCATTACGCCTTCAAGACGAACTTAATCAGATCAGGGATACTCTGTCCCCAATGATGTTTGCCTGGCAGGAAGCAACGGGATCTAATGAAGCGGTATCAGATATTAAAAACCGAATCTAGAATTACCAGCAATAATATCATATTATACGCGCTCGCATCCCGTTGGTGAAGATACATTTCTACCAAGTGTTTGCACTCATATCTGTACCCACACCTACGACATATCTTCACACTTTGATAATACCATCATCCAAATATCTGTTGGTTGATCATCACCGGGAACATTATGCAGCAAACAACAAAGAAACTTTTAATCAGTGCTTACCTATATCAGAGAAATTTTATGTGTGCCACGTCTCATCCGTTTACACAAAGCATTCTGCCACTCATTGGATATCATTACATGAATCAAACCAATGTCTTCAAATCAAAATCTACAAAGGCTACATTTGACTTGATTTGTGAATCACATCTCATGCCACTTAATCTACAAGGTACTGGAATGACCTCCATCAGCCTGGGATGTATCATTAAGGATAAAACATTACAAATCTCCTTCATCGTGAGAGAAGTAACTAAAATCAACCTATCATTCCTGGCAACAGCCAGTATGAGTCAGATAGAGCCGTTTTTACGCAACATAAGCCATCTACATCAAGGACAGGAAAGAGCGATTTCTACTACCACAGCATCGTTAACAACAATAGACACCCGCGCGCTCGAGGAACAAATAGCATTTCGAAAAAATCAGGAAACCATCAATACACACGATGAGTCATGTAACATTGGCCACCGTTATCATTTTCATGGTGATTGCAGTCATTATTTGGAAAAGAAGTCAATCACATCGGTCAGTATCAAGCGTCACACCACAAACCCTCCGCGCATTGGCGCAAAATAATACAAAAAATACAAAAAAAGATAATTAAATTAAATAAAAAAAACATATATTTCTAAAAACAAAAAAAATAAATCAAAAAAATCAAAAATCGGCCCTTTGACATTCGGCCGTTTGAAATTTGGCCCTTCGGCATACCATTTTTTTGTATTATTTTGTAATCCTTCAAATGTTCATGGGATCTCTTTCATACATTCGAATAGGTCAGAAATTTTCTATCAATATTGTGAAAACGGGCCACGACACGAATGATGGTTTTCCTTATTTCTTTATTTTCAATTTTATTCTCAATTGAAAATTTTCGCATTTCCAAATAACTTACGAACTCGATTTATTGTAAAAACAATCAAATAATAGGATACTCTAAAGATGTTCCGAAGATCACGTTTATGCTTTTCGATAGATCGAAGTTTCGATTTTTTAAAAATCCGGACAAGGTTCGGTTATGATGATATTTAGTGTACCATGCAAGACTAGAAGTTTCATGAATTTGAATAATAATAAAAATAAACTCGTCTATCTGACCATGCAGGTGAGACCGCATGAACATCTCTAGGATCGGTGAAATAAAATTTGAAAATTTAATAAAATTCATGGAATTTCTAAGTAGCCTGTAAATTTCACCATAAACTAACCATTAAAAAATTATTCTAATTTATCATCAAAAATTATCATTAAAAAAACCCTGAATATCAATAGGAGTGGTAACAGCGAAATTTGAAAATAGATTGCAATCAAAACCCACAATTGCTTAAAAATACGTGAGTAGTGTAAAGTGGCCGGTTCTGGGTCATCCCAATCGAATGATAGTGGCGTCACAAATGGCGTCACAGATGACGTAGTGGTTTATGACGTCAAACGCATACATTTAGGGGCTAATGTATGCCGTAGTCGTCTACGACAGACAAGGCATACATTTAGATGCAAGCGAGATCGAAAAGCAAACATTCAGGCGGAAATTCGTCTTGTTTACCGAAAAAACACAAATTTATGGAAAAATTCAAATGAGAAGCAAACATTTATGCGAAATCAAACATACATTTTAGAGAAACAGTAGTAGATGTGCGAAAACGCATAAATTTATTGGCAAGCAAGATTGAAAAGCAATTTAGGAGGAAGTTCAACTAGTTTAACAGAAAAACACAAATTTATGCGAAATTTGGATTAAAAATCAAACATTTAGGCGAAATAAAGCATCGAAGTCGTACATGATTGAAAAAGCATAGATTTAGGAACAATCGACATTGAAAAACAAACATTTAGGAGAAAGCTCATTTTAGGGACAAGCGAGATTGAAAAGGAAACATTTAGGATGAAGTTCGCCTAGTTTAACAAAAAAACTCAAATGTATTTATTTTAGAATGAACAACAAACAATTAGGCGAAATAAAGCATACATTTGCGGTCGTACATGGTTGAAAAAGCATATATTTAGAGGCATGTTTGTCATCGTATAAAATCAAACTACGACATTCCATTAACTGTTGTTGTTATAAAACAACGTCTGCAACAAATTATAATATATACATTCGCTAAAAAAATCAAGATGAAGGAAGTTCCTAATTAAAAAGATAAAGTCCATCATGGTTTCATCAGTCATCCACAATGAAAATATTTACATGTTACTGTTGTATTTTTTGATTACCAGTGGTAAGTACATACCGCCCCGTTCAAGTGTATAGACCATGTGAGCCCTCAAGTGGTGAATCATCTACAGACGAAGAAGACGGGCAATACATTATGGAAGGTTTGGCAAGTACTTTTCTGTTTACGGTCGACTGACTGGACAATTTGAGACGGAATTTTCTCGTTTCGAAAATTATCGTATCTGTGCTATGCTGTTCATATTACATGTGGTTTAAACGAATTGTATATGCTAGGAGGGGCACGTAAAGTCCAGGAACCATTATGTAAATGTAATTGATCCGTTGTTTTAAACAATTCTCAATAAATTTTGTTTTGTTATATTTAATCTTGTTTACGGGGAAAACTATACCATTCGGAACAAAAGAAAAACGTTTCCAGAATACACCTTCATATACATTTACATAATATGTGATCATCCGCTCACTTTTATTTAAAAATAAACATTTAACATAATAATTAGTATTATTAAAAGTTGTTGCAAATATTATGCAAAACAGAACGTTGAGATTGAAGACTGTGTATAATGATATTCCACATACCAGTATCTACGAACGTTCTCGAAAAACGTATTTCTCATTTAGGCATAAATTATTGCTATATTTTATTTAAATAAATTAAAGATAATATAAAATATCTAAAATACATGGTTCAAATAATAAATGTATACTTATTTAATAATTTTAATTGGCAAATTATTTTTCAATTTGACGTTTTTAGAAACGCCCCTGTGGCAAAGTGGTCAGCATGCTTGCTCCAGCGACCGGAGGTCCCGGGTTCAATTCCCGGTGGTGACAAGAAAAAAATTTCACGGCTGGTTTAGGATCAATGAATTAATGACTCAATATCCGAAATGAAAATATGACTATGAAACCTCATTTGAGGCGGCCAAATCCCTTGATCGGATGCCAGAGAGGGAGAGAGAGAGAGAGAGAGAGTTTCTAGAAACGTTTTTCTTTTGTGAAATTCCCATTATGTATGTGTAGTACAACCAACACATATAATTAAGAAAAATTTGTGTAAACGTCCGTGAATTTAAATCGTTTTAGAATTTTTCGGCTTTTCGGACAAAATATTATTTTAATGGACATCCATACAATGTTTACGACTGTTTTTGTCGCAGAAAACAAATGTATGCTTTTTCCTGTCGTAAACGATTACGACATACATTAACCCCTAAATGTATGCTTTTGGCGTCATAAACGACTACGTCACCTGTGACGTCCTTTTCGGATTGGGATGACCCAGAACCGGCCACTTTACACTACTTACGTGGACTAGTTAAAAATCATCATTATTAAATCTTGATCACCACTCACGTGGGGTTTTGATTTAGCTATTCGTTCATATAAGTAAGATCCCGTGAACATCTCTAGGATCGGAGACATAAAAGTAGAAACATTGTTTAAAATAGGCTTCTTTAGAATTAAAAAACTTTAATAAATTAAAACAAAATTTTCTCGTGTTTACACTATTAGGGACTCAGGGGCTTCTCTAATATAAATGCTAAAGATTATCTAAAAAATTTTCTATTTCACTACAAAACAATTGGAATATTTTTAAATTTAACAGTGTACATTTTTTGTATTATTTTTGGTATGTATTTCATAATCATCCTCTAATCCGGCTTTCAAGTGCTTCAACTTACCGTAATTGTTCTTATTTCTTAGTGTAAACGTTAGCGGTTGGTGGTTCGTCAGGATTTGAGTTTTGTGGGCCCCGTATAAATATAATTGCGACGGTTATCCAGTGCCAACATCTTCTTTTCATTTGTTGTATAATTTTAGAGGTAAATTGGCATAGAGGTATAGAGGTAAATTGGGTGGTCTTTCCCGATATCTCTCTTTGAAACAATACACCGCAAATGGCAGACGACATCGATATCTCCGTTGGAGACATGAGCGTTTCGCTCCTTGCTAGAACTATTGTGCTGGTGCAACATTTCTGATGATGTTAATTTGTAAAATATTTAAAATACATTGTAAACTATGCATACTTCGTATACAAAGTATGTGGCACGAAATCCAAAACTATTAAAAGTACTATCTAAAAGTTAATTACTACCAGTTTGGGGATGGGACATAAAACTAACTTTTCAGACCGTACCCGTAATAGATCTATCATTCCACATTTAAAATGTAAAATAACTACTTTACTTACTTACAACATTGATATAAATTTTATTAGTTTTTTTTTATTAGACATTATAGAGATTTTTTGCGATGCTGCAACATTGTCATATGTATGTGTGTGTAAACGAAGACACAACGATTATTTGCAACTAGAGACTCATTTTTATAAAATTTGCTACTCTGTCTGACGATAGTTTTTAAAGTTTTACCACAAACAAAATAGCAATCAGACCTGCAAACCAATAGTAACTTTATGTGTAAATCAAATTCTCGATGTCGTTACAAATGGAAAAATATTTCGAGCGGCTGTTAGTAGAAATGCTAAGCTAAAACTCAAACCCTATGTGCTCAATATACATCTCGCTCAATATATTTATTCAACGCGCGCGACAAAATAATTTTTTTTTATTTGTGTGTACAGTATAAAAGAAACAAACGGAAAAATACAAATTCAACGTGTTTTTTATTTTCGTTTGAAAATATCCTTTCCCTTATTGTATGTTTTAAAGTTAATAAAACAGAATGTTTTGAAAACTAAAACGCACGTATTATGTATATACTATACATATACTAGATGTATATACATATGTACTATTTAAAATAAAATGTGTGCACGATCGATAATTTCTTGTCGTTTAGGTATATAAAATTTAAAAAACATGTGATCATGAAAAGAAAGAGGATCTATTTTCGATGTATGTATGTATGTATATAGGTACGTATATACGTTGTATGTACGTATATATATATACGTATATACATTGATTATGGTTTGGTGTGCTGCATGAAATATAGTTTATAAAAAAGAAACAAATATTTGGAGGAAAGGATACGAAACATCAGAAATTTATGAACGAAAGGGAAAATATTATAATTACATTGTTTTTTACTGATCGCAGTAGACATTTAGATATACATATTACATATTTGTGTTTAGTTACATTATGTATATTTTATATGCCTATCTATACTGATTGGTCGAAATTAAATACATACATTCAGAAAATTCACTTGGTGCTGGGCATATTAATGTAATAAATTAATATTTAGTACAGGAGAAGATAATTACTGAAAAATAACTGTTCAGAAAATATTTTGCTCCAAGTCCGTAGTACATATTTCTTAAAATTTATTTAAATTTTCAGAAGTTTAGGAGAATTTAAACATTTGATAGTTATTTATGATTTTTAGGAATTGAAATCTTAGATGAAACCAATTATTAGGCAGTATGTTATTTAGATATTCGTTTTTTCTGAGTTATGCCTGTTGCTGTTGTAGATTCCAGGTTAGCTCGCACATCTTCAAACTTTCGAGGCTGTCACTAAGATCGAAATCACTAATTCTAAAACGTTTATACCAATAATTACACGTTTCATAAGACACAAGGTCGGCACCAAGAACACTACAAATTGATTCCCGTGCCTTAGAAGCATTTTTTCCTTGTTGGAATTCGTATAGAATGCAGTGCCGAATGTGCTGTTTATCAGTTGTAATCGTAAACTCTGCTATTCTGAGAGGTTATGTAACTCACGTAAACTTGTCGTTCGTTGTTCTGAAACCTTGCGCCCGATCCTACAAAAAACACAGAATACCGTGAAAAAAATCTGTAGAAATTAAGTTATATACCTAATAAATAAAGTGGGTGGCTAAATAAATTTGTTTCCATGATTTAAAGTTCCAAGTTACAACTTAAAAATCGAATTGCACTTCTGATGAGTATTATAAAGCGATACCCAATATCCGATATTGAAATGTCTATTTTTGAAATTGTCAAAAAAGTGGCCATTTATTCTAGAGAAATTTGGGGTAGTTTTCATGATAAGTGGTGGTTGGTATCTGAAAAATTGCAGTGTACTTATAATGTAAGATTGTAACTCGGTTGAAAACAACAAAAAACGAAATTTATTTATTTTCATTTTTAAACCTTAGGATGGTTTTTACTTGGGGTTAGAAGTTTAAAAATGGAATTCCAAGGATATTGTGTATACTCATAATTCTATATATCACAACCGAGTTCGAAATATTAATGTTTTTGCAAATTTGGTTAAAATCAATAACTAGCTTTTATTTGAAACAATTCAAATACTATACTATGCTTCAGATAATATGGAATAAGGGGAAAGTGTTAACAAAAATGTACTATATATGCTTGACCAATTTTTTAGATGCAAATCCAAATACATAGTACATCCTCCCTAAGGCATCTTTCCGCTCTAAGCTGATTTTATTATTTTTCTCAAAATTAAAATCATTTATAAAATTGTTAGGAATTTTAATATTATTGAATTTAGAACATATATCAATCATCCTTATAGTACACTTAGGAAAAATTAAGTAATGAATGTATGTATTTAATTTCGACCAATCAGTATAGATAGGCATATAAAATATACATAATGTATTGTAACTAAACACAAATATGTAATATGTATATCTAAATGTTTACTGCGATCAGTAAAAAACAATTTAATTATAATATTTTCCCTTTCGTTCATAAATTTCTGATGTTTCGTATCCTTTCCTCCAAATATTTGTTTCTTTTTTATAAACTATATTTCATGCAGCACACCAAACCATAATCAATGTATGTATATACGTATATATATACGTACATACAACGTATATACGTACATATATACATACATACATACATCGAAAATAGATCCTCTTTCTTTTCATGATCGCATGTTTTTTAAATTTTATATACCTAAACGACAAGAAATTATCGATCGTGCACACATTTTATTTTAAATAGTACATATATATATACATCTAGTATTCGTATAGTATATACATAATACGTGCGTTTTAGTTTTCAAAACATTCTGTTTTATTAACTTTAAAACATACAATAAGGGAAAGGATATTTTCAAACGAAAATAAAAAACACGTTGAATTTGTATTTTTCCGTTTGTTTCTTTTATACTGTACACACAAATAAAAAAAAATTATTTTGTCGCGCGCGTTGAATAAATATATTGAGCGAGATGTATATTGAGCACATAGGGTTTGAGTTTTAGCTAAGCATTTCTACTAGCAGCCGCTCGAAATATTTTTCCATTTGTAACGACATCGAGAATTTGATTTACACATAAAGTTACTATTGGTTTGCAGGTCTGATTGGTATTTTGTTTGTGGTTTTACTGTTCGACACAACGCAGCAACAAGAAAAATATATAAAGCATAAAAAATGCATAAACATTAAAACATAAAGATGGAAAAGAGATTAAATAAAGAAAAAATGGCAGATGTAAACATAAGAAAGACAAATAGAAAGCAACGAAGTTAGAAAAGTGTACAGTAGCAGAGTATAGAGGAAAAAAACGAAGTTAAGCTTTTTCCATGTTACGAATTTTTTTTTTTTTTGCTTTTCTTTTGATTTCGTTATGACGAGATAAAAGCTCAGATACACAGTGAATTTATATTACGTATTATGGTAGCCCAACAAAAAGTAGCAAAAAAAAGCAAAAATGTTGTTTGTATTGTAAAAGAAAATGAAAAATTTATTTTGTATTTTAATATTGTATTGTGTGCTCGTGTCTCGTTTTCCCTTTTTTTTGTTGTGAAAAATTAATATGAGAAGGGTATGTGATGTTTGGGTTTCTATTTTTTTTTTCTTTTTATCTATCTAGCAAGTGGAGCGCGCTGTGTTGGTATTTCAATCCTTTCTTTATCTACTTGAAATTCTTTTCATATGTTGTTGTTGGTTGGACGAGTACGTTGTGTTGGTATGTTTTAAATTAGAAACGCACACCAGAAAAAACAACTACAAAAAATGATGATGTTAGAATAATTGATTTTTCGGAAGATGATTATTCAGACAATTAAGTTAACACACAACAACACAAGAACGGAAAATCTTGATAAATTGATCGTGAATGATGTGGCAATAAGGATTTGTAATTCAAATTTGAATAAATAACATATAACGGATATACCAGAGTCCGCTTCACCATGTTATTTATTTAAATTTTGGATTACAAATCCTTTATAGTAAAACGATTTATATTCCTCTATAAGCATATAAAATTTATTTGAAATGTTTGGTATGGTGTCGCCATAATTAGGCGATAAATTACTAAAGCGCTTTCTATTGCCACAAAACATTAAGTCGAGTGATATTAAGAATATTTTATGGTTTTTTTGAATTTTTATCAGATTCTGATTTAGCTGCACAATTAATTCCAAACAAAATATGGGCTATCATTAGAGCACAGACCGTTTAAAGAATAAAGCATCCATACTTAATTGAAATGTCTTTGCCGCCAAAAACATTTAAAATCGTAATTTATTATGCATTTAAAAACGAATTAATTAATGACACCAGAGTGATGCGACAAAAATTTCACCTTGAAAACAAAAACTTGGTGAAGCTTAATCGGGGTCTTAAATTATATTTGGTTGTTATAACGCAATAGGTTGAAGATTTTAATCGATTCATAAATCAAGTGTTAAGTCAAAATTTATTTGGTATTTCTCCTTTTGTAGCTAAAACGTACATATATCGAGGTTCGTGACGTTAGAGCAAGTGTCCTTCAATGACCTCTATAGTATTCGTTTAAATTGAAACGGAAGATTATTGGGAATATATAGGATGTTCTACGGTGCGTCAACTTTTACTTCGTTTCAAAAGATAGGGCGCAACGCTTTGATTGTAACGTTGCTCATTTTCGAAGAAATTCACGTGTTCATTTTCTGACTTTAGTGAAATTTGTCCTAAATCTGATCTAAAAAGCAACAATAATAAAAAATATGTATATGTGTTTGTAGAATTTTTCAATATTACGAATTTACGGCCCAATTTGTATTGATCACATGTATGGATTTCTTAAAATTCCCGAGAAAATACTATAATCCTCATCTCTAATTGGCGTTTATATAAAGATACTTCTAGTTCCTATATAGTATTTTTCCGGGAAATTTTGGGAAGCCGAACATGTAATTGAACAAACACACGTATTTTTCTATTAGATACGTAACTTTTCATGCTGTTTAAGAAATTTATAGGAAATTTCCGGAAAAAGTTGAAAATTGTACGTTCGATACTCCAAAGGAAATTTGGCTCACGTGGCACAAAAACTCTAATTTTGTTTTAATTAAACTGTAATTAAATATTATGAAACTTAATAAATATTTCATTAATGTTTTTTTAAGTTGTGTGGCCATTTTCTATTTAAATTTGTAGAAAGTTCAATCTATATGAGTTCGTAAAAACGAATCAATCAATTATTCAATCGGTTTATCCGAATTTAGTATATTGCATTCAAATATTTTTACGATTTAGGACAAACTTCAGTATTTTGTACAGTACAGTGCAGTACAAATTTGTCCTATAAAGCTATTTTTTTACGACAATTTTGCTTCTTCAAATACCCGCCGAGTTGAAAATAAGCATCGTCGGAAAAGATGATTTTTGATAAAAAAAAGCTCATTTTCTCACATTCGAGAATCGGGCCAATTCTCGAGTGAAGTGAAAACGCAATGGATGGTACTTATTTCATTCACCGGGAACATGATAAACTGAATTTGTCACTTGACAGGTGACATTAGAAATAACCGCTAGTTCAAAATGATTCAAAAGATGTCGCACCCATTGTTAGTGACATTTTGTCTGCGTTACAACCTGTTAGAATTTCTGCCTCAAATAGGTTTTTTTTTAATTTGATCTCTTTAAGTCTAGTTCCGTTCCAAACTTTTGGAAGAACGATCCACGTCCAGATGAAGTAAAATAATTCAAAACGAAGAACTTAAAGTTTTACTGCGGATGTAAAACCGTGTCAAAGTCAAAAAATGCGTGCAGGTAGGAGTTACTCACCAAGCGGTATCACTTCGATTACATGCAATGGGAAAAATAAAAAAGGAAATAAAATAGGTTCCCATATACAGACCGAAGAAAACAAAATCGAAGAGTTGACATCTGCATTAATTTGGTTTCTCGGTAACAAAAGAAAAAATTTCTTGCACAAAATCGTTACAGGTTAATCCAGGCTAACCATCAACATCAGTTGCAAAAATGAACATTCATGCCAAGAAAGTGTTACTCTGTGTCTGGTGGAATTAGAACATGGCTGAACGTTACCAGGTCCCATTAATAAAATTAAGTGATGCTCTGGAAGGAAAAAAACCATTTACGTCGAAAGATAATATTGCTGCATGGCAACTCTCCAGACTCTCCAGCTTTCTCTGATTACCACTAATTCAGATTGATGTTATCATATTTGAAAGACCAGCGGTTCAGGAAAGTTGAAGATATGCATAAATGGCTGGATGACTGTTTTGCTTCGAAACCACCAAGTTTCTATCACGAAGACATTCATCATATACCTGAAAATGTAAGGAGCCCATGTCATCAAGAGCTCCCCACAGGGTTATGATCCTCTAGAAATGAATCAAATAAATAAATTCGAAATATTCGATAAAATCTACGCAAGTGGAATAATATTCTGTCAAAAAACTGACGGTAAATGATCATTTAAAAAGCCCGATTAAAGGAATTGTAAATTTTTTTATGTTGCTGGGTTGGCACAACTGTCCACAACTATCTTAACGTATTTTCTCAGTTCATCTCAAGAGTGTGTCCCAATTTTTATAATGAATAAAAATATAGAACAAAGAATTAGTCTCCATTGCAAATGTAGTCATTAATAAATCATCATTAATAAACTAGATAATGAAAGTTTAAAGTTGTTCGAGATGACCATTCCTGATCCAAGGCCGCTCAACCAAAACCACTCGCTTTTCGCAATACTGGGCCAACCGTTCCATAACCAAGCGCTACTCTACAACTTCCAAGGGTCAAAAATCTGCATGAAGAATTTCAACGGACATGTACCATTTGTAAGTAGACAACAACGTTTCAACAAATCTCTACATTGGAATGTAGCAGATTGATTAATCAACACAATCTGTGTAAAATCTGTTTGGAGAAGTTTCATCCAACTACTGCACTCCAATAATCACCCACAACGCAAGCTGCTTACCACGAAGGTCGATAACAATTCAAAAAAGAGAACAGACGCAAAGTACATTGTGATTTATTAAATCAGTACGAGCAATTAACAAGCACGCTATTGGCCACGGCAATGGTAGAAGTGCAAAACGGGAAACAACTAAAACATTTGCGAATGTTAATAAACCTTGGGTCGCAAATTTCATATATCACTGAAGAGGCGTACAAGTAAATTAAACTACCAATATCACCAAACCAAGCAGCTTTCGTATAGCAGCACGATTTTCGTCGAATTTCTCCACGAAGATGGAAGACTTAGTGCTACAGAGTATAACAAGTCCCTTCCGGGACAACAATTTGACAGTAGAAAATGGAACCATTTAAATGTGGGGCGATCCTATTATTATACTCAACCAAGCAAAATCGACGACCGAAGAAACTCATGACGGAAGATGAAGTTCTGTGATCTAATGTCAATATACGGTGGATATAGAACAGATGTACCGGAAAATCAAAGTGCTATCGACCGATGAGACAAACTTTTTAATTGCGCCAAAAATAATTAGGAGCGTAGTATTAGGAAGTCTCACCTTAGAGGAGGCTCAGACATCGCAAACTCAACTGATCAGATCTGTTTACGACGAAGCGGCAGAACTAACTTAAGAAACTGGGCCTCAAATTATTCACAGCTCGTAGAAGATGTTCAGTCAAGCTAATTTGGAATCCAGGCACCGATACATTTGAATTCGAGGTGACTCTCAACAGCAAAAATGTTGTCTGAATTATTGAAATTATTTGATCCACTAGCATGGCTATCTCCAGCATTGATACAAGCCAAAATCTTAATGCAAACCCTATGGCGTGACCTGGGTTCCGAAACTACCAGAAGACATCCAAAAAAAATATCGGCAGCATTATGAATCCCTTCACAAACTGGAGATTAAAATTCCGAGGTGCATTAAGCTCAGTCCAATGTCACATAGAGAATTACAACATTTTACCAAAGTTAGAGTTGAGTATTAAATTCGCACGTAACCCCACCCCGCTCATAATTTAATGGATAGTCCAATACGACATGAAGTTTAATCAACCGCAAACATATTTTGGGACAGACCCGGTGATAGTATTGGGGTGGGTAAAAAAACTAACCCTATAACTAACCTAATAACTAACCCTAGAGATTCAGATAACCTCGCGGATTGTGCATCCAGGAGTATCGAAGCCAATTAGTCACACACAATTTTTGAAGGAACGGGTCTCAAAATATCTTGGAGGACGCAATTCAGCTAGCACCAGTGATAATAGAAGAGACGCCAGATCAATTGGAACTAAAACTACGAGTTGTGGAAAGAACTACGGTAACTCCTGACAAATGACAAAATAGGTGGTTAAGCAAAGAGCTCTCTCTCGCGGCAAAAGAAAGAAATAATCTACACAACTTTTGCTCAAAATAGCACAGAAACAACATTTCAAAACTGAAATTTGTGGTCTTTTAAACTGGAAAAGAATAGCAAATAATAGTAAGATTAAATCCTTGTCGAGCGCTCTATTATTCGAGATAATGATTTGCGACCATTTCAGAGTTCAGCTTTACAGATCTTTACCGACCAAATCGCACAGTGGTTAAAGCTTTGGCGATTGGATCGGGAGGTACCGGGTTCGAATCCCGATAGGGGCAGGATACAAAGTGAAATTTCATCAACAGATTTCGATCTATGGTGAAATGTAACACATCTATGACCCCCTGTCGGTGTGCAAAACCCATGGGCCGACCCATCTTCCATGCCAGTATAGGCTGGCATGGAGCTTGCAATGTGCAGATGGTCTTAAATCGGTTTTATAGCCGTACGTCCTCGAATTGGCTGGGAGGCGTAAAGTAAGGACGTAAAAAGCATAACCGCGGAAGAGCAGGGTGAGCCTTGAGCCCCAAAACAGATCGTATAGTTAATAAAAAAAAAATAATAAAAAAAAAGTTTAGCGATTCGGATTTATTGTTTCAGGGAAAATAAGCACAAACAGTAATTTGTATTGTAAATAAAATTCAAATTTTAAACTTTTCCATTGCCTCCTCCAATATTACTTCATCAAGTTTAAGTAAAAGCTTAGGTGAAAGCTCACGTCGTTCGTGACAATATACATCGATACACCGATCGAGGACGGGGAAATGAACCGCGAAAGAGCAAGGCGAGTGCTTTGGCCCAGAACAGATGACAGGGATTAAAAAACAAGTCGATACAAGTCAAATGGTGGAGGGTTTACTAAACAAAGAATTTGAATGTTATAAACAAACTACCGTTAATTACGGTACCACAAGTGAGCTGTATTTAGCGTCTAGAAAATGAAGGCTTGTTAACGGATGCTTCATCAGTAAAAGTAGTTCTTAAAATAATAAATTAAATTACAAGTACTTGCAAAAGATGGTTTGAAGAACCACCATTCCATTGCTGGAGATGATACCAATTGTTTCAATTTTGAAAATTATGGCTGTGGGCCAATTCTAAGGTAAATCTAAGGTAAATGCCGTTTTAACAGTGTATTTGGTAAATTGAAATACTGTACTAAAAAGTAGGGTAAAGTGAAGACACAACAGGTAAATAGGAGTGGTTTTTTGTTTTGCTAAACAAATAGTGAAAATATGGCGGCCATGTTTCTAGACATATTTTTTTTTGTATTTATTAAATAAAAATGTGTTTGTTTTATGAACACAGTTTTTTTGTTAAAATTTTTATTAATTTTTTCAATAAGTTGATTGTGTATATTGCGCAACTAATTTGAGGAAATATACATTTTAAATTTATTTGTATAAACAATACGAATAATTGGAACAAAAAAAATAAAATTTATGACATTAGTTCGTGTACCTACATACTAATTTTTGTATATTCCTAGACACGATGTGTCCCTTTAAACCGCAATTACCTAATTTTATTTAGGCTGTGAGCCAATTCTCAGGTGAATCGATTAGTACAATAAATTGAAATTTTAGTACAAATTACTTTTCAAATCGTACCAATTCTCTTGTAAATAAAATTAGGTAAATGCGGCTTAAAGGGACACATGGTTTCTAGGAATATAGAAAAAAATGGTGTATATGTACACGAACGAATGTCATAAATTTTACTGTCGATATTCCAACTATTCGTATTGTTTATACAAATAAATTTAAATTGTATATGTACTAAAATTTGTTGCGTAATATACACAATCAACTTATGTATTGAAAAATTTAATAAACATTTTAACAAAAGAACCGTGTTCATAAAACAAGCACATTTTTATTTAATAAATACAAAAAAAATATGTCTAGAAACATGGCCGCCATGTTTTCATGATTTGTTTAATAAAAACAAAAACCACTCCTATTTACCTTTTGTGACTTCACTTTACCCTACTTTTTAGTACAGTATTTCTATTTACCACAAACACTGTTAAAAACCGCATTTACCCTAGATCTACCTTACAATTGGCCCGCAGCCTTTTAGAGAATTGGTACGATTTGAAAAGTAATTTGTACTAAAATCTCAATTTACTGGGTGACGATCTCTTTATCGTAAACAATTTATCGTGTTTCAATTTAATGTGAACATTTAATCGTAGAACAGTTTATCTTGGACACAATTTACCGTGGACACAATTTATCGTGGGACAATTTATCGTAGAACAGTTTTTCGTGGACAATTTATCGTAGAAAGGTTTTATGCATGGTATCAAAAAATTAGTGGGATTCTTTAATGATTTTTGGAAGAAGTTCTGGAATATTGCCATGTGGGACGGAACTCGGTAGTTTCTTAACTGATTATGATGGGATTTGGTATGTTGGATGGAAATGGGATTATTGGATGATTTTGGGAAGAATTTCTGGAATAAGGCCATGTGGGACGGAACTCGGTAGTTTCTTAACCGATTATGATGGGATTGGGTATGTTGGATGGAAATGGGATTATTGGATGATTTTTTGAAAAAGTTCTGGAATAGGGCCATGTTGGACGGAACTCGGTAGTTTCTTAACCGATTATGATGGGATTGGGTATGTTAGATGGAAATGGGATTATTGGATGATTTTGGGAAGAAGTTCTGGAATATTGCCATGTGGGACGGAACTCGGTAGTTTCTTAACCGATTATGATGGGATTGGGTATGTTGGATGGAAATGGGATTATTGAATGATTTTTGGAAGAAGTTCTGGAATATGGCCATGTGGGACGGAACTCGGTAGTTTCTTAACCGATTAAAGATCCCGACTCCTACGCCCTCCGAAATTAAAATCTAAAGAGCCCCGCAGGGCTACGGGGAGGAGCGTACGTGTCATTAATAGATTCTATATAATCCGCTCCTACGTGCGGCACGCAATGTGACATGTTTGAAGATCCCGGCTCCTACGCCCCCCGAAATTAAAATCTAAAGAGCCCCGCAGGGCTACGGGGAGGAGCGTAGGTGTCATTAATAGATTCTATATAATCTGCTCCTACGTGCGGCACGCAGTACGACTCCCACTCTTAATTTAATATATTCATAAAAAATATTAAATTTCATTTATTTTTAAATGAGATTCAATATTTTTTTATTATATTTTTTTAGCATGTCTTAACGAATTTTTTAAAATTTTAGTTCGTTTCTATTCCAATAGATGGCGCTAGGACCAAACTGCTAAGAAAATGCACATTTTTAGTTATAAACAATTCCGCTCTTTGTCAAAGTGTCGCTCAGACTGTCAAAAAAATTGGACTGCGATACTAAAGCTGTTCCAAACTGTTATACGATAAATTGTTCCTCGATAAATTGATTCCACGATAAATTGTTTCCACGATAAATTGTTCTACGATAAATTGTTTTACGATAAATTGCTCACGATAAATTGTTCACGATAAACTGACAGTGTAACGATCTATCTATGGGTCACTCTGTTTTTAAGATTGTATTGCGTTGCGATCATATGACAATTTTTTTTGTTGTACGGATTGTATTTGAAAAAAACCGTAAGAATCCATAAAACACAGATATTTGATGCCGCTAAAATTTTTGGTTGGATGAACAACTACAAAAAATGATGATGTTAGAATAATTGATTTTTCGGAAGATGATTATTCAGACAATTAAGTTAACACACAACAACACAAGAACGGAAAATCTTGATAAATTGATCGTGAATGATGTGGCAATAAGGATTTGTAATTCAAATTTGAATAAATAACATATAACGGATATACCAGAGTCCGCTTCACCATGTTATTTATTTAAATTTTGGATTACAAATCCTTTATAGTAAAACGATTTATATTCCTCTATAAGCATATAAAATTTATTTGAAATGTTTGGTATGGTGTCGCCATAATTAGGCGATAAATTACTAAAGCGCTTTCTATTGCCACAAAACATTAAGTCGAGTGATATTAAGAATATTTTATGGTTTTTTTGAATTTTTATCAGATTCTGATTTAGCTGCACAATTAATTCCAAACAAAATATGGGCTATCATTAGAGCACAGACCGTTTAAAGAATAAAGCATCCATACTTAATTGAAATGTCTTTGCCGCCAAAAACATTTAAAATCGTAATTTATTATGCATTTAAAAACGAATTAATTAATGACACCAGAGTGATGCGACAAAAATTTCACCTTGAAAACAAAAACTTGGTGAAGCTTAATCGGGGTCTTAAATTATATTTGGTTGTTATAACGCAATAGGTTGAAGATTTTAATCGATTCATAAATCAAGTGTTAAGTCAAAATTTATTTGGTATTTCTCCTTTTGTAGCTAAAACGTACATATATCGAGGTTCGTGACGTTAGAGCAAGTGTCCTTCAATGACCTCTATAGTATTCGTTTAAATTGAAACGGAAGATTATTGGGAATATATAGGATGTTCTACGGTGCGTCAACTTTTACTTCGTTTCAAAAGATAGGGCGCAACGCTTTGATTGTAACGTTGCTCATTTTCGAAGAAATTCACGTGTTCATTTTCTGACTTTAGTGAAATTTGTCCTAAATCTGATCTAAAAAGCAACAATAATAAAAAATATGTATATGTGTTTGTAGAATTTTTCAATATTACGAATTTACGGCCCAATTTGTATTGATCACATGTATGGATTTCTTAAAATTCCCGAGAAAATACTATAATCCTCATCTCTAATTGGCGTTTATATAAAGATACTTCTAGTTCCTATATAGTATTTTTCCGGGAAATTTTGGGAAGCCGAACATGTAATTGAACAAACACACGTATTTTTCTATTAGATACGTAACTTTTCATGCTGTTTAAGAAATTTATAGGAAATTTCCGGAAAAAGTTGAAAATTGTACGTTCGATACTCCAAAGGAAATTTGGCTCACGTGGCACAAAAACTCTAATTTTGTTTTAATTAAACTGTAATTAAATATTATGAAACTTAATAAATATTTCATTAATGTTTTTTTAAGTTGTGTGGCCATTTTCTATTTAAATTTGTAGAAAGTTCAATCTATATGAGTTCGTAAAAACGAATCAATCAATTATTCAATCGGTTTATCCGAATTTAGTATATTGCATTCAAATATTTTTACGATTTAGGACAAACTTCAGTATTTTGTACAGTACAGTGCAGTACAAATTTGTCCTATAAAGCTATTTTTTTACGACAATTTTGCTTCTTCAAATACCCGCCGAGTTGAAAATAAGCATCGTCGGAAAAGATGATTTTTGATAAAAAAAAGCTCATTTTCTCACATTCGAGAATCGGGCCAATTCTCGAGTGAAGTGAAAACGCAATGGATGGTACTTATTTCATTCACCGGGAACATGATAAACTGAATTTGTCACTTGACAGGTGACATTAGAAATAACCGCTAGTTCAAAATGATTCAAAAGATGTCGCACCCATTGTTAGTGACATTTTGTCTGCGTTACAACCTGTTAGAATTTCTGCCTCAAATAGGTTTTTTTTTAATTTGATCTCTTTAAGTCTAGTTCCGTTCCAAACTTTTGGAAGAACGATCCACGTCCAGATGAAGTAAAATAATTCAAAACGAAGAACTTAAAGTTTTACTGCGGATGTAAAACCGTGTCAAAGTCAAAAAATGCGTGCAGGTAGGAGTTACTCACCAAGCGGTATCACTTCGATTACATGCAATGGGAAAAATAAAAAAGGAAATAAAATAGGTTCCCATATACAGACCGAAGAAAACAAAATCGAAGAGTTGACATCTGCATTAATTTGGTTTCTCGGTAACAAAAGAAAAAATTTCTTGCACAAAATCGTTACAGGTTAATCCAGGCTAACCATCAACATCAGTTGCAAAAATGAACATTCATGCCAAGAAAGTGTTACTCTGTGTCTGGTGGAATTAGAACATGGCTGAACGTTACCAGGTCCCATTAATAAAATTAAGTGATGCTCTGGAAGGAAAAAAACCATTTACGTCGAAAGATAATATTGCTGCATGGCAACTCTCCAGACTCTCCAGCTTTCTCTGATTACCACTAATTCAGATTGATGTTATCATATTTGAAAGACCAGCGGTTCAGGAAAGTTGAAGATATGCATAAATGGCTGGATGACTGTTTTGCTTCGAAACCACCAAGTTTCTATCACGAAGACATTCATCATATACCTGAAAATGTAAGGAGCCCATGTCATCAAGAGCTCCCCACAGGGTTATGATCCTCTAGAAATGAATCAAATAAATAAATTCGAAATATTCGATAAAATCTACGCAAGTGGAATAATATTCTGTCAAAAAACTGACGGTAAATGATCATTTAAAAAGCCCGATTAAAGGAATTGTAAATTTTTTTATGTTGCTGGGTTGGCACAACTGTCCACAACTATCTTAACGTATTTTCTCAGTTCATCTCAAGAGTGTGTCCCAATTTTTATAATGAATAAAAATATAGAACAAAGAATTAGTCTCCATTGCAAATGTAGTCATTAATAAATCATCATTAATAAACTAGATAATGAAAGTTTAAAGTTGTTCGAGATGACCATTCCTGATCCAAGGCCGCTCAACCAAAACCACTCGCTTTTCGCAATACTGGGCCAACCGTTCCATAACCAAGCGCTACTCTACAACTTCCAAGGGTCAAAAATCTGCATGAAGAATTTCAACGGACATGTACCATTTGTAAGTAGACAACAACGTTTCAACAAATCTCTACATTGGAATGTAGCAGATTGATTAATCAACACAATCTGTGTAAAATCTGTTTGGAGAAGTTTCATCCAACTACTGCACTCCAATAATCACCCACAACGCAAGCTGCTTACCACGAAGGTCGATAACAATTCAAAAAAGAGAACAGACGCAAAGTACATTGTGATTTATTAAATCAGTACGAGCAATTAACAAGCACGCTATTGGCCACGGCAATGGTAGAAGTGCAAAACGGGAAACAACTAAAACATTTGCGAATGTTAATAAACCTTGGGTCGCAAATTTCATATATCACTGAAGAGGCGTACAAGTAAATTAAACTACCAATATCACCAAACCAAGCAGCTTTCGTATAGCAGCACGATTTTCGTCGAATTTCTCCACGAAGATGGAAGACTTAGTGCTACAGAGTATAACAAGTCCCTTCCGGGACAACAATTTGACAGTAGAAAATGGAACCATTTAAATGTGGGGCGATCCTATTATTATACTCAACCAAGCAAAATCGACGACCGAAGAAACTCATGACGGAAGATGAAGTTCTGTGATCTAATGTCAATATACGGTGGATATAGAACAGATGTACCGGAAAATCAAAGTGCTATCGACCGATGAGACAAACTTTTTAATTGCGCCAAAAATAATTAGGAGCGTAGTATTAGGAAGTCTCACCTTAGAGGAGGCTCAGACATCGCAAACTCAACTGATCAGATCTGTTTACGACGAAGCGGCAGAACTAACTTAAGAAACTGGGCCTCAAATTATTCACAGCTCGTAGAAGATGTTCAGTCAAGCTAATTTGGAATCCAGGCACCGATACATTTGAATTCGAGGTGACTCTCAACAGCAAAAATGTTGTCTGAATTATTGAAATTATTTGATCCACTAGCATGGCTATCTCCAGCATTGATACAAGCCAAAATCTTAATGCAAACCCTATGGCGTGACCTGGGTTCCGAAACTACCAGAAGACATCCAAAAAAAATATCGGCAGCATTATGAATCCCTTCACAAACTGGAGATTAAAATTCCGAGGTGCATTAAGCTCAGTCCAATGTCACATAGAGAATTACAACATTTTACCAAAGTTAGAGTTGAGTATTAAATTCGCACGTAACCCCACCCCGCTCATAATTTAATGGATAGTCCAATACGACATGAAGTTTAATCAACCGCAAACATATTTTGGGACAGACCCGGTGATAGTATTGGGGTGGGTAAAAAAACTAACCCTATAACTAACCTAATAACTAACCCTAGAGATTCAGATAACCTCGCGGATTGTGCATCCAGGAGTATCGAAGCCAATTAGTCACACACAATTTTTGAAGGAACGGGTCTCAAAATATCTTGGAGGACGCAATTCAGCTAGCACCAGTGATAATAGAAGAGACGCCAGATCAATTGGAACTAAAACTACGAGTTGTGGAAAGAACTACGGTAACTCCTGACAAATGACAAAATAGGTGGTTAAGCAAAGAGCTCTCTCTCGCGGCAAAAGAAAGAAATAATCTACACAACTTTTGCTCAAAATAGCACAGAAACAACATTTCAAAACTGAAATTTGTGGTCTTTTAAACTGGAAAAGAATAGCAAATAATAGTAAGATTAAATCCTTGTCGAGCGCTCTATTATTCGAGATAATGATTTGCGACCATTTCAGAGTTCAGCTTTACAGATCTTTACCGACCAAATCGCACAGTGGTTAAAGCTTTGGCGATTGGATCGGGAGGTACCGGGTTCGAATCCCGATAGGGGCAGGATACAAAGTGAAATTTCATCAACAGATTTCGATCTATGGTGAAATGTAACACATCTATGACCCCCTGTCGGTGTGCAAAACCCATGGGCCGACCCATCTTCCATGCCAGTATAGGCTGGCATGGAGCTTGCAATGTGCAGATGGTCTTAAATCGGTTTTATAGCCGTACGTCCTCGAATTGGCTGGGAGGCGTAAAGTAAGGACGTAAAAAGCATAACCGCGGAAGAGCAGGGTGAGCCTTGAGCCCCAAAACAGATCGTATAGTTAATAAAAAAAAAATAATAAAAAAAAAGTTTAGCGATTCGGATTTATTGTTTCAGGGAAAATAAGCACAAACAGTAATTTGTATTGTAAATAAAATTCAAATTTTAAACTTTTCCATTGCCTCCTCCAATATTACTTCATCAAGTTTAAGTAAAAGCTTAGGTGAAAGCTCACGTCGTTCGTGACAATATACATCGATACACCGATCGAGGACGGGGAAATGAACCGCGAAAGAGCAAGGCGAGTGCTTTGGCCCAGAACAGATGACAGGGATTAAAAAACAAGTCGATACAAGTCAAATGGTGGAGGGTTTACTAAACAAAGAATTTGAATGTTATAAACAAACTACCGTTAATTACGGTACCACAAGTGAGCTGTATTTAGCGTCTAGAAAATGAAGGCTTGTTAACGGATGCTTCATCAGTAAAAGTAGTTCTTAAAATAATAAATTAAATTACAAGTACTTGCAAAAGATGGTTTGAAGAACCACCATTCCATTGCTGGAGATGATACCAATTGTTTCAATTTTGAAAATTATGGCTGTGGGCCAATTCTAAGGTAAATCTAAGGTAAATGCCGTTTTAACAGTGTATTTGGTAAATTGAAATACTGTACTAAAAAGTAGGGTAAAGTGAAGACACAACAGGTAAATAGGAGTGGTTTTTTGTTTTGCTAAACAAATAGTGAAAATATGGCGGCCATGTTTCTAGACATATTTTTTTTTGTATTTATTAAATAAAAATGTGTTTGTTTTATGAACACAGTTTTTTTGTTAAAATTTTTATTAATTTTTTCAATAAGTTGATTGTGTATATTGCGCAACTAATTTGAGGAAATATACATTTTAAATTTATTTGTATAAACAATACGAATAATTGGAACAAAAAAAATAAAATTTATGACATTAGTTCGTGTACCTACATACTAATTTTTGTATATTCCTAGACACGATGTGTCCCTTTAAACCGCAATTACCTAATTTTATTTAGGCTGTGAGCCAATTCTCAGGTGAATCGATTAGTACAATAAATTGAAATTTTAGTACAAATTACTTTTCAAATCGTACCAATTCTCTTGTAAATAAAATTAGGTAAATGCGGCTTAAAGGGACACATGGTTTCTAGGAATATAGAAAAAAATGGTGTATATGTACACGAACGAATGTCATAAATTTTACTGTCGATATTCCAACTATTCGTATTGTTTATACAAATAAATTTAAATTGTATATGTACTAAAATTTGTTGCGTAATATACACAATCAACTTATGTATTGAAAAATTTAATAAACATTTTAACAAAAGAACCGTGTTCATAAAACAAGCACATTTTTATTTAATAAATACAAAAAAAATATGTCTAGAAACATGGCCGCCATGTTTTCATGATTTGTTTAATAAAAACAAAAACCACTCCTATTTACCTTTTGTGACTTCACTTTACCCTACTTTTTAGTACAGTATTTCTATTTACCACAAACACTGTTAAAAACCGCATTTACCCTAGATCTACCTTACAATTGGCCCGCAGCCTTTTAGAGAATTGGTACGATTTGAAAAGTAATTTGTACTAAAATCTCAATTTACTGGGTGACGATCTCTTTATCGTAAACAATTTATCGTGTTTCAATTTAATGTGAACATTTAATCGTAGAACAGTTTATCTTGGACACAATTTACCGTGGACACAATTTATCGTGGGACAATTTATCGTAGAACAGTTTTTCGTGGACAATTTATCGTAGAAAGGTTTTATGCATGGTATCAAAAAATTAGTGGGATTCTTTAATGATTTTTGGAAGAAGTTCTGGAATATTGCCATGTGGGACGGAACTCGGTAGTTTCTTAACTGATTATGATGGGATTTGGTATGTTGGATGGAAATGGGATTATTGGATGATTTTGGGAAGAATTTCTGGAATAAGGCCATGTGGGACGGAACTCGGTAGTTTCTTAACCGATTATGATGGGATTGGGTATGTTGGATGGAAATGGGATTATTGGATGATTTTTTGAAAAAGTTCTGGAATAGGGCCATGTTGGACGGAACTCGGTAGTTTCTTAACCGATTATGATGGGATTGGGTATGTTAGATGGAAATGGGATTATTGGATGATTTTGGGAAGAAGTTCTGGAATATTGCCATGTGGGACGGAACTCGGTAGTTTCTTAACCGATTATGATGGGATTGGGTATGTTGGATGGAAATGGGATTATTGAATGATTTTTGGAAGAAGTTCTGGAATATGGCCATGTGGGACGGAACTCGGTAGTTTCTTAACCGATTAAAGATCCCGACTCCTACGCCCTCCGAAATTAAAATCTAAAGAGCCCCGCAGGGCTACGGGGAGGAGCGTACGTGTCATTAATAGATTCTATATAATCCGCTCCTACGTGCGGCACGCAATGTGACATGTTTGAAGATCCCGGCTCCTACGCCCCCCGAAATTAAAATCTAAAGAGCCCCGCAGGGCTACGGGGAGGAGCGTAGGTGTCATTAATAGATTCTATATAATCTGCTCCTACGTGCGGCACGCAGTACGACTCCCACTCTTAATTTAATATATTCATAAAAAATATTAAATTTCATTTATTTTTAAATGAGATTCAATATTTTTTTATTATATTTTTTTAGCATGTCTTAACGAATTTTTTAAAATTTTAGTTCGTTTCTATTCCAATAGATGGCGCTAGGACCAAACTGCTAAGAAAATGCACATTTTTAGTTATAAACAATTCCGCTCTTTGTCAAAGTGTCGCTCAGACTGTCAAAAAAATTGGACTGCGATACTAAAGCTGTTCCAAACTGTTATACGATAAATTGTTCCTCGATAAATTGATTCCACGATAAATTGTTTCCACGATAAATTGTTCTACGATAAATTGTTTTACGATAAATTGCTCACGATAAATTGTTCACGATAAACTGACAGTGTAACGATCTATCTATGGGTCACTCTGTTTTTAAGATTGTATTGCGTTGCGATCATATGACAATTTTTTTTGTTGTACGGATTGTATTTGAAAAAAACCGTAAGAATCCATAAAACACAGATATTTGATGCCGCTAAAATTTTTGGTTGGATGAGAGGTGTGGCGTGTTTGGGTCAGTATAATTTTGATTTTGGAATCCTCTGGTCGATTAAAAAAAAGGCTTGTATCAGTAGGGACATATATTCAACAAACAAAATTTAAGTAATAAGTTTAAATGTTAATTTGGATGTAAAAAAAAAAACTTTAGTACCCAAAAGAAAAAAAAACGAAATTAAAATATAAAAATTTTTTGGGAGTGTAAAATAAATAGAAAATGAATTAATATCTTTCTTTTCAAAAAAACCCATAATCGATAAAACGATGTACATTTATCAGAGGGTACAGTAAAGTAAAAAACAATCGGGTGAACTGTTTTAGTGTTAAATACTTAGTTAAAATATATAGCAATAAATCCGTAAATCGGATAGTGAATTAAGTAAATGGCCGTATGTATGCATGAAAAAATGTAACGAGCCAGTTGGTTTATAATAAGTGGTACAATAAATATAAAATAACTTAAAGGATTTAAGTTAAAATTATACATTATTACATGGGAAAAATTCGAGTTTTAATAAAACAACGATCACCTTTATGAACCTAATCTACGCAAAATAAACAAGAATAACAACAGTAGTTTGCATAGTGGAAATTCGTCATGCTACGACCTGCGTCAACACGAAGGCAAATTATCCATGTAACCCATCAAAATCAACGAGCTAATTCTAACTCGATACCGTACGATACGTGCTTGATTCAACCGAATAATTATTAAGTCGAGCGAACGGTAACCCACAAAACAATGGTTGGGAACGAGCACGACATATGACAAGAAGAGAAGCTGCTTCAGGCAAGGACATTTGATTAAGTATACGCAGTTATAAAATTGCAATATTATTTCCTATACTATATTTGTATTATTATTATTATATTATTTTACATTTTAAGCTTTTTTTGAATTCACAAACTTTATGGTCAGTTCACCCGTGATCTTTTTTTTTTTGTCAATATTTTGAACATTTTTTTTTTTTTATATAGGTATATATTTTGGGTAGCTACTTGTACTCATTGTTGTAATTGGATATATATTCCTATATAGTACACCGTATTTTTCTTATATATACACCTTTTTCAACCAATTAATTTAACCGAGGTCTAGAGAAATGACCATTTAATTTTCGTCAGTATTATAAGTATTAGTGACAGAGTGTAAGTGACACCGCGTGCGGAAAATTAATAATATTTTTGGATCCAGGCAAGAACTTAAATTCATGTGCCGCCTTAGCTACGGAAATACATGAGTACCCTAAATGGTTTCGGAGATAAGAACCCGCCTAACGACGAGCAGTACCCTAGACTAATTCAGCCTTGAAAACCAGAACCAGAAGGCGGTTACAACAGTAAATCCAATTTACTGTACTAATCGATTTACCTGAGAATTAGCCCACAGCCATTGTTTGTCATAATGAAATAATAAAATGATCTGTGTTGCCACAAATTACACACTTGTTTATTGCCCGATGGGTATTGGTCGGGGTACCGAATTAAAAAAGTTCTTTAAAAATGAATTAAAAAAGTTGATTTTTGTATGAACATCTGCTACTTATTTTAATTCATATTTTTAACTTAAAATTACCAATTAAAAAAAGCGATTTAGAAAAATGAGAAAACTCAAAAATGAATTAACAAAGGCTTACACTATTTCATTTTTGAAACACCTACCTTAATTCATTTTCAAAATGGATTAAAAAAAGCACATTTTATTTCATTTTATAAATTAAAAAATCTTAATTCGACTTTTAACAAATATTCAGAAATGTGTATTATTTTGGGCTAAAGTTTACTTTACGTATACATCGGGAAAATCAGATAAGGAGTATAAATTTTTAAAATTTTTAAATGCAGGATTGTTTATCAACAGCTTTTAGGAGGGGGAAGCTAAATTTTTCCGGAAAATTATCCCATTTTCCGGGAAAATTTTCACTTAAAAAAAATTGTTCATTATTCTATTCAAAATACGTACAAATGTGTAATCTTTATAAAAATTTGGATATTAGGATTTTATCTTAACAGTTTTTCAACAGTACAAATAATTTTTCCGGGAAAGTTTTTCAATGTTTCCAGGGGAATTTTGAAATTTTTTCAATTTTTCTTTTACTTAGTTTGACACTTAAAGAATTGTACAAATTGTGGAAAGGCGGGGGTTTGGGGGCGGGGCAGCCCCCATCCTCTAAGGTATAAACGCATTAAAATTACATTAAAAAGAAATTTATATATACCAAAGTTGAGTCTTTTAACATTTGTGGCACTATCAGAAGAAGCGATAAGAGCGAGAGAAACTCTTTGATCTGTGTCTGCAAGGTTGACGAAGCAATTATTATTAATAAAAATAATATTGAAAAAATAAAAAAAACAAAACTATTCCGGAAAATCAAAAAAATTTCCGGAAAAATGTTGCATCCCTTCCCCCTAAAAACTGATAGTAAGCAATCCTTCATTTAAAAATTTCCAAAATTTATATTCCTTACCTGATTTTCCCGATGTATACGTAAAGTAAAATTACGCCGTATTTTGCATTGCCAAATTTTTACGTGAAAAATTCAAATTTAAATTCCAAAAAATTTTCATTAATGAAAATAGCATTTTTTTTCATTTTATAAAGAGGCTTATATTATTTCATTTTATAAACACTTATGTTAATTCATTTTAAAACTGAATTAATAAAAGCGTTTTTAAATTCATTTTATCGAACTTTTTTATTTTTTTTTCAACTCTGATTTTAATTTATTTTTAAAATGAATTAAAAACACTTATTTTAATTCAGAAAAAAAAAACTTTTTTAATTCAAACTTTTTTAATTCATGTAGCCGTATTGGTCCAGTGAAATCGCTTTGGATTCACCCCGAATTGCCCTGGGATGATCCATTGCTATTTAATATAGTAGAATATTTGACAACTTATAGAACGCAATTTTTGAATCTGAAAGTTGTAATTCCTAGATGTATTTTAGAATCGGAACCCAATTCAATCGGAATCTTTTGGTAAAACAGAACAGTCATAGAAATCACTGAACGCCAATACAAATATAAATATAGAAGAGTGGGAAGTGTTTTCACGATTTCCTAATTTTGATAAATTCGTCGCTGCAGTTACCATTTCCATAAGAATGTACATCAATTCAAAGGTTAGTTTGTTAGAATGAAAATATGGAAAAATATCACCAAATATCACCACGAAAGTGAAATTCGTTTAGATTTAAATCGAGAACGGAAAGAATTTTCTTCAACCAAAATTAGAAAAATAAAATTATTAATTTCTGTGTGAATCATAAAATTGAATGGCACACTATACCCCCGAAGTCCTCTCATTTTGGAAGACTATGGGAGGCGGTGTTGAAAAATGCGAAACACACTATACAGAAAATCACTCTCAAGGCTCCTTACAATAACGACAACTATACCATCTTGTTTTGTCAAATAGAGGCCATTCTAAACTCTCGACCATTAATTCGTCTCTCAGATTATCCGCAAGATTTTTCGTAGTCCTAGCCATTTCATCCATCATTAGAGCATCTTGATTTCAATCGACTAAATCGATTTAGTGTTATTAAAATAATATAATGTTTCACGTCAAATGTGGCTCTTATAGGAAAAATCACGAAAACTTTTCCAAGATGGTTGAAGTGAAACTACTAACTAAAAATTAAATTTTGGGCAATTCATATCCAGCTTTATATGAATATAAAATATATATAAATTATAATATGACATCAATTTTGTTTAGGAAGCCAAAAAGTGTTAATGTAGAATTATATTTCAGGAAATTTCTAGATGTACGAGAAATACTAGTATTTTTTTCTTAGCTTGCTGATCTAAAGAAGCATCTATTAAACCTAATAAACCTTTATCCTTCCTCTAGCAGATTAGAATTGTGTTCTCTTGTGCCGTGCGATCGCTAGGTGTCAACAACCGGGTCGCTCCGTCCCGTGGAATAAAATTTCACAAGGAATTGGGGCCGAGATAATTCATGTAATGTTTATAGGGAAAGGTGTATATACCAAAATCTAGAAAAAGGAAACGTTATTGTCTGCTCATAAAAAGAAGAGAAGAGAAAAGAAGAAATAATAAATGAAATTAGAATTTTATTTGGTTTTTCAGTCAGTAGAGGAAGAACTGCGTTAGTGCGTGGTGTGGATTTAAGTCTTACATATTTCGTGAAAAGATTTGATCAGGGAAAAATAAAAAATATTGGTGAAATTAAATCGACTTTAGGTAGAATTAAAGAAATTTAAAACAAGTTTGATGAGGTTCAGTCTCGGGTAGAGAAGTCTTTGGATAGCCCTGATGTCTTCGAGGAACGATTTAATTTTAAAAATTTATAAGGTGCCTTAGAAGCTTCGTTAATGAATGACCTTCGAAATTTAGAAATTCAAACCCAAGTCGAATTTAAGCCTACTGCAGAAAATCTACCTCCTAAAAAACGTACTCTCGATAAAACTCCCAGAAATTCGATTGCCAAAATTTAATGGCCAAAGTATGGAATGGGTCAAATTTAGAGATGTGGAATGTTCAGAGTGATATATTTTGCTTCAGTTTCGAAGGGGTTGTTTGTCATATTGAGGTGACAAAGCGCAATGTATTGTCTGAGATTGCGCAGTTGTTTGATCGATTAGGTATTTGCAGCCCGGTGATACTCCCCTTAATGATTTAAGCAGACGTTGTGGATTCATTCAGAATTGGTATGGGATGATCCATTACCACTTAATATGATTGACAGTTGGACATCGAATCGACCACAGCTTTTAGATCTCAAAGTTCAAATCCAAAGATGTATTTTGTAATCGAAGCCAAAAATCGTCGAAATACATGACTTTGGAGATGCTTCGGAAATCGGATTTGGAGCAGCAGTTTGTATTGTATCAAGAAACGAAGGTTGTATTAGTGACGTAAATATGTTATGTGCAAAATCGAGAATAGCACCAATTAAAACGCAAACTATTCCCAGATTGGAACTAAGAAATGATTGTATCTAAAATTGTTTGTTGGTCAAATTCGGAGATAACATTATTCCGCATAAACACTGGTTCTTCAAAATATCAACAATTCGTAGCACAAATATTGGAGCATACAAATTCAGAACAGTGGTGTTATGTACCTTCCCATCAAACTCCAGCGGAACTCATATCGCACGGTGTTCTATCAAAGGATTTTAATTCATTCTCGTTGTGTTGGTGTGGCCCAGAATTTTTAAATGACAGTATGTCAGAATGGTCAAAAACAAAAATTGTATCATAAACTAGTTTTGGATGAAACTGAATATAATAAAAAATCCTTGAATGAATTTAAAGACAAAAGAGTGGAAATCTTACTCACGATTTTCGAATTTGAATAGATGCATTGCAGCAATTGCAATTTGTATTCGATTTTTTAACAACGCAACGGTAGAGTTATCACAACGGGCATATGGAAGAACTTCACCAAAGGAGTAACAAGAAAGTGAAATTCGGCTAGTAAAAAAAAACAGTCAATTAAGTTGTTTTTCAGCAGAAATTAAATCATTGGGAAGGTTTTTGTATAATCATAATGAGTATGTTACAATGTTTTGTCAAATCGAGGCTATTCTCAACTCTAGACGGTTGATTCCTCTCTCAGATAATCCACAAGGTTTAAATTATTTCAGCCCTAGTCGTTTTTTAATAGGCGATATTTTGACCACACGATCCAATTCCATCTTTGGAGCATCTTGAGTTTAATAAACTGAGTTGCTTTCAAAGGGTTCAGTATCTTCAACAGCAATTCTGGAGGGGATAGCCCTTTTGAGTATTTGAGAGGTCTTCAGAAAGGAAATAAATGGCATAAACCGTCACCAAACATAAAATAATGGTGTTTAGTGTTATTAAAAGAGATAATGTTCCATCTTAAACGTGGCTTTTAGGAAGAATCACGAAAGTTTTCACCTTCGAAGTAACCATGTTGAAATTTTAAGTCGAATGATAATAAAATAATTAGAAATTTTTATTTATTTAATTATGTTTATGAATTGTTAGTGTATTAATATTTGCTTATTGAAAATAAGAAAAATGTAATTTGATAATAAGACGTTTTGAAATATAAGATATTTCAAGGGCGGCGATGATGTTGAATAAAATTTCACAAGGAGATTATTCATGTAATGTTTATAGGGAAAGGTGTATATAACAAAATCTAGAAAAAGGATACGTTATCACCTGCTCACAAAAAGAAGAAATAATAAAGAAAATTCGATTTTTTTTTTGTTTTTGAGTCAGTAGAGAAATAACTGCGTTAGTGCGTTAAGAAAAGAGTAATAAAGTGTAATATGTATACAGTCCACAAAATAAATATAATTTTATAATAAATTATGATAAAACATAATTAATCCTTGGGAAAATTTTTATCTAAAAAATTAATAATAAAAACAGCTTTCCTTTCCTTTTCTCTGGTTATCTGTAAACAAGCTGTAAGAATACAGTCCAATCAGAAAATCCTCAGACAGAAAAGATGGCATGCTTGATTTACCAGAATAGCGTGAATTAGAAATAATTACTTCAATTGATCATATTCATAAAATCAATAAAATTTTAGAAGATATCCAGGATGCAGTTATAAGAAAAAAAGTAGCATTACCGAGCCACCAGATCATATCACTCTCATTATTCAAATTATTATTGTTACTTATGCGATTGGTAAGCATTTACTCTAAAAGAAGGTGACAAGGATGATAATATTTTATCAAAAATATCGTTCATAATGCTACATACAGAGACAGCCAGCCGGGGGCAAATTGCTTCATTAATTTAAAACAACAAAATTGCCTAAAAACAAAAAAAAATTATAAACTTTTCCGGTTCACATTTTTCCAAAGCCAAATAATCACCCAAAAAAAACATGTAGCAGAAATATTACGACAAGCTTACAAAATAATTTTGTAATGTACAACGGCACAGTGAAAGTTTCATGGCACAAAACCAAAATCAATATTAAATATTATTTTGTGTAAAAAAAAATTCGGGCCAAAAATTGGTAAATAAAAACAATTTGGTTTTAACAATAGCAACAAAAAATTTATATTCCCGTAATGGAGGTGAGTAACCTTCTTAAATCTCTTTTTTACGAAGTAGAACGTGAATTATATTTTCATTTCTTGTGCCAAGTTTTATTAGGTGTAAACAAAACAAAAAGCGGTAATGCGAATTGTTTTCAACTTTTATACTTTTTGTACTTTTGAAGAGATTTGAATTTAATTACGATACAATTCAGTAATCAAATAACTCATCCATAAAATACCTAACTAACATAAATCAAGCTTTAAATATAAAATACGAAAAAAAAGTTTACCATTAATCAGAAAGCTCTTTTATTTTGTGCGGGGTGGTTATCTACCCCGCAAATATCATTTTTAAAGAAAAATCTAATTCATCGCCCCCAAAGATGATTTTTTTGTGTGTACCCCAGAAATTGAATTGATTTCAATAATAAACCAAATTCAAAAATCCTTTGATCCTGTTTTTTCTACTTTGTTGTATTATGATTATGATTATTTTATTTTATTGTAACATGAGAAAAAAAATATTTTATTTGATTTATTTTAGCAGTAAAAGATATTCATCTCTGAATGAGTTTGTCACGAAGATGTTTTTTTTATTATATTGCCATTCTTATACGTATCCATGTAAGAAGAATACATGCGAGTACGTCTGGATATTATTATATTTGGCTGTGTATGCGCACACAATGATATACAATTTTCAATCCGTATAAAAAAATTTAAATTCAATAAAATGTAATCACACATTACGTATTCAGAAGCGCATAACATCATACAAGCGCTACAAATATTATCTAAATTTTGATCATTGTTGCAATTATTGGCAATTAAGATTTTTACTTGACAATATCTAAATAATTAAAAACAATTCCATAAAAATGGGGGGGCATATACATAAAAATAATTACGTACCAGTTGTTTTACACATTTCGGGATCTTCGTCGCTTTTATCATCACAATCAAAATCACCGTCGCACACGAAACTCTTGTGCCTACAATTACCGTCAGCACATTGAAAATGACGTTCAGGGCATTTTGGTTTCACATCTGTAAATAGAATTTAAATAAATAGTTAAATATTAGTTTAAGATTTTAATCTGTAATTAAAATTTAATATAGTATATTATTGAACGAGCTGTTATTTAGATCTACTAATGATGGCTACTATCTAGATCTACTAGTATGACGTTTGTAACGTTAAATCATTCGAGTGAATAATAGCCATATCTATAACGATGTCGACGTTTCAATTTACAAATCATATTTTTTATATTTGAAAAAAATATTTAGAAATATTTTCTTTAATACTACTATTTAGGAAAAAAGTAGGAACTAGACTTTATCTAGATAAAGTTTCAAAAAATAAAATTAAATTAAATGATTTATTACTTGTTAGGAGTGACCAATGAAAATCGTGAACAGAAGTTATATGTTCTGTTCAATACGACAACACAATTGTAAATAGATGGTCCAAATATTAAAACCACTCGCTATAGGCATTTCATTTTAAATTCACAACATTTTGTCTTGTTATTTTTATTTTGAATAGACACGTGATGCCTTCTCAGGAAGAAATACAAATGGGTCACCACTAGGGTCACCGAAAATTTAATATATGTGTATTTTTGTATACCCCCCAATATTGTCCCTATCGGTGGCCTGTGATGAAGATGTGTCTATATTCAAAACAATTTTCCTTTACGACTATTTATGAGTCAGAAAACTTTAATCTTAAGTACGAGGTCCCAAAGATTTCCGATACCGTGATTTTCCCATTGTTAGTGCCATTTAGAAATATGAGAAAACTCGGAAAAGCATGTTCATTACTTCTATTTAACCCATTAATGACCAGCGGAAACTTATATTGCTCTAGCCCTGGCATTTTTCATGCTTGCTGATAGATATGCATAGAATCAGCTTCCAAACTAAAATTTCATTAATTTTGACCAGGTTGGGCTGGGAAGACTGTTTCCATATGGCAACAATGAGCATTGCATAAAACAGAAATAGGTTGAAAATAAAAATCGTTTATAAGTTTCGAAAATTATAAAATATTTTATTGCGAAAAAAGTTGCAGTTATGCAACTAACTTCAGATAAGACTCCATTTGAAGAAAAAATAATATAATAATTCAGGTAAACAAATAAAATTTTGTACGAAATGAAATGGTATTTTTCGTTATACATTCAACACACAGCCCGACATTCCACTTCTTACTCATAGTTCGGCAAATAGATCTGCAATTATTACCAGAACAACGACGTGTTTTGTTTTCTGAGACTCTCACAAGATATGGTCTAACATTATCATATATCAAGATTTTCATGTCCTCGACATACAATATTTCTGAGTGAAATTTCCTTTTCTTTTTTAGTAGTTTTATTCCGAATAGCTGGTGGAACAAAGTTTATTTTAGTTTATAAACTCGTAAATTCAGGTAAAATTTAAAACTGGTCTGAATATTTTATTTTGTTGTATATACTAAATACATATCAAAATTTGTGGAAAAAAACGAAAAAGTTCCTATTACAGCTGTCACTTCCAGGGGAAAGACGATAAATTTCTAATGTAAGTTATCAGTTGTCACTTCCAGTGGACCGATTTCAATCCAAATTCTCTGAGATCACGTATAAAATTGCAATTGTGGAAAATGCTTAGATTTAAAGTTTCATCTCCATCAATCAGTCTATCTGGGCTCTAAAAGAGCAGAATTTTTGTTGAAAGGCGGGTGTTTGTCAAAAAAACGCGTTTAGTACACTCACACACAGAGATTTTAAATAAACTATTTTTTGAACTTCGGTTATATAACGAAAGATAAATTTGCAAAATTCTCGAGGTTAAAATTTTTCATGATTACTATTTTTAGTAAAAACGTAGTAAAAGCTACATAAAATAAAGTGTCTAATACTGTTAAAATAGCATAAAGCTGTACACTAAAGTAAGAACACAGAAACTATTGAAGATTGGAACTTCAATAATGATGTCTTCAGAACGAACAAATACGGGTTAAGAAGTACCAGAACCAACTCACAGAGGTTTTACTATGTTTATCATAGTCCATACAGGAATCTTCAGAGGTTTCTAGGCTATACTATAAGAACCAGCTGAGATATCTTACTGACTCGTCGACCTTCCCGAGATATCTTACTGACTCGTAAATCGAGTAACCAGGAGGAAAATCACGTGGCTAATAAACAGGCTTAACTATAAAAACGCGGAGGTCATACTGATACTCATATATATATATATATATATATATATATATATATATATATATATATATATATATATATATATATATATATATATATATATATATATATATATATATATATATATATATATATATATATATATATATATATATATATATATATATATATATATATATATATATATATATATATATATATATATATATATATATATATATATATATATATATATATATATATATATATATATATATATATATATATATATATATATATATATATATATATATATATATATATATATATATATATATATATATATATATATATATATATATATATATATATATATATATATATATATATATATATATATATATATATATATATATATATATATATATATATATATATATATATATATATATATATATATATATATATATATATATATATATATATATATATATATATATATATATATATATATATATATATATATATATATATATATATATATATATATATATATATATATATATATATATATATATATATATATATATATATATATATATATATATATATATATATATATAAAGGGTTATCCAATTCGAGGTTGATAAAGTAAACTTAAAAAAAACACACAAAATTTTCGGAACGTATTGTAATTTTTATTTCATTTTACAGATTGATCCTTGCCATTTTTAGTTAAACAAGATATCATTCAAATGTCCTAAACGGGACTTCTTACAGGCCTTGATTCTTTTGAGGTAATTTTCAATGACTTTTCGGCACATTTCGGGCGGTATCTCGGCCATTACCTTACGAATATTAGTTTTCAATTCGTCAAGAGTTTGAGGATTGTTTGCGTAAACACGATCTTTCGCGTAGCCCCACAAAAAGAAATCCAAAAGCGTTAAATCACAGGATCTTGGAGGCCAATTGACATCAGCCAATCGCGAAATCAAACGTCCAGGAAATTTCTCTTGCAAAAGATCTCGATTTGCTCGTGTTACGTGACTGGTTGCTCCATCCTGCTGGAACCACATATCGTCAAGATCATAATCTTCGATTTTCGTAAAAAATAATCGGTTAACATGCGGCCATAGCGCTCAGAATTGACGGTAACGGTTCGTCCATGGTTGTTCTTAAAAAAATACGGCCCAATCACACCACCAGACCACAATGCGCACCAAACAGTGACTTTTTCCGGGTGTAATGGCTTTTCTACAATCAATTGTGGATTTTCTGAGCCCCAAATTCTACAGTTTTGCTTATTAACGTATCCACCAAGCGAAAAATGAGCTTTATCACTGAAGAAAATTTTGTTCGAAAAATCAGCATCGACGGCCTGTTTTTCCAACACCCAATTTGCGATTGTTAAATGCTCCATATTCTTAAATTGCAGAATGTCAACTAAATAAATGACAGCGTACTTGACGTTTATCTTTGACAGATGTCGGTATACAGATTTCTACTTTATCAACCTCGAATTGGATAGCCCTTTATATATATATATATATATATATATATATATATATATATATATATATATATATATATATACTACGAAACTACTCGTATTTTCAGAGTCAGCCTAGTATATGAACCGAAAGAAGGAAAGGTGTATATTTATACCTAACGACGAAAAAGGCTTTCAATGCGAAAGCAAAGACCTTTGTCATATAAGCTGATCCACTTATCGCCTATTTTTTTGGCAATACCAATATCCCGTATTGCTCTACTAAGACATAACTTTCATTATATTAATTTCTCCTTGATAAATTTTCTGAATATAGACGGAGCCATTTAAAACGTCACGGGCGAATCATTTACAAACTGATTAGATCAGATGCTGAAAATCAAGATTGTGATGACTAGTATGGATTGATCCTCTGTTAAAATATTTGTGAGTAGCGGGACACCATAATAAGGGATGTTACTCCCTCCTAGGTGTTGCGCCCGGTTTATTGCGTAAGAGTGAAGTTTAATTCAGCCAAGATAAGTATAGGAGAAGGATCAAAGCAAGAATTTAGATCTCAAATAAGAGTAGTTCACTAAAATAGGGTTTATCAAGCCAGCTACACTTAGTGATTTAATTAATCAGTAAGAAGTAAGAACTTACTTATGTTACTTGTGTTTTGTTCGTATATCGACAAGAGGAGGCTAAATAACTTCAGATTTCCTTAGTACATGGAGCCAGAAAGAAATGGGAATGTAGGTTCCTGTAATATTATGCTCTCTTTTATGATGTTTAAAATATTGATAAGTTTTGCAAATTAGTGCAGATTATTTATAATTGGCTAGGTTTTTTAAAAATTCCTGGCATTCGAGTGATCGGCGTGCATTGGAGGCCTCATTAAGGATTTCGTGGTTTTGATGAAAGAAGCTTGATCATCTGAGTCTTGCGGATGATGATTTCTGTGATGTCTGACGGTTCTGAATGGAGCGAGCGCTTTACATCGCTTAGGTGCCAAAGGAGTTTTTGTTCTTAATTAAGTGACCACTGTTCAATGAGTGGTCACTTAATTCAGGATGTGTCTACGTTAGATATGATCAACCTGTGTACAACTATGTCCATCGTTCCATGTGTAAATCGGCTTGTGTCTTATAAAAAGATAGGCTGAACTTGCAAAGAATCCTAATGAAATGCCATTTCTTATTTACATTTGTTGTATAAATTGGTGTGAATGCAGTATGATCCCAAGAATCATTAGCACCAAGGTAAGGATTAAAATCGCCTAACCAAATTAAGTCGCGTGATTTTAGAAATTTATCTATTATTGAAAGCAGTGTTGAAAATATTTTGGATGAACGTTGACGGTGGTACTGTTCTCAAACCTCACAATAACAGGACTGTTACCTGTTTACCAAACATAATTTTCTGGAAAGCTCATTTTGGTCCCCTGAACACTATACACTTGGGAATGATTAATTCCTCGAATATTCCATATATCAAAACACACAGCACTAGATTTATTAAGTACCGAAGAAGTATTAGGTTTAATTGTACAGAGAGTCAGTCCATCCGAAAGGTTTACAATTTTTTGCCGCCATTTATGCGAATATTAACATTGACAGTTTGACAATCGTGAAGTATACACGGGGCAAATTAATCATAAAGAAAACATTCGATTGACACAAGTTCATTACATTAACATTGAGAAAATTACGTGAACATTTCGGAAGGAAGGTGGGAGCAAATAATTTGAAGAAAGAGGGGCTGTGGCAAAGAAGCCAATGTGTGTGCCACAACGTATAGTCAAAACACTATTGCTGCGCTGAATGTAAGTGTACGAGATAATCCAACGACATTAATAGATTTTATTTCAATCCAATTTTATGCTGTTGCTTAGCAATGATAATCTGGAGTTTTTTTGGAAAATTCATTATGAGTGACGTGAACCAACAAAACAGCCGGCTCTAGGCAGAAGAGGATTCACAAATATTTCATCAATCACTACAGCCCTTGAAACTAACGGTACGGTGTGCAATTTGGGCTGGGGTGGCCGTTATAAGGCCAATATAGGCGGTAATTTTGCAGACATTCTTTTTCATACAAAATTCTAAACATTAAGTAAATAATCTGTGATCATTAAAACGAGTTTCTTTTATTTAAAAAAAAATTATAGGCAAAACAAGTAGTAAACCTGTCAGGTGGACACCCTGTATTAGCAAAAATATAAGGATTTCTAGCATCATTAATGGTTTGTTCCGTATTATTAGTAATGCTTTGGTTATGTGAATGTTGGGTAGACGAAATTGGTAATGACGATGGAATTAGTCGTGGAACCAAACTATCGTGATGATTTCCGGTGTACAGTAGATAAACGTGAAATATTCTGGAATCTCAGGAATAAAATTTACTCCAGAACCCTTTGTTAATCAGTTAAATATTTTTGTATTAAATCAATTAGGGTTGGGTGGATAGAAAAGCGACAAGAATCTAAAAAGGTTGGATTATAATCGTCTAGGGTATTACTGATGTATTCAAATGTGCTAAATAAGTGTTAAGGTTTTTTTAGTTATAGCTGATGAAGAACAGCATGCAAATTATTTTGGTGACGTTTTATTAAATTTTTTAAAATAATTTATTAACTTTATGTAAATCCAGTGCGGATGTTTTATATTATTTACCATCAGTAAGTTATGGTCAAAATTGCCCGTTGTAAAACGGCATATCCTAAGGTTGAACATCTGTCAACAACAAAAACTTAAAATATTAACGATTTTGTATCAGCATTTTATATTTGTTTTCTTTGGAAAAGGTCGAGTTTTGAACCGAATAAGTGTCGTATGCTGAGGCACATCGATTGCTTGTAACGGGTGGGGCAAAAGTCCCGCTACGGGGCAAAAATCCCGCTACCATTTTGACTGCCTAGATAAGTAAGTGGTTCAGTTCTTGTGGCGTATATTTATCCATTATAAAATTTGGGCGTCTACACAACACAATGGTTAAAGCGAAACTGAGCTAAACGTCACATAACCTAGATGGCGCGCAATCAAAATGGTAGCGGGAATTTTGCCCGACCCGTTAGAAGCATATGGTGAAGGTGCCAACAAGTGAGAGAAGTGCATTTAGTGTCGAAGACAAGATTCATGCCAAACGCAAGAAAAACTTGCAGTTACATTAAGAGTGACTCAACAAACAATTTCATGTTGCTTAAAATCATTGGGAACGAATCGAAAGCAAGGAAATTGGGTTCTATATGAACTGAAGCCGATATGTGTAAAATACTGCTTGCCACGCATAAACGAAAGGATTTTTTTTGCATCACATGTCCACTGGTTGAACGAGATATCGTCCTCCAACCCTAAAACTCTCTCCGATCTTTTTGCTGAGCGTTTTCAATCCATTTATAAAAGAGAAGCCAATGAAAGCAGTTTACCTGATTTCTACCAGGAAAACATATCACCCCGTTATGAGCTACAGAATGTGGAGTTGGAAGAGAGGGACATTTTGATCGGACTGCGAAGTCTGGACATTAAAAAAGGATCGGGGCCTGACGGCATTCCGCACATACTTTTGAAAGAATGTGCAAACTCTCTAGTTAAACCATTATATTACATCTTTAATCGATCTCTAGTGGAAGGAATCTTTCCTAGTTTTTGGAAATTGTCATTTTTGACAGCAATTTACAAATCTGGCGGAAGGTGTAATGTAGCTAACTACAGAGGAATTGCTGTCTTATCTTGTATTCCCAAACTCTTCGAAAAATTAATTCATGATAAGCTTGCAGAAACCATTGTCTCCAATCTTAATGATCAGCAACATGGATTTATCAAAGGTAGATCCGTAACAACTAACCTGACAATCTTTACTTCTTACTTATTAAAACAAATGGAAAAAGGATTTCAGGTTGATGTAATTTACACTGATTTCAGCAAGGCTTTTGAAAGAGTGGATCATAAAGTGTTGATTAAAAAACTAGAACTCATGGGAATAGGTGGCTCATTACTCAACTGGTTGAGCTCATATCTAAAAGACCGAACTCAATATGTTCGCTTTCAAGGCCACATATCACAAGCAGTACAAGTAAATTCAGGGGTTCCACAAGGTAGTCACTTGGGGCCATTGCTCTTCAATCTCTTCATATCAGACTTGTCTACAGTACTGCAAAACATCAAGCATTTATTCTATGCCGATGACCTAAAAATATATCACAAAATCGAAAATACAGACGATGCAATTTGTTTACAATCAAATCTAAACAAATTGATATCGTGGTGCAACAGTAATAAATTAGACCTAAATGTTGACAAGTGTTACGTGATCAGTTTTACAAGGAATGTTGTTCTTCATAATATTGACTACGTAATTGATGGGAGGAGTTTGAAGAGAGTGGACGAAATAAGAGATTTAGGTGTAATAATTGACACGCGAGTCAATTTCCATAAACATTATGATGTAACGTTGGGAAAGGCATATGGGGTACTGGGTTTCATAAAAAGAAGAGCTAAAGAATTCTATGGGTAACGAAATCACTCTATTGCTCATTTGTGAGATCTATCCTTGAGTATGCTTCGGTAGCTTGGATGCCATATACCGAAAAGTATGCAATAAAATAAAGACGAAATTTACTCGCGGCCAGTTTCATTTTTGACGTGTTAAAAAAAACATCAACGTCGAAGAAATTTCAAATGCTGTTGTTTTAAATCAAGGACGCACTCGACATGCAAAGTACTTAAAAGAAGTTCACCACCCTACCAACTATGGAATGAATGAACCAATAAATAGAGCATGTAAAATTTTTAATAACCATATTGACGCTTACAAGCCAGGTACTTACTAAATTGACAAAACAAACATATAAGAAAGATTTTAAGATTGCAATTTAACTAAATTTTTAGTTTATATAACGAACTGTATTTTTGGGTTGCTACCTAACTACTATTGGTGAGGACACTAAGTACTCCGAGTCACACCAATCGTAGGTTTGTACGAACCTGTAAGAATAAACGTAACAAGAACATCTTATATTTAATTTTTAAGTATCAAAATAAAAAATAATAATAAAATAAAATTTGAAAGAATAAGTTAACGAAATATTTTATATCGAAAATGTATTACAAATTTGTTAGAAAATAGACAAGTGGTGCAGTGGTTAAAGCTTTGGCACTTGGACCGGGAGGTACTGGGTTCGAATCCCATCAGAGGCTAGATGCAAATCGAATTTTCATCATCGATTACAATCGGTGATGTTAATAAACACAACTATGACCCTCTCAGAATTCAGCGCCGACCCACCTTCTATGTCAATGTACAGGTTGACATGGAGCTTGGTATACTGTAGTTGTGTGAGTAGGTGAATAGGTGAATGGGTTAATGATGTAGCATGAATGCGTGGTATCACAATGGACCAAAAATGGCCTAAGTGTCAACCACTGAAACCTAACCTAACCTAACCTAGAAAATATGAATTTATATATTTAACTATGCAAAATTACTTTCATACGAATATTTTTATAATATATACCTTGTTTGGTAAATAAATAAATAAAAAAAATAAAATAAAATAAGATGGATCCTTTAGCGACTAGGATATAGAAGAGTATTTTTGTTGTGTTCTCTTGTTTTGGTGATCGCAACTGATGCGGGTGAGAAAGAGTGTGCAAGTGACGCGCACGGAAACAAAAGCAAAATATTTTTCTATAATATTTTTTTGGTGCGAGGTTTTTTTTTGTTTTGTTCAGGCTAGTTTAGAAGTTTATATAGTTTAGTCCAGTTTTTGGATTTTCGGGAGTTAAGTTTGGTAATTTAAATAAATTACGTGGAAATAAAATAAAATTAAAATGGTTATCGTAATATGCAAAACTGCACAGAGTAATATTTTTTGTGATTTGTCGGTGTAATACCGATATAAATTAATTTTATCTAAATTAAATCTCGTTTTGGATATTTTTTTTTTGATTTTGTAAAAATTAAATTTAAATTTCTGTATGTCATTTCTTTGGAAAAGTGAAATTGTAAATTAAGATGGACATATAAAATTACCTAAATAAAAAAAAACAAAATAAAAATCTTTGTATGTTACAGAACCTTTTGGTTAAACCAAAGAGTAGGACTTTAAATAGAGAGAGATTGCCTTCATTAAAACCATGTGTATGCATTTAAATTTCGGATTGTTTTGAGATTTTAATGCGAAGTTATGAAAAGTGTATATACATTTGTTTCTTTCTGTTGTTTATGAGTCCTGTGCGGTCATTTTGTGGTGCTTTATCACCAATTTATATCATTAGTGGAGACTTTTTTTGTGATAAAATTCAAAACATAAAAGTCTACAAACACAACCCTGCAAAATGAATTTTGAGGGGAAATGATGAACTAAAAGTGATAATTTGACATTTGTGGTTTAGTCATATGAATGTTTTTTATGAAGTGCTTTTCATGTAAGTGATATAATATATGCACATAAAATTTCGTATAGTGGGGTGCACAATTCATGTCGTTTTGACGTTACATTTCTAAACTACAAAATCCTATTTAATATCTCCAATACATACATAAAACCACATCAATTTTGATTTATTGTTCTATTTGAACCATAAATTTTACATTGATTTGAAAAAGTAAATAGAATTTCACATAAGATTTTAAAGTTTAAAAATGTAATGTCAAAACAACACGAATTGTGCACCGCACTATAAGAAATTTTATGTGTATATTTCCGAACGAATAATCGTCACATATTTATTAATGAACGATTAAAATATATTTCAATTAAATTTAAAAATTTAAATTAAAATATATTTCAATTAAATGCTTTAAAAATGTAAATTAATTTTTTAAAATTTATGTACATGAAAAAAAATGATTTTGACACAAACTTTTATTTCAAAGAGCACCTCTTATGCCATCACTTGATACTAGCCACTACTCGGTAGTGTCTCTGTGATCTGGCAAATAATTAATACACTGAAACCCAAAAATCGTCAAAATGTTGTATGCGATTCGATTTTCCAACGCAATAACAAATGGGAAAATCTCGTAGTTTTTTGATGAGACCAATTTTATTTCAAAGAGCACCTCTTGTGCCATCATTTTATATAAGTATGTGCAACTCGATTGCGTTGCTGCGGCAATATAAGATACATATAACTGAATCTTTAATGGTACATGCTTGGATTTATAATTTAATCACATAAAGTGTTTTGTCTTGCTTATGTAAATATTTTTAAATTATAATTATAGTTTTTTTTTATTTCATTAAAAATTAAGTTTACTATACTTTGTCGGTGGTTTTCGGTTAAATGAGGTTCGTCTGTTATCAGGTTTCTGTTGTTAACATTGCTTTTACCGACTGTTTCTTTTTGTTGATTTAACAAGTTTGTTTTTTGTTGGTTTTGTCGTTTTGTTAAAAACTTCACATCCATGATCGTATTCTAATGCCATTTTTAATAACTATAATGTCACTTAAATTAATTTAAATCATACAGTAGATAGTAATTTAATTCTATTTTATTAAAATTTGTAAAATTTTAATTAGAAAAAAACACAACACACTTTTCTAAAAAAAAAAAACGCAACTGAAATGAGCGTAAAACAAATATATAAATGTCAAAAATACAACAAAAACAACCTATCTGGATTAAGTACATGAGAAAATTATCTCTTCAGTTAATTTAGTAGCACAATTTTTTGACTGAACTGAGGGGGTGCGGGTGGAGCACTCAATTCGCTTCGGTTGATTCAGTTAATTCAAATGATTTTGTTTGTTCAGGTCAATCCGAGGGCCCTTATTATTTGATTATTTTAATGAGTATATGTTTATAATTAATTGTCTTTATTTTGTAAGCATCAAGGGATAAATAAGTTTTTATCTGAACAGCTAATATATATGATTTTTTTGCTATTATTGACATTTTTTCCATTTAGGTAGGACATGTAGCAGGAAAATATTAATTCATTACTAAATTTCGGAGAATGTGCAGATACATGAATTACGCTGTGGAACTAAACTGTCATAATGGCTTCCGGTGTATAATAAATTAATTTCAAAATTTTATTCTGGAGTTTCAGGAACAAAATTGACTTGGTGTTGGGAATTGGGGTAATGGACATTAATTTTTATGTTTTTTAATTTTGAAATTGCGGATAGACATTCAGCACCACCCCAGAAACCATCTTGTTGTAAATTAGTTAAATATTTTGTTATTAAATCACTTTCAGACAATTTAAGGTTAGATGAATATATATATAACGGCAATAATCCAGCAAAGATGGAATGTAATCATTAAGATTATTCCTGAGGTACTCAGTTACGATAGTCCGTAACTGATTAACACTACAGGATGGTTTCTTGGGTTCTTTCATTTGTAGCTGATAGAGAATAGCATTAAAAAGGCAATTGCCATCTCCTGAAATTTTATAAACTTCCATAAGTTAAAGTATTACCAAATAAGTTACAAATGAAATATACTGAGAAGATGAACACTAAATGTAAATTAATTTTTATCTTACCTACAGTGTTGTGATGTTATTAAGTTTAACTATTCTAACTATATTCTGCGGAACAAAAAACAAGTGATTAATAAAAATGTGTTTATTAAGTAACGATTAATTATTTATTTAAATCACTATATGATTTCTTATTATTTTGTATAAACTCTTAAGATTGTTGTTTATGCACTGTTACGTGCAAATAATATTTCACTATTAAGCTTGGCTTATTATTTAAAGGATAGGGCGATATTGTACTGAAAAAAAAATCTTTTAAGTTTAGATATTTAATTGCCCCTTTGTATGCAATTGATTTGATTCTTTAATAAGCTAAGAGTATTGAAATCTTGAATAAATTGCTTGTTAGTTCTTACTTAAAGTGCTCATACGTGTAAAATTAATGAATAATTCTATTAATTTTCATTATTCGGAACTAACATTGTTGTTGTATTAATTGAATTACCTTTTTATCTTGGACACATTAATTAAACAGAGATTCGCGGGATATAGTTAAAATTACCCAATGAAATCATTGCGGCGTAAAACAAAACTTATCGTTGGTGTAGTTATCGATAAGATGGAATTTATAATATTTTACTAAATTTTGAAATTTTTACGTTATTTCGAGGCTGATCTTGAAAATTTTGTATATATCAACTTGTGCTTCTTACCAATTTGATGTTAAGTGTTTCGCTGTTTGTCGATGGAATTCTGAGAAATTGGTTTCTAAGTTTCAAAATATTAGGCTGACAGTTTCAGTACTACAGCCCAACCATGTTTGCAGTATAATTTTTAAATGCTGCTGGATTTCAGTTTAGTTTTATTATTCATATAATTCTAATAACTTTGATTTCAGGAAATTCTATTGTAAGTTGTTGAGTTTTAGGAGGATTAATCAATAAATGTTTGTATTATTTAGGAAGCCGAAAAACATTAATGAAGAATTAAATTTCAGGAGTCTTAAGATGTTTGTGGAATAATACTTCTTTAAAATATTAATTGATGATTGTGTAGTTTAGAATTCTGTTGTGTTTGTATTACTAACTATCGGATTTACTTAGGTGACTGTATTCGGAGTGAATTAATCAATCAATTTTGTTTTAGGAAGCTGGAAAGTATTAATGTTGAATTACATTTCAGGGAATTTCTAGATGCTCGTGAAATAATAATATTTTTCTATCAGGTTGCTGATTTAAAGAAGCAATTTTTGAAGACCAATATCATCGTTATCCATTGAACCTATTAAACCTTTATTCCCTCCGTAGATTAGAATTGTGTTGTGCCGTACGATCGCTAGGTTTCTGAAACCGGGTCGTTCTGTCCCAAAAAAAAAAAACCTTTCCTATCCCTCCTATTGTTATGTGTAAACAGGCTGTAGGAATTGGCCCGGCGTTAACCGGGACACTTGTCAAGTACTTGGTTCTACAGTCCAATCAGTCAATCAATCAATCAATGAAAAAAATGATTTTGACACAAACGTTAAAACATTTTTTTTTATTAGTGAAAACGAGGTAGAAGATATTGCGCTCTTTTTCTAAACGCATCATTATACGACGTGACGTAATTCATCCGATTCATTCATGAATTAAGAGCTACGAGAATTTCTTTTTATCACACTTTTTATCACCAAATGTGATAAAACACCACAAAATGACCGTCCTGTTGTTTTACTTGGTTTCGTATTTTGGAGAGTAAATAATCAAAAACTAAGCAATACAAATATTTAAAGGCGGAGCTTAACATTTTCATTGCTCATTTCATTTTTTGTTCATTACATTTATATTAACTTTAGTCGATATTATGTACAGTAAGTCACTTAAATATTAATTTATATTTTAAAGATTTATAAACATCGGAAATCGACACTTTTAAAATGTTAAGAGTAACTTACTGTATAATATATCAAATAAAAAACCTCTTAACGAGGTAAATGTTCGAGTGACGAAAGCCGAATTCAATTCACAAAATTTCTGATATCAAATTTGTGCCGAAAAAAACAATTGCATTCGATTTGTCAACGATTTTTCGGAATGTTAGTGCATTCGGCGCGTTTGTTTACATTTTTCTTTCTAGCTGTCAAGAATAACGATTCCTAACGATTTTTCGGAATGTTCAACAACAACGCGCTGAATGCATTAACATTCCGAAAAATCGTTGACAAATCGAATGCAATTGTTTTTTTCGGCACAAATTTGATATCAGAAATTTTGTGAATTGAATTCGGCTTTCGTCACTCGAACATTTACCTCGTTAAGAGGTTTTTTATTTGATATCAATGATTTTGGCACGGCAAATTGAAAATGAATTGAATTGCGATTCGTTTTATTGTTGTCAGTCAAAACAGTTCATACACACTCGATAGCACACAAGTGGCCGCTACGTGTTATTGTGCCTTAAGTCATATTCATACGATTCCATCGTTCTAACCAATTACATCACGTAAATTATATAACACACGCTTTTGTCATACAAAAAAGTTGAAAAAAAAAATCTGGGATAGAAAAATCCGAGATTTTTATCCGTCGTATGAATACGACGACTTCATACACAGACGCGTGGCATTGAAATTACGAATAGCGAGAGGTGAAGAACGAATTACGCATACTTTCACACAGCTGTCGGCTATGTGTTACGGATTCGTTCGTGCATGATTCGTTCTTCTTCTCTCGATATTCGTCACTCCAGTGGCGTACATCTGTGTATGAGGCACAATGCTCTATTCCACACTTGATCTCACAGAAATCATAACTTTCTTCTATTCTTTCCCCGTTTACCTATGATACTGATTTTAATTGCGGCTTAAACAAATTTTCGGTGAAATCGCACTAACACAAACAAAAATGAAATAAAAAAGACGGGAAAGGTCGGAACCGAACTCTATAAGCATTTTTGTTGTCTATATAGTAGCCTACGGTCTGGTGTACGGTTTCTGGTGTGTGGTAGACGATTCTATTTCTTTATTTTGCATGCATTTTTTCAATCTTCATTTTGTAGTATTTTAGTAGATTTTATTTCAGAATCCTTTACCACATGCCACAAACAGGTTATGCCGGGTGTGATCTTATTACACAACCGGTTCTCGTAGGCTATCGGCTGAACATATGTAGTTTAGGTTTTAGTGCATGTTACAGAGTAGTAAAAATTTAGATCAGATGCATCTGTTTTTGGCAGAAATTCGATTGAGTAATTCAACAATTTTTTTGCATGTTTCTTGCTGTTTTGTCACTAACCGCATGCGGATACCATTCATTTTTGATCCCTTAAACAATACAATAAAATATACATATTTTAGTTTGTTAGTTGAAAACAAAAATTAATGGTAGCTACCCTCTCGCTGATATTCCATCTTCATGCGATGGGAGGAGTAGTAAGATCTATTTTTTTAAAGAAATCATCATAAAGATTAAAAAAGTATCGATTTTATGCAAGGAGATTGTTCAATGTTTTTGGTGATTTTTTCGATCACATCAATCTGTCAGTTTTTTCATTTTTTTTGTTATGAAAAAAGAGTCACTGGTAAAAATTCTCTTAGCAATGATAATAATATGATGTATTTATATTTGTTTCATTGTAATACGTTGATTCACTATCATTATGAACCGCAAGGGACCGATATTAGGGTGCATTTGAGCCAAAAAAATGAAATTTTGCAAAAAATTAAGGTGGCTTTTAAGTTATGGAGGTCAATATCCAAAATATACGAGTTTTCTGGGAACAACGGTTGATGTCATATTGTAGGTGAGATTTGTGGCTAATAATCCTGAAAATATGAATCAAAAGTCTTGGGCTCATTTTTTAGGAATTTGGCCGAATGTGGCCGGCCGATTTCGCATTTTTCAGTTTTTTGGCCAAAATGACCCTCTTACATAATTTTTTGAATTCTTTTTTTTGCTATTTGATAGCTGGCGTCAATACCTTTCCAACGATATGCATATGTCTGTGGACGTGGCAAAATGGCAAAAAATGGCCGTTCAGAGGCCGGCCGCGGCCAAAATGGCGGCCAAATCAAAAAGTTGTAGAACAAAAGTGGCTTAGTTTTTTAAGTACTACAACCCCTGAAAATATGAGATCAAATAAAAGAGGTACGGACAAACAAACATATATACCAAAGCAAGATTATATGGTGACGTCATAGAAAAATTTAAAATTGTCATAACTTTGGTCAAAATCATCCGTTTTGGACGTTTGAGGTGCCGTTGAATTGGTATTGACGTCTACAATCATAATTTGCCAGTTAGAAAATAAGTTTGGCATTTTTTGGGGCAGTTATACCCGAAAAACTGATTTTTTGGGGCAATTTTCGGAAGGTCATATCTCCACTCAATGTTGGTAGAAATTCATGCTTTTATACATTATTTAGGTTTATTTTTCAAGATCTTTCCAATGGTATATAACATGATCCTGGCGGCCTCAAAGGGAAAAAGTTCGAAACTTGCTGTATAATATACTTCGTTCGACTTCCAGCACAGTAGGTGCTTTCGTCACTCGTTTGGACTGCCGTCCAAAGTGACAAAAAAAAATTAAAATTAGCTTTTTGTGAAGTTTTTTTCAATACTTGCTAAGTATTAAACACGCTATTTGTTATTGAAAAAACGGAGCATTTTATTATAAACGAGAGTAGGAGAGCTGCATTTTGAAAGTATTGATAAAATAGTGCGGGTTTTTGAATTTTTAACAAATGAAATATTAAGAAAAAATTAAACCGAGGTACACAATATACAAATACACACACAAAAACCCAAACAAAACTATTTATTTATAAGTATGTAGGTTTTCTATAAGTTTATATACACTGATTTATCAGGCATTGGTATTTGTTTTGTTTTCGGATTGAAAACACAATCAACTGTTTATATTAAAAATCACAATATAAACTGGAATAATTATAAATCAAATTTAGCTGCAATAAATATTTACTAAATAATTTATTTTGTGGTATATAGGTACAATAATTCAATAATAAATTCAAATTTGAAAACGCGCAAATAAAACATACATTTATATGATTATGTATAGGTAGTAAGTAGATGCACGTGTTGATCATATACATACGAGTAATATAGAGAATAGACGAACTGATTTTAAATTATCGGGTTTCTCCCTTCGTCATAAGGTATTAGATATTTATTAAAATTCAAATGAAATGAAATAGTACATTGTGTATATTAAAAGTTACATCAATACCACTACATAATAGGCCTTTTTTCTATATAAAAAAATTCCATGAGCTTGTATAGGTCCATTAAATCCAAACAAAAACGCGGGTGCCATACGAGTAGGTAAAAAATTACATGGGACAAAAAAAAATCTTCATTTGTCCCAATAAATCTGCTTTATTATCTACAAACCTAATTTATCTGAAGGATCACGATAAATATTGATATTTTGAGAAACATTTCCAATAAAAATATTTCCCTATTGAGTAACTTTTCATTTAGCAACTTACTGATAAAAGCAACAACACAATTTTTCAATGACACGTGCGCGTATAAGATTTTTAATTTCTCTTGGCTCTCGCCAACAAATAATACAAGTTATTTGTTTTGGTTTTGTTTCACGAACATACAGTACCGAAGAAAAATAATGAACTTAATTTCACACATTTTATTTGTGTAATGAATTTTAGATTAAAGGGTATAATATTTTGTATGTTACAATACAAATTATATTTGTATTCGTTTGTGTTTCGTATATTATTTGGCTAACCTGCTATGTAGTGTGTGCCATTAAACTAAACAAACCCTTTTTTTCTGTACTGTATTTTGTGCAATAAATTAAACAATATATCTCGACGGATTATTTCCTCAAATATTTCGACCATAAAATGAAACATAAAAAGGGTACCATAAAAGTGTTTAGTTAAACTGTAATTATCAAAATTAAAAAAAGTTGCTTTAAAAAATTACGTTTATTGCAGATTTATTTAAACAATTAATCGAAAAATCTAATTAATCGACAAATTCAATGTAAATTTCGTCGTCAGTCACATAGGAATATTTTACTATACACATAATATACAAAATTATTATGTGTGATATTTTGCCTTCCTAAGTTTCAATATCGTCGATAAACTGTATCGTAATTTTTATTCTTTACTGTAACTTTTACATAAGCCCACAAAAAAAAAATCCAATTGTCGATAAAATTGGATTTTTTTTTTTTTTAGATATTATGTACAACCAACTAAATTTCGCTTTTGGACTCATCATTAGTATTGATTGATTAAAATGTGTTTTTGTTTATTACACCGTATTAATGAAAAATCAAGTTTTATTTGAACAAAAATAAAAAACAAAATTTATTGTTGTCATACGCAAAGACGTACACCCATCCCCTTCAACATATTTTGGTTTACTAAAAAAGTAAAAAAGCATGCAAGAGCGGCAGTACACAATCTCGTGTATTTTTGTTTTTATTTTATTTGTTGTTACGGTGTAAAATTAAGTTGCTGGTTTAATTGGAATATTACTGAATGAAAAGTTTTCTCAATACAATTTTTTTTTAAATGATTCAATAACAAAATATCCTTATTTATTTCTTGCAATGTATTATTCAATTTAACTTGAGCGATACAAATTATTTATTGCAAATAATGAAATTGTCTTTTTGTAGCCATGTAATTTTTTTTCGTTTTGTATGGAATTCTCATTTCTTTTTGGATTTACATATACAAACAAGATTTTAATAAGAAATGGCCTGTTTTGTATTGGTATTGGTTACATCCAAAAATCGTTTATGTGTGTGTTACATTTTCTAATGTGAAGTTCTATCGTACCAAAAAATAAATCAAATTTTGCCAGTTGCCAAAGAACGTAAACAAGTTTTCTTGTTGTTTTTGTTGGCAGTGAGTAGGTAAGCGATCATTTTTTGTTGTTAATTTTCTTATGCATATTTTGTTTAAGCGCACTTGTGCAACACAGTGAACGTGTTTGTTGAAAAACAAAATTATGGCATAAACAAGTTTATATATAATAATTAATACTAAATATGGTTATTAATTTGTTTAATATATTAATTTACACAAAACACATTTGGACACAGCAAAAAAAATAATTAAATAGCAAATTATAAAAATTGCGCACTAATAATGTTTGATGGTGGTAGTGTCGATTAAATCGAAAAAAGAACAAATCTATCAAAAAATATAGATTTGATTTAGATAAAGTCTATCCGTCATTTTTTTGTTGGATAGAACGTAAAAAATTGATTTAGATCAAATCTTTTTGATCTAAATCAAATCAATTTGTTGGAAAGAACGTCACATAAATTCCATACAACAAATAATAAAAGTCAATTAGTGTTTTCCAGTTGCATATTTATAATATTTTAATGAAATAAAATAAAAAAAACACGCAAATGTTGGAATGCACGAACGAACACAACATTAAGCGAATGAACAATATTGCTTTACGAAGGATCAAGCAAAACAAAGATAATTCGATATCGTCGTTTTATTTTAACAAAATATAAATGTCCTTCAATGGCATTGAATGTATAAATTTCCGACTTTTTTGTTTATTTATTCTTATTGAAGATCGGGAAATAATTTTCAGCATGAACTAACTAACTTGAATAAGAAAAACTATTGGTTGGGTAAATTTTTCATTTTAATAATTGCAAAATAATTTTAGTTGAAATAATTTTAAAACAGAAATTAAAAATCATTTACATTTTTAATAGAATTTTTATTTTCGCAACAAGTTCATCTGATTAAATTAGTATTTGTGTCATTTACCAAAAATTTATTTTGTCTTCCGTCGGTATCCAACCTAATTTTAAAAATATCATAAAACTGGAGGGGACAAAAATAGGTGATGTGGAAAGAACTGCATCGAAAGAAGAAGTAGAATAAACATAGTCGTTTATCTTTTATTTTTTCCTGTCGCATTTAAATCTATTGTTTTATACGCTACGCGTGTTTTAAGGAGCCTTTATGGTTGATGTTTTTTCTTGTGTTCGATCTTTCTGACTATTTTTTCGACCAATCAAACTGCTCAAAAATGACGATGATTGCAATATGATTGCACAAAAAATAGTCAGAAAGATTGAACACAAGAAAAAACATCAACCATAAAGGTGCCTTTATTTTGTTTTTGATTGTCACTCTTCATTAAAAAGAGACATACTTACCAATATAATATTCTTAATATTCCTAACATCTTCGGCGGCCTAGCAAAACCGAATTTGCAATCAAAGGCGAGAAAACGCCCAACGTTTTGGTTAACGGCCAACCAACGCCCAACATCTTTGGCGGCCTAGCAAGGCGGAATTTACGATTAAAGGCGGGAAGTCGCTTCCTTCAGTAGACTGGGTAGTTGACACTCGGGGAGATCCGGTCGTCTCTGGGTGGGCACACTCACTTAATTTAATTACAGTTAATTTCGTTTGCTTTATTTTTGTTTATTTTGTTCCACTGTGTAAGCCAGAAACACACAAGCATCAATTTCCCCACGACCCAAAACCCTGAGATCTAGTCGGCAAAATCATCGTGAGGGAGGCCCTTGCATGCTTAGATAAAATCTTCGGAATGGTGTTGAACCATTCCATAACAACACGCTTCAATATCGGCAACTAAGCCGAATGTTCATGGAAAAAAATACATGTTGTGTATTTGGTGGGTTCAGCTTGGTGTCGTGTATTATGAGTTGCTAAATCCGAACAAAAAAATTATTGGGTGGCTCTGCACCGAAACTTATTCATGAGATTGAGCCGAGAGCTTAGTGTAAAACGTGCCCACCACTACCCCAGACACGACAAAATTATTCTCCTGCATGGTAATGCTCGTCCACATGTTATGGGACCAGTTAAAACCTGCTTGGAAAAACTAAATTAGGAAGTTTTACCTCATCCGCCGTATTCACTAGATATTACCCCGTCTGATTACTACTTATTTCGATTAATAACGCATGGCCTGGAGAGGCACTTCACATCGCGAGAAAGATGGGACAAAGTAGTCTGTCTCCAGCTCAGCGTTAGATAGAATTTAAAGAAGTAAAGAAAGCGACATCTATGTATGAGCATTTATTATTTTTAGTAGCTAAAATACTAGATAGATGGCATTCATAAAAAATATTAAAGACTTTTAAGTACAATAAATTTGTTGATTTTAATTTTACGAGAATACTTAACTTAGTAATTTTTTGGCAACACTTGGGTAAGAATGTCCGTCTGCATGGACATCTCTGGTAGGCCTTTCAGAATGTTTAAATTTCATTTTTTATGGAAGGATGTTTTCTGTTTACTTTATCAATACAAAGATATATCAAATAATTTTTGACTTACATAGAAAAAAAATCAGGCCTGAAAGGGCTAAATAGAAGGTAAAATCTTATTTATATTTATCAGGGACTAGTGTTCAATGGTATCATAAATGAAAATGATTTAACGGGACACTGAGGTTAACGGGAGACTGAACAGCAAGCCAAATGAGAGAATTTTTTGTTTTTTTAGGCTCAAATATTAAATATAATTAAATTTTTGTAACTTTTATGCCCATAAGTATGTATGAGTTTTATAACGTTTAGGAAGACGAAAGTATTGATTTAGAATCAATTTTAGGAAACATCCGTCCCTCAGCCTAGGGTACTCAAAGGGCTTCGGCTGTCTCTGTGTACACCTAGGTAACACCAAGGTAGCCGCGTCCACGTCACGGGGGGCGGGTACTGCTTCGGCAGTAGCAAAGTGCTACCGGGGACCAAATGCCAGTGGTATAAATTGGCTAAAACAAAACAATGAATACAACAAATACGGAATGTAATACCCCAAGTGGTACAGCAGCAGATATGCTGACAAATCCACACTTTTGGGATGCAGACCCAATAGATTCTGGGGTGGGCCAATCATTGTTTAACCCATTTGGACGAAGTTCCAAATTACCAAGATCACCAAGATCTTCAACTGAAAACATATTTCAGTACGAGAAGGAAAATGCTGAACTCCGTGAACAACTACGAGAAATAAAGGAATTTACAACTAAATTGAAAGAAGAATTCACAATTTTAAAGAAAGAGAATGAAGAACTCAAAAAACAGTTGAAACACGTGCAGAACTTGGGACGAGACCTAATCCTGCAATCGATGATGACATCAATCCATTCCATACGGATGAAGAAGAATTGGAAAGAGAAACAAATTGGATGTTGAAACGGAGTAAAAGACCGAGTAAGAAAAGGAAAGCTCAACACTCACCAGAAACGGCATCAACTTTACCATCAACTTCAAAAGAGGTTTCTAGAAAACAGTTAATCATCAAGAAATAAATAGCTCTAGACCAACAACCAGCTAAACCAAAAGAGAAATCACTTCCACCAATAAATGTCGATGAGGTAGAAAAATCATCCGAACGGCAACCAGCCCAACAAAATGAAACACAGACAAAAGTAAAAGTTCCACCATCGATTTTCATAGTAGGAGTAACGAACTACTCAGAAATCCAAAGTGTAATGAGTACTGTTACGGAACAAGAGTACAAAATTACTGCTCTGAACAATAATGTATGGAATATTAACACTTCAAATCCAAACGCATACAGAAACTTGTCAATGAAGCTGAATACGCAAAAATATCAGTGGTACACGTACGAAAATAAAAACGATCGTCCCATCAAGGTAATGGCAAAAGGGCTACATCCAACCTGTGAAATTAATTCAATAATGGAGGATCTAGAGATAAAGGATTTAAAATCCTTGATGCCGTAAACATTATTAAAAAAGAGAGACGTAGCGGAGAGAACCGACTAGAAGCCGTTAGAGTGCTTCCCATGTTCATGCTAACGTTTGATAAATCCGAGAAAATAGAAAACATTTACAATATAACTGGCATACTCAACATGCGAGTAAAGATCAAAGCTGTTAAAAGAGGCAGTACAAGAATAGTACAATGTAAAAAATGCCAAGGCTTTAACCATACGCAACGTTAAAGCGCGCGCTATCCAAGATGTGTGAAATGTGCTGGAAAGCGCCCAACACAAACTTGCAAACTATCAAAAGAAGAACCAGCAAAATGTATAAATGTATAAACTAAATAAGTTAATTCTGAATCGACTTAACCTGCTGGAAATACCAAGTTCCAAAATAGTTAAAAATAAATAATGTCTGCAATACATAGTTCAACTCATAATTGCGGAGCAGAAATTAAACATCAAAACTATTCATTAAGAATAGCCATATGGAATGCACACGGATTAACACAACACCTAGAAGAATTAGAACTATTTCTAAATACAGAGAAAATTGATATATGCTTAATATCAGAAAATTTTACCAGCAGCTCCTATGTATCAACCCGGAAATATACTTGTTGCCATACCACACATCCTGCAGAACGAGCAAGAGGAGGGTCAGCTATATTTATTAGGGAAAATATCAAACATCATCAAGAATTAAAAATAGAAAAAGAATCCGTGCAAGTAACCACCGTGACGGTTAAATTTGGTCATCACAACACCTGTAACATATCTGCAATATACTGCCCCCCACGGTATAACCTAAAAAAAGAAGACTACATTAACCTGTTCCAGAAACTAGGAACTAACTTCATTGTCAGAGGTGATTTTAATGCAAAAATACCTTCTGGAGTTCAAGATTAACCTCCAAAAGGCAAGGAATTACTTGCAACTGGCCAATACTCAAACTGTGAATTTTACTAAGGAGGGAAACCAACGTACTGGCCAACAGATCCTAACTAAATCCCAGAACTAATCGATTTCTACATCTATAAAGGCATATCGGAACGCTACATGAAAAGTGAATATGAAATAGATGAGGAACTAGACTGGCTCCTTGATGTCATACAATGGTCGACTTGGGAATTCACCCCAAAATTATCATCCAGGAAAGGAAACGCCGTTATTTACCCAATAGAAGTAAGAGAATTAGTGCGGGAAAAACGAAAAGCCCGAAAGAAATGGCAGAATACACGTGCGCCGCAAGATAAAACCACCTTAAACAACTTGTGCATCAAACTTAAGGTACTCATAAAAGCAGTGAAAAACAATTGAAAAATATCTTTGTTCTCTAGCCCCAACTAAAGATACCGACTATTCCCTCTGGAAAGCAACAAAAAAGTTAAAACAACCAAAAACGCAGATCCCCCCAATCAAAACAAACGATGGGAATTGGGCTAGAAGTGCGAAAGATAAAGCTGACCTGTTTGCTGAACATCTTGAAGAAACATTTCAACCTCTAGGTCGGCAGACCAGTTACGAAAACACTGCTGATACGCCCAAAGTATCTGATTTCGAAGATATCAGGCCTGTAACATTGAAAGAACTAAAAGTTGAAATTAAGAACATATAAGCAAAGAAAGCTCCTGGTAACGATCTGATAACAGAGCAAATAATAAAGGAGCTGCCTGAAAAAAGGACCCGCAAATTACTGCACATAATCAATGCGATCCTAAGAAAAAAACATGTGCCAATGCAGTGAAAAGTAGCAGAAGTAATAATGATTCCAAAACCAGGCAAGCCACCGCATGATAGAAAATCTTATCGGCCAATTTCACTTCTACCAACACTAGCGAAATTGTTTGAAAGGCTGTTGCTCAAAAAATTGAAAAAACATAGAACAACGAAACCTTATCACAGAATATTAGTTTGGTTTCAGAGAGACCCACTCAACTATTGACCAAGTTCACAGGCTTACAGATATCATTGAGAATACATTAGCAAGGAAAAAGGTTTGCTCTGGTATCATAAACATCTTAGATCTGGCACAGGCCTTCGATAAGGTATGGCACAGAGGGTTACTCTTCAAACTACATAGAGATTTACCAATATTACATGATTTTAAAATCATACATAGAGAATCGCCACTTTCGGGTGAAATATGAAGATGAATATTACGAGCCAAAAAAGATTTCGGCAGGAGTCCCGTAGGGTAGTGTTTTGGGACCTATTCTTTTCCTACGCTACACCAGAGATCTACCTCATTTAAACGATGTTACCGTTGCAACATTTGCTGATGACACTGCAGTTCTCTCAGTAGGAGACACCATCGAGGAATCGACAACGAAACTTCAAGAAGCATGTGACAAAATCATAAAATGGACAAAAATGTAGCGTATCGGGCTCAATGAATCGAAATCCACGCATGTGAATTTTTCCTATCTAAAAGTCAGTTACAAACCTGTAATCATTAGCGGTCAGCAGACTCCGTATGCAAATAAGGCTAAATATCTGGGGATGACCTTAGATACCATTCTCAGATGGAAAGAGCACGTTAAAAAGAAAAAAGAAGAACTTAATATCAAATATCGAAAAATGTATTGGCTGCTCGGGAAAAACTCGGAATTGTCAACCGAAAATAAATTGCTATTATATCAACAGGTGCTAAAGCCTGTATGGACTTATGGAATACAGCTCTGGGGCTGTACAAAGAAAACCAACATTAAAATAATACAAACTTTTCAAAACAAAGTGCTACGTGGTATAGTTAACGCTCCGTGGTACATTAGGAATGATGACCTTCATAGGGATCTAAATATCCCAACGGTGCAAGAAGAAATAAAAAAAACTTGCAGTAATACATGGACAACGTATTTATCAACACGTAAATGAAGAGCTTCGTGGTATGTTGGATACCTCCCATGCAGTAAGACGATTGCAGAGAACGAAACCAATTGATTTAATGGATTAAGGACACCAAAGCAAAGACTACTTCAGTAAATAACATATAAATGGAGCTGGCCAATGGGCGTCGTCTCTTTCATAAGTGACTAAATTAAAAAAGAAAAATCAGTTGTAATAATTTAAATAAATTAAAAAAAAGGAAATCTCCAGACGCATGTGAAATATTTTTTATTAGGTGTTGACAGAAACAATTTTGAAGATCTATGACTAAACCTATTAAACCATTATCCTTCTTTATTAATTGTGTTGTCTTGTGCCTTGCAGTTGCTAGGTGTTTGCAACCGGGTCGTTCCAAGAATTTGGTCCAGACTTGGTCCGGCAGTCTTATGAGCTTAGACATACAGAAGCTATCGATTCTTATTCCTTGGAGGAAAAGTTTGCCAGCGTAATATCATCCCGAGCTTTAATAAGCTAGAGAATTTTAATTAAAGCATCTCATTTTGTATTGAACCACAATATATATGGGGTTTTTCTTCGTATTCCTAATAAGGTTATAAACTCAAATTTTAAATATTATAAAGTAAAAACCTAAAACATCTCTCGTCGTGTGTTCATGTCAATTTTTTGTGTTGTACAGCAAAAAAAAAAAATTGAGCTTCACGTACTTACATAACGATATGCTGGCAAATGAAAAAAACATGAATTTATTTTTATTTTTTATGAGTATATCAAGACAAAGTTTTTCTTTCATCATTTCAAATGGTTATGATATTTATGCAAATTTGGCAGAAACAAAAAATTCAAGAAACACACAACAGCCAACAACACAAAATTGGATTGAGCAAACAAAAAAAAAAAAAAATCGTTCGAATCGTTTTTATAGTTAACTTTCAACAATAAAGTTTTATATTTGAGCTTTTATGGGATATTAAGCTATGGTCGCTGATTTGGAAACTGGAAACATTTTCTGTGGTTAAATCAATAAAAATAAAAATAAAACATTTTTTATTTTTTTTTTAGTACAAGCCTTAAAAAATTATCATTTTTTTCTTTTAGGCGATTGAAATATACTCGACTCGACTCGTTTGGTACGCCCGTACATAATTTGATAAATTTAGAAATTTTCGCAATATAAGCGGAACGTATAATGTGTGCTTTATATTTATGAATTGTGCTGCGGAATATTTTATTGTTTATAGCAGCATTTGAACTCTTTAAAAAAAAAAAACGACATATATGGCATCGCCGCGTATATTTGGGATAAAATTAAGACATGTTGTATTTTTATGTTATGAGTACATTTCCAAGAAAATTATTTAACGGCAATGTTACCATGACATTTTCTCTGAAATGAACGAGAAACCGAAGGATTTTCATCGGTAGGTTAAATTTGTGACATATAGACACGCACACATGTACACAATATGAAGCACATAAAAAATATATTGTTATACAAAACCACATTTCTATGACTATTATCATATACGCACACACACACTCACAATTTCATTGATTAACATAACATAGAGATGTGATACGACATGTTTCGAGTATATAGGATTGTAATCCTACACAATTTAAAAATTTCCATGTTTTCCACATATTCGACATATCCCAAAAATAAATTCACAAAAAACTATAAATATTCAAATATTTGTCAATCAAAATAAGGATAATGCCTATCCGTATATGATGACAATAATAATAATCTTATTCCTGTTTCTAAATTACATCTCATCTAAATATCAATCTAATCTTAAATATGTATAATTTAGTATTCCCCAAAGGTTTCCCATGTCAAATTCATTTTCATGTGTAATTACACACATTCGTATATAGATAATAATTTGAGCAGCACTATACTAAGGGGTATATACGATACGAGGTTTTAGATAGAGATTAATTTATTCATGCAAGAGATAGAAAATTAATGTTCGTTTGGATGCTTTGTAATAGGGGTCGTGATCAATCTGTCTCTATATTCTCGTATAATACGAACATACATTGAAATAAATTATCGATGTTGGTTCTAATTAAATTACAGATTAAATTAAGTGTGTAATTTATATCGATTTAAATGTTGATGGTGCACACCTAATATCATTAAGTGCGTGAAATTAGATTTGTGAGAGAACATTTTTTAATAAAATACGTCGGCTCAATTTTTGCTAAAAAAAAAATCATCGTTCATCGCCACTTAAATTTCAATTCACGTGCTCCACTGTTGTAGTCTAGACTATATATTTGCTTTCATGAGAAATTTCACAGCTGGAGCTCATCAAGCAAACCCATTTTTCAACCACGTTTATCATTTAATATAATTTTTTTAGAATTTGATGCTAGGCTTAACGACATTTTATGTTGCGTTCGCATATTAAAGTTCAGAAGCATTCAAATTTCGAATTAAAAAAAATTGTAACCACCTGACTTTTTCACCACAGGAATGTATATAAAACGCTCATGGTAGCAGAATTCGAAAAAGGCTTAAGAAGCTGGCATCTCAAAATTAATACGAAAATGATTTCAAAACTGTTGGTAATTTCTCCTCTTTGGAATCTCGAGATTGTTTATTTTAAGAAATTCAATTCAATTTCTTAAAATTTTTTAGTATAAAAATGATTTGTAAATGAGTTAGTCTCAATTCATTTCTTTTCCTGTATCTCCAATTTTAGGAGCATACACTCAGAGGAAAACTTGGGTTAAAAGAAACAAAAATCTGAGTCTATTTTGCCAAAATCTTGGTGATTTTCGATCAACCAAATCTCTTAGTTAAAAAACGAACAAGATCTTAGTTGAATAAAAGTTTAATTTAAAATAACCAAATAATGGTTATTTAATTTTTAGCTTAGTTAATATAACCAAAAACAAATGGTTAATTTAAGGAATAAAAATGTAAAATAATTGGTAAACTAATAATTAGTTATTATTATTTTACTAGTTTAATTCTACCAAATTATCTTAGTAAATATAACAAAAATGGCGGTAAATGTTGCAAACTTTTTAGGTTGAACACGTTACATCAAGGTGGCTTTACCAAACGAACACGTTGGATGTTTCATTTCGATCGAACTAATGAAACATTGAATTCTTTATGTTAAAAAATTCGGTCGTCTCATCAGACTGCAGTGATCAAACATCAAACTACAAAAATAATGAAATTACTTTGAACTTATATTCAAAGTATAATCACAATACTTTAGCGAATTTTATTGATTCTAGAATTGAAGTCTTGGTTTATATGACAAAACTTATAGGTCAAAATAACTAATTAATATAAACCAAAATTCTTGGTTAGTTATGACAAGAATATTGTTCACCTAACAAAACTTTTTTTGGTTAAATTAAACAAAACTACGTACCAACATCCTGGTAACTCACATTTTACTCACTTTTCGTAGTAACCAAGTAAGAAAATACCAAGTTTCTAAATTAAACAAGAGATTTGGTTTATCTAGCTCAGAATTTTGTGTTAAAACAACCAAAATAATTTAACTAAGTATTTGGTAGTAATTTTTTTTCTGAGTGTATGGTGGGCATCTACTAGTCTGATCCATCTTACTCTGTTGGTGGCTACAGCTTTTGTTTCTTTCCATAAGCATGTGAGGTTATCAGCACCAGCCGTAAATTCAAATTTGAGGAAATGGCCAAGTTCCAAAATCTTAGGTTAAGTTAAATAAAAATTTGTAAAAAAAGAACTTTCTAGGCCGGAAATGGTACTTTATGTTTTGAGTTGGTAATGATAAGGGCAACCTATATGGTGAGCCAGCCGTATGTTAGGATTAGCACAATTTTCCAGCTTCGATTCTTAAGAGAACAGAATTTTAACCTTTCCATGATAACGTTTAGTATAAAGATAATCAAATATCCATACCGTTACCATTTAAAAAGTGCCCAACAAACCTTGGTCAGCTACCATCAAGCATTACGACGATATTTGTCTCTAAAAAAAAGACTTGATTCACATTTCTCACTTAAGGAAGCCTACGCAAATTTTCTGCCAAATTACTTATCCCTATCCTTGCCTCCAGTACGACAACTAAGGTCCGTGTTGTTTTTGATGCTTCCGCGACGACGACTTCCGGGGAATCTTTAAATAATAATCTCTTTATCGGTCCTGTTATTCAACAGAATTTAATAAATATTCTTATTCGTTTCCGACAGCACCGATTTGTAATTTCCGCCGACATCGAGAAGATGTTTAGGCAAATTTTGAAAGTACAACGCCAAATATCCAAAATTTTCGATTAAGCACCGCACCAGCACCCTTTTTACTATACAATCGCTCCATTATCTTGAAGATAGGTTTTCTAACAAGTTTCTCAATTGGTCCCGAAATAATAAAACGCGAGTTTTACATGGATGTCCTGATGTCAGGAAGGGAAACACTAGAAGCAGCATTGCAGCGGTAAAGGGAACTCATATGCTTGCTTGATATAGGTGGGTTTAACGTACGAAAGTGGTCAACAAACCATCCTGCATTGTTAGAACATTCCACTTCGGAGATAGGCGACGAATCCAAGGTAATTTCCATTTTATGTATAAAATATGACCATGTGAACTTCTTTTTTCAATTACCTCTACCCAAGACAAATAAGTTCACTAAGAGATCATGCCTTTCAATGACTTCGAGAATTTCATCCACTAGGTCTACTTGCACCAGTAACAATTAGGCTGAAAATATGATTCCATATACGCGGCTATATTGCTCGTACGTTTATTAGAATTAGTCTAAGGGTCTTTATGTTTATCGTCTAATCCGAAAGTGTTCTTGTACACCGATTCATCAATCACCATAGATTGGCTATTTAAACCACCCAAGGTTTGGAAAACTCATATACAGTATGTTCAACAAGAGCGTGTACGGCATAACTATACTTAAGAGTATAGGAACAAATATGGGCGGGGCTTACATCGGTTTTATATTGATTGCTGTTGGGCGCTTTCTCTAAAACAAACATTAGTTTAACTGCAACTGTTAAGCGAATAACATAATGAAAGAAATGAGTGCGATTTATAAAAAACGATTTGAAGCGATGTTTTTAAGTGCACATCCGAAAGGACCAAAAATATCGGTTGCAAGTGCAGCTAGTTATATAAAAAGGTCGACAAAATTTGTACAGAAGAGAATTAGACATTATTAAATGTTGACGATTTGAAAGATAGAGGCAAAATCCGAACCAGTACAAAAAAGAGGATGAGGGCATCATACAGTTATTTGATGAAAATTCGCTTGGCAATCGCTTAGCTGTGGCAAAATTGAAGAAAAAGAATACTATTTTACCAAAAACAAACATACGAATGAACATGGCTTCGAATATGCAAATACCTTGGTCAAACCACTGGTCACACAAAAATACATAGAAAAGCAACTATAGTGGGCGAACGAACATAAAAACAAAGATTTAACGAATATTATGTTTACCGATGAGTCATCATTTTCGCGTTTTAATGTTTAAAGGCGTGTTTAGCGAACTAAGCAAAAAAAAGGATTATCTGAACTATGGAGCACCCGTCCTAGCTGCATCTATTTGAATGCTTCACCAAGCAAGGTTTTGGTAAATTAATCGTTTCCACATGGAACCTAAACACACTTTTCATGAATAAAATTTATTCATGAGGTTTGTTACCATCTATCCTGAAATGATTTCGAGCGGGGCACTCTAATTGGATCTTGCAAGAAGACAAAGATCCAAAACACCATATGTTTAAACACATAAAATAAAAGCGTACACAAATGTTTACTCAGTTTATTCCGGTATTAGCCCTCACCAGTGGTCCGCTCGGAATAAAAAGCAAGAATATTCTAGTTCAAGCAGACGCTGAACTAACATGGTCCTTCGAGCCTAAAAAATAAAATGTTCGCGTAATCGAAATCATAAAAACAAATTTCACGTGCATTTAAAAAGTTCGCGTAATCGAAATCATAAAATATATACAACATGCATACATCATGGCAGAAGGAGAATGATCAACAATCCTCATCCGGAGAACGACAACCTGAAGTTCCTGAAGAAGATGAGATCCTAGACCTTACAAATAGTAAGAATCCGAAGAATGGAAAGCGAGATAGCAAGTGCTGAAGAATTGCTAGAAGAACATTCACCAAAGGCACACTGGAAACCACGTACGAGGAGTTGCGTATGTTAATGGATAAAATTACAAACATTCATGATGAGTTTTGCGTAAAATCTATTAAAAATGAGGCAATTGGGAAATCAAATAATTTCACCTTCGATTATTACGTAAAGACAAGGAAAGCATCTAAAGATGTAACACATAGAATACAGGAAGTTTTAGCAGACACAAAAGATGAAGCTAAAATCAACAGATCATTTCATCATTGCAATATGAGACTACCGAAATTAGAGTTACCAAAGTTCTATGGTGACTATACGAAATGGTCAAATTTCCGAGATTTGTATTGCCAGATTGTTTACGAAAATAAACAAATACCGAACGCAGTTAAAATCTCGTATTTAAAAACATGTATCGGTGGCTCCGCGGCAAAAATAATAAGTAACCTGGAGATAACAAACGACAGCTACAACATAGCATGGCAGCTACTAAATGATAGGTACGAAAATAAAAGTCTACTTGCTCACAAGCTTTTAGCCATTTTCTTACGGTTACCTAAGCTATCCCAGGAATCAGGAGAATCGCTTAAAGAATTGCATGACACAACAAAGGAAGTTCTAAATGCATTAAAAGGATTAGGATTCGATACATCTACTTGGGACTTATTCATAAATCATATATTACTAAATAAGGTTGATAGCAAAACCAGCAAACTTTATGAAATGCAGTTAGAGGATCCCAGAAAGGTGGAGGATCTCAAAGATTTTCTCCGTTTTTTGGAACAACGGTTTCTCTCACTTGAAACACATAAAAAAATCGCCACAAACAACAAACCTCATGAAGTACGTGCAACACAGCATAAAATTGTTAAGAACTTATACATCAATAAGAAGAATACTATTAGAACTAATTGTCGACACTGCGATGGAAATCATAAACTAAGTCAATGTGCGAATTTCAAAGCATTAAGTGTACACGAAAGAACACAGCTCATCCAACTCCTAGCAATATATAGAGTTTGCTTAGAGAAACATAGCACTACAACTTGCAAAAGTGGCGAGAAATTTAATGTTTGCAATGGGAAGCATAATACACTTATGCATAACGTTAAGAACCCAACTAAGTTGAACATGCTCTCTCATAATTCGAACAATGAAGACACTTCAAACTCTGCTTGGTACGGCAGTAATTAAATCATATATCGATAACCAAGAACCAATAACTTTGCGGTCCTTGATCGACTCCGGTTCGCAAGGTACCTTCATCACAAAAGGTGCTGCAAATTTACTCAACGAAAGGAAGAAGAAAACAAATATTGTACCGCTAAGTAATTATACCGCTGATATGGTGGACTTAATCAATGGGTGGACTCAAACCAGGAGTTTGTAAAAACATTATAGAATTCGAGATAGCTCCGAGATTTGACAGTAAATTTTTGGTTCGAATGGAAGCAATGGTGTTCGATCAACTGAACGCATCACCTGCCAGAAGCTAAATTTAACACAAACAAATTTAAGCATCTACAAAATATAAAATTGGCAGATCCAAAGTTTAATGAACCAAGTCAAATCGGCATTATAATTGGAGCTGACTATTATCCAGCAATTGTGTTGAACAACATCACAAATCAAGCAACTAAAACTAGCTTGATATCAACAAAAAGGATCAGTGAACAATTGCAGTTACTCGTAGAGAACGATGGCATAGCTGATTAGACAACACGAACGGAAGAAGAGGGGAGAGCTGACGAACATGTTGTAAAACCCGTGCGACGTGGTTCCATTGGCAGGTATATTGTAAACTTACCCTTGGAAGAAAACGTTCCGACGCTAGAAGAATCACGAAAAATGGCCAGACTAATTCAATTAGAAAGACGGATCGCATGTAAACTTTAAACAAAGATATGTAGAATTCATGAGAGAATACCTGGAGTTAAAACAAATTGCACCAGTGAACCAACCGCCCACGTGTCACAAGAATGAATCCAGCAAAATCTACTATATGCCATATCATGGAGTAGTAAATGTGGACAGCAGCACCACCAAACTGAGGGTCGTATTTGATGCATCAGCTAAAACTACAAACGGTATAAGTTTAAATGATATAATGCTAAACGGCCCAAAAATTCAAGATGACTTGGATAAACTGATTCTAAGATGGAGAGAACATAGGTATGTATTAGCGGCAGACGTGGAGAAAATGGTTAGACAAGTTTGGATAGATGAAAACCAGCAAAACTATCAGAGAATTGTTTGTAGAGAAGATTCTAATCTTGCAATACAAGATTTTGGCTTACAAACAGTCACCTATGGAACCAAGGCAGCTAGTTTTCTAGCAATAAGAGCAATGCACAAATTAGCGCAAGATGAAGCTGAAAGCTACCCCGTTGCTTCTAAAATATTGAAGGAAGACTTGATTCACCCTAGATGTGGTATCTGATATGAGTACTGACACCTTCCTGGGAGCTCTTCAGCGATTCTGTGACGAATTTCGTGAATTTTGCTACCAATACCTCTCTCGAGCAAAGTAAGCAGATATACCAACTAGTGCACCGATACTTATACCCAATGGCACTTCATCCCTCCGGCAGCCCCTATATTTGGCGGTTTGTAGGAATCAACTGTGAAATCCGCTAAATACCGCTTGCGTCGCATGATTGGAGACTCCATACTTACGTACGAAGAATTCCTGACCCTGATTCCCAGCCTCTTGGAGATCTTAATGACGCCGACTGTAATCCCCTTACACCCGCACATTTTATAATTGGCCAACCAGTAAGCATGTTACCCAAACCTAGCCTGTATCATATCAAAATTAATCACCTAAGCAGATGGCAGTTACTACAATCGATGCTACAAGGATTTTGGAAGCCCAGGACAATGGAGTATCTAACGTCGAAATGGTCATTAGCGAGAGTTCCTGAGGTACATCCGGGAACCTACCATCTAATTAGAGCAGTGACCATCAAACTTTCAAATGGTAAGCTTCTGAAAACACCAATCAACCGACCAAAATTTTAGCCTTCTCCCAAGTTTTGACTCTAACGAGTCAACCCCGGCGGTAAGTCCAACTAAGACTAACAACAAGAATCATTTTCAATAATTCATTTATTTTTATGATATAATTCATTTTATAATTCATTCAATACCACCAATTTGTTATGGGGCGAACTTAATTTATGTTTTATTTATATTTTAAAATTAATAAATGAGAAGAACCGTCTGTTTCTAGCCATTTTTCACCTAGAAAGTTCTTAAGAGATACAAATTTTTATTTAACTTAACCTAAGATTATGGAACTTGGCCAACATTCCTCAAACAAGTTTCCTCAAATTGGAACATACGGTTGGTGCTGGCCACTTGGTCAGCAGTCTCTAAATTACGTAACATATCAAAACATCATTCGCTATTTCCGGCCCAGGAAGGGTTTGAAGTTATAGGCAATTATCATGTAAGTTTATATGCTAACCTACGACTTGCACTAGGGAGCTCTCCACAGTTTGCCCTTATTATTACCAACTCAAATCATAAAGAACCATTTTCGGACTAGAAAGTTTTGTTTTGCATGAACTTTAAATAAACGAAGAAAAACTGGTCTTATAGAGGTATAAAATGAAAAAACTGGGATGGACTAGAATAGTTTCGTGTGAATAATAATAAAAAAAATCCTGGTATGAAAAACTGGGATAACTTCATATGCATTCTTCCCAAGATTTTCCGAGTTGTTTCGCTTCAGCTAGCGTTCTCCTCTTCCATGCCATTGCTGGCCTACTTACTTTTTTTTCCGTTCCAGTTCAATGACATTCTCGTTATATCACGTGGTAATTTCCTCAGCGTATGGTCATCCATCTCCACTTTCAAATCTTTTTTTCGGCCTCTATTTCTCACTGATTTGTTCTTCTATGCAGTTCAATGTTAATTATGGTGTTAGGCCAGAAGCATTTCAGTATTCGTCGAAGGCACTTGTTTACGAACACCTGTAGCTTCTTTCCGTCTTTTTCTAAGTGTTTTCATGTCTCACACCCATAAAGTAGTACCGATTTCACACACGAATTGAGAAGACAGAAGAATTCCAGACTTCATGTAACATGTTGAATGCGTTGCGTTGTCTGGCTTTATTTATGATTTTGTTTATGTCTTCGTATGTACCACCAATTTTCGTTATTGTGGAACATCGTTATTGTGGAACAAAGGTAAAGAAATTCATTTATATCTTCAATTTGTACGTTGTAGATGTGCATCGGTGTGGTTAAATTTGACGTTTATTTTAAGACCAATTTCGTTAGATAGATCTGATAGCTGTTGCACTTTCTGCTACATGTCTGACGGTTTGCGTGTGAGCAGCATATGTTATCTGCATACTACAGATCATTGAGTTAACCTATGAGTTAACATTGTATGCCATTATGAGACGTGACGATACGATCAGGAACAGCATTGGTGCTTTACTCCAGTTGCCCTACTTTGGTGATTAAATGGGAATAGGGAACTGGGGAAAGATTTTACATATAAATTCTATTTAAATAATTTTTTTCTGGCATACTAAGATAATAAGTTTGTGGTAATTTTTTGAAAACAAAATAAAATTGGGAATAACTTTCTCTCATCATTTTGATATGGAATTTTTTCCCCAATTTACAAATATTTACAATAAACTTTTTTTCTCAGTTGGCCAGAGAAAAAAGCTATCTTTCCCCAGTTTCGTATTCCCAAGAAATTACCAGGATACCACGGATAATGGCCACTGGGGTGTTATAGTATTTTTCACTTTGCTTGGTTATATTGAACTCAGTCGGTTTTCAGCATCCCGATACATTTATTATATGACTTCAATCAATGCCAGCTTGCTCGTTTCTTAATTTAGCATTGATCGTACAGGTGACATTCTGGTAATGATGATCGGATTTAACACTTCTTGGATTATTGGTTTTATTAGCCGAATTTTAATGTCGAAGGGCCGAATGTCGAAGGGCTGAATGTGTCGAAGGGCCGAATATGTTGAAGGGCCCAATGTATCTAAGGGCCGAACGTCGAACGGCCGAATACGTCTAAGGGCCGAATTTTTTTTTTTTTTTTAGAAATATAATTTTTAAAATTTGTTTTTTTATGGAATACTAATTTTTTTTTCTTTGGATATTCATGAAATTCCACGTATCCAGTCAGCGATATATTTTGGTGAAGGAAAATTTTGGGGTTGGGGTCGTTTGCCCAAATTTTAAATTCCCGAAATCAAAATCCCGACTTTTAAAATCCCGACATTCAAAATCCCGTTTTTCAAAATCCTGATTTCCAAAAGCCCGATTTTTTAAACAAGTTTATGAAGCCCCCCCTCTCCCCCTTCCGTTTAGCCCTCTGAGGGGCTTTAGATTTGAACTTTGGGGGACATAGGAGCCAGGATCATTAAACATGTCGCACTGCGTGCTGCAGGTAGGAGGGGATGATATAGAACCTATTAATGACGCCTACTCTCTAGTAGGTAGGTATAAAAAATATTACATATTAAATTTTGTTTTTTTGGGCTCGTTACTAAATCGCGCTAAACATAACACCGCTTTCGCCAAAAAGACCGCTTTTTAAATGGACGCTTTCAGAAAATATGGTACGAAAAATAAAAAAAAATAATTTAATTAAATAAAAAAATAAAAAAAATATAAAATATATATTTCTAACAATAAAAAAAATAAACAAAAAAAAATCGGCCCTTCGAGCCATTCGGCCCTTTGATATCATACCGATAAATCCTCCTTTCAATAGATTTTCGGCGCTGTTGAAAACGTCTTCTTCGTAATATTCTTTCCATCTCGTTGTGCTTCATCCGTTGTTAATACTAGACTCGTGTATCACCCCTTATAGGTGGTATGTTTGTAATTTTTCCGGTAACTCTCCTAACATACTGGTGTAGTGCTCGCATATTTTGGATTTCTGCTGCTTCTACATCAGCCTTGAGGATGCTTTGTGCATATTTTTTACGATCAATCCTAGCCAACTTTTTTACGTGACGTGCTGTTTCTTCGTATCTGCGCGTTTCACCTCTGCCGTATTTTGTTCGTACATTTGTAGCTTAAGTTAACGAAGTTCCTCAACCTTTTTTCATGCATGTAGCAGTCTTGACTTCAGTTTGATTCTATTTTTATTCTATACTGGTTTCTTGTTTCATATGTTTCTGGTTTCAGTATCTTTCAATCTGTTTGTGTTAAATTTCCACCTATTCGTCTTCTTTGAGTGTGTCACAGCGGCTCTGTCTTGATTTAGAAATTTTGCTGTTACCAGAGTTGGTGATGTAAAGAATTTCAGGTTTTGACAATTACGTGATCTATCTGATTTTTAGTGCTGCCATCCGGTGAAGTCCATGTGTGTGTCTTTATGTATATTTTTATATGGAAACCTACTGCCATCCATGAACAAACTGATTTGTGATGGCAGAAGTCTTCGAGTCGTTTTCCATTGTTGTTTCACACAGAATATAACGCATTTTTACACATGACAGTTGTCATGGTCAGTGTATTTCTATGCCATTGGGTGCTTTCAGGACACCCAACAGTTGGGAACATGTTGAATAAAATCAAAGCCAACGTTACGAAAATCTTTAGTACTATGAAATTTTCAAATAAAATTGGTGATGATTTCAATGATCATGATAGGGTACCTGAAAGCGCCCATTGAAATGCCCTTGGAACGATTTTGAACGTCGTTCCTGTACGTTCCTGCGATTGTGGATTGTAAATTTAAAAAAATAATAAAAAAAAATGTTTAATACTCGAATAGAAATAGTAATAATTTATAATTAATATTTTAAATTTGTAATATTGTAATTTAAATATTTTTTGTAATTTGATCGTAGCTTCGAAACATTATCTTTAAAAAGGAGACTACTAAACTAGTTTTATTTCTGATTTTTTTCGTTTTATGTAACTTTTTTATAGAAATAAAAACTAGGTATAAAAAAAAAAATTATTGTTCGTAGAATTCATCTTTTGTTGTTTCATTCATATGCATCTCCGGTTGGGGCCTCCGGAAATTTTGCCACTATTGTTCTGTTGTTAACTGGTATTCCGGAGGGAGGTTTAGTTCCCTTCCATTTTTTCCACTTTTTCTTCTATGATGTTCCAAAGTAGTCACCCAAATTTGTACTAATCCAAGCAATGGTTGCTTGACGTTGGTGATGAAGTTGTTTTATAAGCTTATTTATCTCTGCCACTCACCCCTATCTCAATTCATTAGCAAACTTTAATACATTTTCTTGCAACATTAGTCCGAAAATTTGGGCAGTCCAAACCCCGAATCAATTTAAACCTGTTGAATCTCAAGATGATAATTTCGGGAATTCTTTTGAAAATTTTCTTCGAGTTAGTTTTTTGGATGGACCATGGATTTATTTATTCAGGCAGGTCACCTGTTTCTACTTGATAATTGTTTAGATTCATTCACAATTTGTGAAGTTTTATAAGATTTTGTTTGATTAGTTTGATTAGTAGCTAGACATCCAGTAATAATAGCGAGAAAGAAAGGTTGAATATTGGGCGCTTTCAGGACACCCAACAGTTGTGAACATGTTGAGCAAAATCGCAGCCAGCGTTATGAAAATGTTTAGTACTATGAAATTTACAAATCAAATTTGCGATGATTTCACTAATCATGGTAGGGTACTTGAAAGCGCCCATTGATACGAATTTTCGAGACGTTCGAGACAGCAGAGCGCCATGGAAGGTTAATCCAACAGGAGGGCGTAGATTCCAACAATCAATATTGATGATAGGACCATCTGGAATGACGCCAGTCATGATAGTGCGAGGCATGATGGCGGCCATACCACAGCAAATAAAGGAACTACGAGCGGAGCAAGCTGGATAATTTGCTGAGCTACGTAAAGTATGAAATGACCGTTTGCTGAGCTGTGTAAACAGCAAAACGAGCAGAGTGAAAAACTCCACCACATTTAGCTTACCCAAGACCTTCAAATTAAAGAGCATATATGAGAAATAAAGCCCATTGTGAAAAAAGTCGATAGCCAGCCCAAAAAAGGACAAATCAGGAAGAAGCTTAAAAATAAAATTAAACAACTGGAGCCCCAGATTGCCAGCTAAACAAAACGTTTTCAGCAGAACCAGTTGCCGGAAACTCCAGAGGAATTTTAAAGCTTCTGACATCCGAAGGCGAAATCCCATTTGAGAGTTTTAAGGTGCAGTTCCAAGCGACATTAGGGGAGCAACTCAACGCACTCATTTTGGCACTTCGAGGAAAAGTTCCAAATGTCTTGCAAACTGTATTCGCAACAGAAAGCCAGCAATGCGCGGGTCACGTCTACGTTAGAACTAAGATATAGACAGTCAACTACGGTCAAGCTTACGGTAATGCAGATGTGTTGAACGGACTAACAGTGGACGCGCTCAATTGGACGTATAAAGGACGATTATCTGAACTTCATTTCAGAACCATTACTAGAGGTAAAACTATGAATGAAGTATCGGCGTTGGGTTTAGAACCTGAAGCAGCTAAACTAGTTAAGACACTGACATGGTAATGTTGCGCAATCTGGATTCGAAGAATATCACGCAAACAAAGGCATTAATAAAAAATGAGATAAGACGACAGCAGAAAACGATCTCGTTGCATGTCTCGATATTATATTGCTAACAACCTGGACATTACATGAAAGATTGTGAGAATCCAAGTACATAGCGCGCGCCCGAGAAAGCTAAAGTACGAGGCAAGAAACGCGAAGATATGAGGCAGTTAACGTTGAAAGACGAAGGGGAAAATACTGAACAAAATAATAGGCATGGATCCGGAAAACTAAATTTCACCAGTTTGCAAGAATATTAAGATGTGAATTGTGGAGCCTGCGAATGTCAAAAATAACGTGTGCGTGTGTGCGCGAACCTTGATGAAATTGCAGCAGAAAGTACAACCAGTATACGTGTTTTAAACGTGAGTTCATCAGCAAATGTAATCAAGAAAGGGATGGTCAGCTGAGGTACAACTGACTCGCCTATCTCTCTCTCCCTCTCTGGCACTATATTCCATCAAGAGATTTGGCCGCCTCAAATGAGGTTTCACAATCATATTTTCTTTGCGGTTAATGAGTAATTAATTCATTGATCCTAAACCAGCTGTGAAATTTTTCACCACCCGGAATCAAACCCGGGACCTCCGGTCGCTGGAGCAAGCATGCTGACCACTTTGCCACCGGGGCGGCAATGTCGGTGATATGCGGCATATGCGCCTATCACCAAACCATAAATAGAAGAAAATCATTCGCGCACAGTGCAGCCATCTTTCGACAGAACAGTTAGATATCGCGCTGCAAGATCGGATATTGATAAGTAGCAATCCATCCTGATAACAGAAATAAAACGGCATTTTTAGCATTAAACAGTCTTTACTAATTTGTGATAATGCTGTTTTGATTATCTAAAGCACCGACTGAATTTGAGCGAGTAATGGAGCAAGTTATAGGAGACCTAAATTGGGAAACATGTCTGGTTTATTAGAATGACGCCATAATAATAGGCCGCAATTTGATGAATACAAAACAATCTTAAACAGGCGACAGGATTAAGGTTAAGTGCAGCGAAATGAAGCCTGTTCAGGGAAGAAGTTAACTATAAGGTTCATATATTGTTTCAAGCAATGGTGGAAACCACCAAACGAACGGATTCAAAGAAGTTAGCACCAGGAATGGATTGGCCTGCACCAAAGGATATTATCTATGAATGGAAGAGAGTTTGTTCTTCGAATACCGAAACTCACATGGTTGATGCAGTCTAAGGGGATCCCGAGGGGCAAGTAGCTAGGTGGATCAAAAGATTACAAGCTTACACTTTCAAAACTGAATACAGACGAAGTATTTTGCACAACAATGCAGATCGATTATCCAGAAGGCCCTGTGCAGTTCAGTGTAAGAAATGTTTAAGACAAGAAGTAAAGAACTGTTCCACAGTACTTTTGCACGAATCTAATTTGAAATGAGACATGGATGGGATAAGCAACATTTGAAAGAAGAACAGAAGGATGACGAATCAATTTTCAGTAAGGAAATGGCTGGTAGAAGGTAAACGTTAAATGGTATTGGGTGTAGCGGCGCTCGTTGAGAATGGCGGAATACTAGTAAGAATCTAGGAATCTGTTAACGCGGCGGCAATAATAATCAGCAAATTGTAGTATCGTCCAATTAGATACGAGTACGCACTACATGAAATACACGATAGAAAATCCGAAGCACATTTGGTTTCGTTTTCAATAAAACGTTGGATAATGCACTGGTTTCATTGGGTCAATTCCCACAAGGACATTCCATTTCAAAATATTAAATATTATGGAGGCAGAAAATAAGATTTTAGTAAAGCGTATGACAGGATTTGTCATGATTTGTTTAAGCTTAGTGCTCTTAACTTCTCACCCAAATTTCAGTTGGCTCTCATGTAAAAATAAGCTCATGTTTCAGCGACACCTAAAGTGCCCTAAGGCAGCCAATCCGACTTCAACAACTTATCCACACTCCAATGTGCAACTAACACCCTTGGATTGATTGTTACCAAATATTAAACAATCTCCTACTTTCGAAAACGTGCACTGTTGCGTGCGTGTGTGCGTGCAGACTAAATGACTGTATGTATCATAAGCGTTATTCATAAATTATGAGATCCCAATGATTTTTGCCGAAATCACTCCACCGAAAGTGGCAGTTTCCACACGAACATTTTCAATTTTTGCAAATAATCTAAAAAGTATAGCATTTACTAGAAAAATTACCATGAACTAAAAAGATCTAAATATAATTTGCAACAATACCGGCCCAGACTAGTTTTCAAAAATTTTAACAGAAATTACAATTTTTTACAACAAGTTGTTTTTCAACAAAAATTCGGCTCCTGCACAGCCCAGATGGACTGATTGATGGGGATGAAACTTCATGTCTAAGCTTTTCCACAAATTGGAAAAATGCAAGTGAATTTTGATCGAAAACGATCCACCATTCACTAGGAGTGACAGCTTCCATAGGAGCTTTATCGTTTTTCCACCGGAAGACAGCTTCAATAGGAGCTTTTATGTTTTTGCATGCATTTTGAAAAGTATATCAATTATGAGACAATCGACTATAAACTAAAAGATTCTAAATAAAAGTTACAACAATATCGGTTCAGATCAGTTTTCCAAAATTTAAATGGAAAGGTCGATTTTTCACAAAACTGTGACAAAGTTGACATATCTTTTTTTAACACTTTTGACACAACTGTGACTAAAACTGTAACAAAACTGTTTTACTTTCTTTCACGTAGTAAAAGTCAATAAAGTAATCGTGAAAAATGTTGGCTTCGACATTTTTGATGATTCGGGACGAAACGAAATCGGTTCACCGGAAGTGGCAGCTTCCATATAGGAACTTATACGTTTTTTGCAAATATTTTGAAAAGTATGGCATTTACGAGAAAAACGGTTATGAACTACAAGATTTTAACTTGAATTTTCAACATATCGACCTAAATCGATTTTCTAAGAATTTAACCGGAAATGAAGCTTAACCGGAAATGACAAAAAACTGTTTTTTATATTGTAATTATAAAAAATTTTCGTGCGTGTGTGGTGAAATTTTATACTTAGGAGTTTTCCACAAATTGGGAGATCCCAGTGATTCTTGATAGATAAAAATTGATCTACCTGGAGTGACAGCTCCCATAGGAACTTTAATTTTTTATTTGCAAACACATATTTTTAAAGGTATATGGCAGTTACGACAAAAAACGGTTAAAATCAAAAAGATTGTAATGAAGCTTGAATCAAAATTTGTTCAGATTAATGTTAAATTCTACCGGAAATGACGAGTTTCGATCAAAGAAACGTTCACCAAAACTCGGTATCGCTACGGTCCAGGCAGATTGACTATTCGGAATCAAACTTCATTCTAACTTCCTTCTTGAAAAGTATATAGAATTTACGAAAAACTTTATTTCATTAAAGTTTGACATGTCTAAAGTCCAGGCGGATTGATTTTTCGCAAAGAAACAACATACTTTATCGAAAAATTATTAAATAGGTGCAAAGCATTTGAAATGTTTTCCGTAATCGTTTTCGGTGGATTTTGTTTTCGCTGTTTTATTTTTCGGTGAATTATCTTATTATTAAACCGGTTGGTGCATTTATTATGTAAAAGGTATACGACTTTGCAAATAGTGATAATTATGCTGCAAATGATCATAGAATTGTTGTGTGATAAATTTGAAATTATGATTTGATTTGGGTTACTCTTTAGGGTGGTTAATGCACGATCAACAACAACCGATCACGATAATGCTGAACAGTTCGCACGATCTATTGATCGCCATATTATTTTCATATTGTTAAAAAGCCATTTAGTTTCCCACGTTGACCTACTAAATCGTGTGTGGTGACTGTTATGACAAGTGTGGGAAGAACTCCGCAATGTGACCGCCATTTAGCCAAAGAATGTGTTGCTTTACAAAATTTTAAAATTTCAGTTTCGTTCATTAAGCAATAGACGTGTTCCATTATATGTCTGAAGCTCATTTCATTTTTGATTGACAAATGTGGTAGTCGTTTTAAGTATTTTGTTAGTATAAAGACTCGATTTCCCCCTTTGTGGTCTCATTGAATATAATTAATGACACTGCGCATAGCATACATAGCTCGATGCTGATGAGTCGGGCCTATGAGCTCTGCACTCTCACGGGGGTTAATCAGATCATGAAAAACCGCGTTTACATATTACCAGAATTCGAAAAGGTTACCTTCCGCACCTAATGCCCGTGCCAAGAGTTTTGTTTTTATTATGTAAATGACTTTTGTGTGCACAAATGACGATTTCACTATTAAATATTATAAACAAAACACTTTTAAATTTTTACAATATGTATAAACATTTTACCCAATTTAATTAAATAAATTGTATTTCTTAAGTTGCTGTTCTGCTTCAAACCCATATGTCACCCTCATCATTTTGATAGCCTTGCTGCTACTTACTCGTATTTATACGCTCATTTTAGCTGCTTGCTTTTAATCGTTTCAAATTAAAACTACAAAAGTAATTAATTTATTTTAATTGGATTTTTAATACCGAAATATAGTTTTGTTCTATTTAATATAAATAAAAACAGAAACGTACTGCTACTGCTGCTGTATATGGACGAACATAATGGAATCTGCTGTGCTTGCGATTTAGAATTATGTGTAGTGTACATAAGTAGGAAAGAACGAGACTAAACAAAAATATTTCAGATTAAAACTGATTACAAAAAACAAGGAAGATTTATCTTTAAAATAAAATAAAGTAAGTAATTCAAATAAATTAAATTTTAAATCTTTTTGGATAAGAAGTGTCCTATTGCAAACAGCATTGTATAGATATACTACACGTACGACTATGTAAAGATAGAGATAGAGAGCTGGAGATATGTAGAACAAAAAGTTAATGAATTTTTAGAAGCAAAATGTGTAATCCTTGACTTAGTTTGGTAAATTAATAATGTTTTTTTGTGTATGGATGTATGTATGTATGTGTGTATTATATTATTAAATATATAAAAATTATGATAATCCTTACATGCTAAAGTTTATTTGCCATCTAATTTATATTATATGAAATTATACAATTTCAGCTAATATGAGATTGCAAATAAATTTTGAATAATTTAATCCAACAACAACGAGCTATTTTTGTTCCTTTTCAATATGTATTTTTAGTTTGACACCACCCAGTATTAATTACATCCAGCCACTAAAACAAAGATAAGGATTCTTCAAGACACCATTATTCTCCATTATCCTATGCCGCCCTGGTGATATTGTTCTTGTTTTCTATATGACTCAATCAATAAAACTATGAATAATTCATGATTATCCCGTCTGTCTTGTACTCGTATTCTAAGAATAGAGTGAACATACTGTTTACCACTATCCTTCAGTTACGACATAATTGTGAATGCAAATTTAATTTAATTATAATTTGATTTGACTTTAATATTAGAAAGAAAATTATTATTACATTTTTTGCTTTGTCGATAATTTTATATGGCAATTTGATCGACTCATTTAAATATCTATAGACGAATATTAATGAGATAATTATTGTTTTGCAGATGTGATGTATATAAGACGGCTTCTTCAAATAGACGGATATTTGTTTTTGTTTTGTAACTCGTAATACCGGGTGGCTTTTGGTTATTCCCAGTGGACAGGTACATATACGAATAGTAAAACTCTGCAATTGAAAACGGCACATTCAAAATGCTTTAGAATATAAAACAGATGCCAACTTTATCCGTACCTAAATTAAAAAATTGATAGTGAATTTTTGTGGTCAACACCCGACTTTCTTTTACCTACATGAATTGTACATAGAGGAAAAAATTTAAACGTACCGGAATTTTGTTAAAACTGTCTTGCATAACCAAAAATCGATATTCCTGCTTACATTTCAAAAAACTAACCAATGTTGATAATTTGATTTTTAAATGTATATGAATTTTTTTTAATTCTTTTATTTTATTAATATCGTTGCAAAAATTGAAAAAACTCCTACGGAAGCTGCCACTTTCAGTACACAGATTTCTACCAAACTTCTCAAGGATCTCCCAACTAATGAAAAAAGTTTAAGTGTGATGTTTCATTCCGAATAGTCAATCAACCTGGACTTATGGAGATGTCAAATTTTGCTGAAATAAAGTTTTTCTCTTTCCAGTAAAATTTAAAAAATGATCTGAACTAATTTTGTTTGAAAATTAATCCACAATCTCTATGTTTTTAACCGTTTTCTCGTAAATTCTATATACTTTTCAAAATATTTGCAAAAAAAACGAAAAAGCTCTTATGGTTATCTGCCACTTCCTGGGGCTGGATGGAAAAAGCTTAAGTATGAAGTTTCACCCCGATCAGTCACTCCGTTTGAGCTGTATTGAGGACACAGACAATTGATCAAAAAATTCGAATTCAAAAACTTTCATGATTTCTATACAAAACATGGAGCAAAATATGTTGTGGCTAAAATCCGACTTTCTTCAAATCAAAAAATTAAACATATACCGGATTTTTGATAAAACCCGTCTTGCATAATAAAAAACCATTATCCCTACTTAAATTTCAGAAAACCAACAAGGTCAAACCTTGTGGAAAATTAAATCTTCACTGTAAAAATTTAAAAAGCTCCTACAGAAGCTGTCACTTCCGGTACACATATTTGCTCCTGGTACACATAATTTATAGAAAAAGATGTAGAATGAAGTTTGAAAAACAAAAAAAAACTTTTATTTTTACCTATTGGGTTTTGCGTATTTCTTGCTGCGAACTAAATATTTTGTTTTTGTGATGCTGTTTAGCGCACATAAATTTTAAAATTTTAGAATTTTAGCAGTTTTTTTTTAATTTTATGTGCATTGCTGTTGTGATTATTTTTCATTGGTGATTTTTTTTATTAGAGAGGAGCGTTTCAGTATCGAGATTCGAAGAATGCAATCTAGGGAACGTCAATGTCGAAATCGATCAAATCTTACCGATGAGCAGCGGCTCGCAAAGGAAATCCAAATGTTAGGCGTAATAATTACAATGAAAATAATTGGGAGGGATCTGCATTCGGAGAAATGGTTGATTGCTGTGTATATTCTAACGCAAAGTAATAGGATTCTTAAAAACTAAGCACGAGCACTGGATCTGTGAAACAGATTTCAATGTGCTGCCGGGGAGGCAAGGTGCCACTGGTCCTTTAGATTACCATTCGCAAATAGATTATCGTAACCCAACCACCCGGAAATTTTTATTTAGGGAATTTTATGCATACCGACTAATGTATAGGAATGTCCAAAAAAAACTTTACATCGCTCCCTTCGAAATTTGTTCATCGGTGTCTGCAATCAAGTATTTGACCATACCTCAGCTGAGGTAGACAGTGACCGTACCTTATCTGAGGTAAGAAATATTCACGAAATTCAACAATTTATAGATTTCTGTTACATAGCTCAAGAAGAATGCGTTTGGCGAAAATTTGCCTTTGAAGTACTAGACCATTCAGACGGTTTTTATAATTTATTTTTAGAACATATATTTCCGAAATGATACAACACACTGTAACGATTGGCACAAAAAAAAATAAGTTTCGATTTGGTACGCGCCCCAATTTTGAATACAATTGGTTCATGCACTGTTTTATGGTAGATCACATCGGGTACTACTTTAAAGCAAAACAAAAAAAAATAAATTTATAAACGGCGGGGAAATGACTTAAAAAAAACGGGGAACGAAGGTATGAACAAAATGCGAAAGGGAGGAAGAAAAGAAAAGGTCTCGGGAGAAGAAAATGGTTAGCTCGTGATCGTGCATGAAAGATTTTTAAAAAAAAATTAAAAACGTAAAATTAATAAAAATAAAAAAATAAAAAAAAAAATCCATATAAAAATAGTTGTATAAAAAAAATTAAAAGATCAAAAATTAAGAAGATTATAAATTCATGTTTTTACAAGTGCCTTAAAACAATATGGCAGAATTTGTTTTGGTGTTGTTGAAAACCAGAACAATTAATTAATTATGTATTAAAAAAATAAATTTCGATTAATCATTATTTGTGTTTTTAAATAAAAGAAAAAAATAATAATTTTAATGGTGAAATATAAAAATAAAAAAAATAAAAAATTTGCGTTTAATATTGCATCGTTAAATTAAGCTTTTCCTGGGAAGTTGTGTTTTTTTTCTACAACGTTGGCTAACTTAAATGTGAATAAAGTGATAAATAGTTTAAATGAAATAATAATTTAGAAAAGCTGTAAGGTCAAATACTAATAACAAACTTAATAAACTTTGTGAATCAAGCGTATAAGTTCATAAAATTAAATGCCGAAAGGCTACTAAAATTCAAAACAATAGTGCTAGTGTACGAGTATATAAAAAAAAAAAATAACAAAACTCAAACCAAAGTGAAATAAAGTTCCCAACAACAATAATACATTGTTATAACCAAAATAATATTGATATATATAATATCTAAGGAAAGCTCGCATGGTCCCAGCCAATATTTATTAAAAAAATTAATAAAACGAGCAACTAAACCAAGTGAAAAACCTCTATGCGAGCAGATGGAAAATTGTTAGAGTGTATGCAAGTAATTCTCAATACACAAGAATTTAGGATTATATTGCGGCGCTTCACATTAATCCTGGGCATTCCACGTTGTATTATTATGTGCATAAACATAAACGAACGAATACCAACAAGAAAAGTAAACGGACTTACTCTTCGGAAACCAGCATATGGTAGCAGAAGCTGATAACTCTTATTATTATTATTGAATCTATATTATTATTATTACTAGTATTGTCGTTAATTTGTTTCATACATTTTCTGTGAATGGATTTTTCTTTTTTTTGTACTCGAATAGTCGGTATCATGTCATTGTATGTTGAGACATATTTTGTTCAAAGCTTTTTGGGTTAGCACTGGTATAATGACCAAAGATTAGAACCGTAATATTGTAGGAGGATGATTGTTGTTGTAGCGTTGATTTGATCTAGAAGTTTCTCCTTCCGGTAGCGCACTTTAGTAAATCATTATTGTAAAATGGCTTCCCTTCCCCACGAGTATCAAAGAACCCCCCAGCCACTGATTGCTACCCGCAAATGACAAGTGTGCCTCGTGTTGTTGGGCGGACCCAAGGCCATGTGTTACAACACATGCCGTCCCGGTGGCAAAGTGGTCAGAATGCTTGCTTTAGCGACCAGAGGTCTCGGGTTCGATTCCCGGTGCTGATAAGGAAAACATTTTCACGGCTGGTTTAGGATCAATGAATTAATCACTCATTATCCGAAATGAAAATATGATTATGAAACCTCATTTGAGGCGGAAAAATCCCTTAATAGGATATGGTGAAAGCGAGAGAGAGAGAGAGAGAGAGATACAACACACAAGGTTACAGTGCAAGCCGTAGGTAATCCATTAGAGTTCGCACGTGCGAACTGCGAGCTTGGAAAATTAAACCAGTGGTCTAGACCAAGGTAAAGACGTTAATTGATTTACGCCAATCGATACTGAATTAAAAATATGAAATGTGATTCTATTAAAAGCAGGACAGCTAGATGAAACCAGAGCCAACTAGATAAATAGAGCCTCCCTATTCAAGCTTTTTTTCACTAAACTTAAAATACGGGATATAATAAATGTTAGTTTCTTATAGAAATCTATGGAAAACGACTAATTTTCTTTTTCTTTTTAAGTATATTTAAACCATAAGCTTTTGTTGTTTTGTTGTACGGGTAAATGCAGAAAAGTTCGAACTTTAATTGGTTCAAAAAAGAATTCAAGGAAACCCTTTAATCTGTATGAAAATCGACTTGGAAAATGAATAAATAATGAGCTTTTATTAATGTTGTTGTTGTATTGGGTGAAGTGAATAAAAAAAGTAAATACTTTTTTCAAATAAATACTACCGAGTTAATGAATAAAACTTACTAGCAAAGTTTAAAGCAAGTACTTACTAATTTGACCAAAAATTTCCCAGCATTTACTTAAAATTATGTGAATAAAGACTACTTTCTACTTTGACATGATATTTCAACACTTGAAAAATACAAGTAAAGTAGATAGCAACTTTTAACGATAAAAATGAGTAATTTATTAAGAATTAGAATTTATTTATGGAATTAAGTAATTTTTGACCGGCGCCACAATATGTGGCCGAGCGTTATCGTGGTGGAAAATGATTCACTCGTGTCTGGTCGTATACGTTGGCCACTCTGCCTGAATTTTCTGCTTCAATTGGATCAATTGTTGACGATAGAGTTGGGTATTGATGGTTTGACCACTTGGCAACAGCACATAGTGGATCACACCAAGCTGGTCCCACCAAATGCACAGCATGACCTTGGCCCGTGAATATTTGACATACGCTTTTTCGCGCTTGGGATTATCGTAATGGATCCATTTTTCATCGCCAGTGACAATACGAAGCAAAAACGACGTTCCACGTCCCTTGGGTTCAACTCGTATGGCACCCAATTTCCCATCTTTTTTTTTTCGATGAATCCGAAGGCTTTCAAACGTCTGGAAATTGTTGTTTGATCAACTCCCAATGATTGTGCAAGTTCTCCTTGCATTTGACAAGAATCTTGATCGAGTAATTCCTCCGATTCTTCATCCTCAAACTTTTTCGGCTGACCAGGACGCTCTTTGTCCTTGTTGTCAAAATCACTAATTTTGTAGCGACCACTCAAAGCACTGTGTTTTTGCAAGAACATGCTCACCATACAAATCCACGAGCAAACGATGACTTTCAGATGCAGTTTTGTTTGCGAAACAGTGACTTAATAAAACTTCCGGCAAATGCTGTTTTTTTTTGCAAATTTGATAAATTTTCCGTCGTTGAAAACGGTTGGATGTGTACAATCAAAACAAAAACTTTTAGCTGGTTTTGATGTACTATAACGCATAAACAAGTAATGACATCTAGTATCAAATTCCGTTTTTTGATGCATACACCCAATACAAATTATCTCTGTATTTTTAATAATAAAAAAAATATGTTGTACTGGAATGTCACTTCAATCACAATATTTTTCAGATTAAATTTCTTCAAAGTAAATACTAGGACAATTTTAAGTATTAAAATATCTAAAAAGTAAATACTTTGAATATTTCCCAGTTGATACTTTAAAGTAAAACTAAAAGATTATTCACACAAATCTGGTCATTTACTTTTACTTAAAAGTAAAAACTTTGAAGTAAATACTTTTTTTATTCACTTCGCCCCGTCATGATTTCAAATCATAATATAGTCTCTTTCCATTCTCTTTCTAAAAACACGATTGCAATGGAAACAAAAAACTGATTTTTGTACAGGATTTTATTTTTATCTATATATATAAAACAAAGTTGGGTTAGTTACACCATTTATAACTGAAGAACGGCTGGACCGATTTTTATGATTTTTGTTTTGTTGGATTTGACTCCGTTCCGAATAGCATAATAACTATTAAAACATTGGAAAAATTCACCAAAAAAAAAGTTATCAAGAAAATTCATTTTCTCATATATTTAGTACATTTTTTTTTATTTTGTTCATCTCAATACAGTGGTGGTTTAGGAAAAAAGAAAAGTCGGAAAAACTCAAAAGGGAAGCCCCAAAAATCTAATAAAAAAAACCTTTTTTTATATGAATTTTGTAGGTGTTGTTTCTATGTGACGAGTGGTGCAGTGGTTAAAGCTTCGGCGCTTGGACTGCAAGGTACTGGATACGAATCCGACTGGAGGCTGCATGCACATTTACCATTTTATTTTTTATCCAATTTTTTTTTTATTTCATCTACTTATCTATTTATTATATAGATAAAATCTTCGTTCGAATTACGATTTCAGTGCGAATAGTAGATTTTGACAGCTCCAAAAAAAGTTTCTTTCCTTTGCGATTTTAATATTAAATTTAATTTATTTTTGGTTTTGGTTATTTCATATTAGTTAAGTGGTTTGTGGTTTAGCATATAATATTAAAATAAGTGGTAGAATTTAGTGAAATAAGAGATTGTGTGGTGTATGCCAACAACAATAAGAAAACAGTACTTTTTTGCGTACAATTTTACGTAATTTTTTTAGTGGTACAGAGTGTCCCAACACCGGACACCAGATTTTTTTTTGGTTTTTGCATTTTTTTTTTATTCTGCGGAATTCTATTTTCGATCGGGATTTTTAAACAATAAGTTCCCTTCGAAGATGTTCACTTTGTGAGGTTATCACATTTGTGATTGTGCGCACATCGATAATTGATTATGTAATTTTGGATTGTGTGATTAATTTCCCAGTATTATTTACAATGCCGCGAGCCAGAATATCTAATCTTTCACCACGAAGCCGTAATGCAATTAGACTTCGGACTATTGCGAATCAAGCCACTGCAGATGAACAAGAAATCACACGAGAAGTGCGCCACGTTAGTATGTCCCGAATTCGCGCTTCACAAAGACAAGTACAAAGAGAGGCAGTACGTCAAATGGCTCAGTTGGCAATGAGAAATCGTCGAGCTTATCGCACAGATCAACAACGAGATAATTTTCGACGCGCAAGAAGAAATCCTTCAAGTGTTGATTTGAATCAAATAGCGTTTCAATACGATTGCACAATTGACTACAACTCGCACCCTTTCGTTCGAATTGGCTCAATGGAGTTTGTGTGCGACCATTGCGGTGCATTGAAGTTCGCTGGAGAAACGCCTGGATTGTGCTGTCTCAGTGGCAAGGTGAGATTGCCATTATTGCCTGCACCATTTAAGGTCATTTCTGCTCGAGAGAGTAAACATTCATTTTCTTTTGGTAATCAAAAATCTATAATTCTGACTTCGTCTTCGACTTTACAGATTCAATTCACCACCGAATTGGGTCATTGCAACCGATTGAAGATGGACAGCATAAATTCATCCAAATATACTTTATGGGCAATATGGAGGATCAACTTGATCGGCGCCAAACGATCAATACAGCAATGAAAAGGATAGTTCTGCAAGATTTGCAGCAACTACTCCATAAACATCATGCATTGATTCGATTGTTTAAAACTGCGTTGGATCGCATGCCGAGTGACGACTGCAAAGTCGTGATCAGAGCAGATAAACGACCCGCTGGAACACACGAACGCCAATTTAATGCTCCAACAACAGATGAAGTCGCAATTGTGATTGTTGGTGAAAACGTGGAACCGCGCGACATTGTGCTTACACGTCGCGACACTGGACAACTGCAACGAATAAACGAAGCACACCGTTCATACGATACATTGCAATACCCGCTGATGTTTTGGCAAGGAGACGATGGATATCACTTCAATATCAACATGATAAATCCATTGAGCGGTGAGTACTGATATCATAATTTAGAATATGACACTAATTTTACTGATTTCATTTCAGGTGAGGAAACTAACAAGAAGGTTAGCTCGATGAATTATTATGCATATCGTTTGATGATTCGTCAAAATGCTGACAACTATTTGCTGCGTTTTCGTCGTTTGCTTCAGCAATATCGTCGACATGTACGTCAAAATCGAAACGGAGTGCCTCATTTTCATTCGGTTGAACCAAGCTAAACTGCGTTCGGAGGAGTATATCCATTTACGCGATGCAATCAGCACCGAAGGAGATGCAGCTAATGTTGGTCGATTGACTATTCTACCGGCGACGTACATTGGCAGCCCGCGTCATATGCATGAATATGCGCAAGATGCAATGACATATATTCGTCATTACGGTTGTCCAGATTTATTCATCACTTTTACTTGCAATCCGAAATGGATAGAGATTATTCAACTGTTGCTACTCGGGCAAATAACAAGTGATCGGCACGACATCATCGCACGTGTCTTCAAACAAAAAATCCGGTCGCTGATGAACTACATTGTTAGGCTTTGCGTCTTTGGGGATACTCGATGTTGGATGTATTCAATTTAATGGCAGAAACGAGGCTTGCCGCATGCTCACATTCTTATTTGGTTAGTCGAAAAAATTCGACCAGACCAAATAGATGACATCATATGTGCCAAGATTCCTGATCCCGAAACCGATCCAGACCTGCATGATGTTGTAATTACGAACATGGTTCACAGTCCGTGTGGCTCCATCAATCCCCAATCACCGTGCATGGTCGACAACAAGTGTTCCAAGCGTTATCCACGAAATTTAACCGCAGAGACTATCACTGGCAATGATGGTTACCCACTGTACCGGCGTCGATCAGCCGATGATAACGGTAGAACTATCACAACGATAGTGAGAGGAAATGAGTTCGTGGTCGACAACACTTGGATTGTTCCATATTCGCCACTTCTTTCCAAAACATTCAAGGCGCATTGCAACGTAAATATGTCACGAAAGGCAGCGATATGGCGGTTTTTGGTGTTCAAAATCCCAATACAAACGATGAAATCACGCATTATTAAGTTGGTCAATATGTAAGCTGCAATGAGGCGATTTGGCGTATATTCTCATTCCCTATTCATGAACGTCATCCCACTGTTGTACATTTGGCGGTGCATCTGGAGAATGGTCAACGAGTTTATTTCAACACATCGAATGTTGCTCAACGTGCTGAGACACCTCCAGCAACAGCATTGACCAGTTTCTTTTCGATTTGTCAAAGTGATCCGTTTGCACGAACATTGCTCTACTCTGAAATGCCACGTTATTACACTTGGAACGCCTCATCAAAAAAATTTCAACGTCGGAAGCAAGACGATGAGGTTCCTGATCATCCAAATGTGCGTTCTACTGATGCTCTTGGTCGCATTTACACAGTTCATCCGAAGAATAACGAATGCTTCTACTTGCGGTTGTTGCTAGTGAATATTCGTGGGCAGACATCATTTGAATCACTTCGAACTGTCAATGGTGTAGTGTGCCCAACATTTCGTGCTGCATGTCAACAGCTCAACTTGCTTGAAAACGATACTCATTGGGACATGACAATCACTGAATCAATTATTTCTGCAACTCCAAACCAGATACGCACATTATTTGCTATCATTATTTCGACATGCTTCCCATTAAATCCTCGTGAACTATGAAGCAAGTACAAGAATGACATGTCAGAAGACATTCTACATCGAATTCGTGTCAGTTTCGGAAATCCCGATCTCGAGGTGAATGAGGAGATACATAACCAGGCTTTGCTTTTGATCGAAGACATGTGTTTTCGCATGTGCGGCAGTTTGTTAGTCAAACTAGGAATGCCAACGCCATTTTGAGGCGGTACGAAGTTCGCCGGGTCAGCTAGTTATTTATAAATAACGATATTCAGTCAGTCACCACTACAATGTGGTTGTGAAAGCATGCGGGTGACACTGTTTTTCAATCACATACAGTAAAACCTCCAACTTTGGACACCTCTTTATTTTGGACACTCCTCTATTTTGGACATTTTCGTTTAGCCCCTTCAAATTCAGTACAAATTTTATAAAAAAAAATCTGAAATACCTCTATAAATTGGACAACCTCTAAGTATTGGACATTAAATTGAATATTTTTAAAATATTCCTTTGAGTTTTACCTCTGTAAATAGGACATCAAAAATTTTTGATAATAATAATTTTTTTTTGATCACTTGTCTTCTAAAGAATTTGACATTAGTTTCTCACTACTCGTTTGTTTTTCATTTTTTTTACTAATGTATAAAACCAGGTGAGGCCAATCTTTGTATGGTAGCGTTAGGCGACAATAAATTGCGTACTGACATACATATAGAGATTTCTGTTGGATATTTCAAGCCTCCACGATCTAAATTGTTTAAGTATTGCGTTTTCACAGTAAATTCAAAGCACAAATCTTCCTTTGTAATTAATTTATCTACACATCCACTATAACTCAATTTATCGGTCACTTTTCTTCCAACGTATCCTGATATATACATCATAGCCGAGGAAACCTCTTTTTCTAGATGAATATTTTCGGTGTACGAGAGTATGTTTTCCTGTTCTAAGTAATCTATTAGATCCATATTCTCCGAATTAGAAAAATTAAATTCGGATTTTAAATTTATAATATCGTTTTTCGATTTCATCAATTTCAATAAACTCAAAATTTTCAATTTTTTCTCTGCTTGCAATATTTCTTGAACCGACACATTATAACAACAGCCACTCATTTGTCGATATTGTCCGAAACGAGGTTCTAATTTATCAGTTTGAAATTCACCGAACAAAACATATTTGAACTGTAGCTTTGTCATTAAATAATCAGCGACAAGGCAAAGTGTACTTGTAGTGTGCAACAACGCAGAATGAGTTTCGTTCGTTAAATGGTTTGGGCTTTTAAGATCTTCCCAATATTGCAACCAGTGACAAAATTTAATTAAAAATTGCAAACCATATCGATCGTTTAGAGTAATTGGTAAGGCTAATTCCTCTCTTAAATTGAAACCTTTTGACGGAGTTTTAACATTTATCGCAGTCCACCAATTTCTCACAATTTTTAGAAATTCAGCTATTCCAACCGAATCTTCGACTAATAGTGGTTTGTAATAATTTACGGCACAGATTGTCTTATCGTCAAATGCGCGAGTAGCTAATACAAAATTTTGTCTTTCAAAGCTGTTCGGGTGAAGTACTTTTGGTGGAAGGGCCGGTGCTAATTTTACTTCAAAATTTTTTTCCTTCGTATAAATTGTTTCTAAATGATTAAATTTGGCAGTAAGAATTAATTCGGAATTGTTTAAATCTGGAAATATAAATGATCGTTGTGTATTGTTTAGCCAATTATTTCTAATTGATTTCAATAGGTGGACTGTATCGTTTTGAAAATTTTGTTTACCATCCAAATAGGGGTACTTGATAAAGGCTGGAAGCTCGCCAGCAACTGAAAATTTTCTGAAACTTTTACGATTAACTTGATTATTATCAGAAATAATTGCAACTACCTCATAACCAACTTCACGTAAAATATCTAAGAATTCGTTAATTTTTGAAAAGAAATACTCTCCATTCATTTTTTGTACAGGATATAATCCAACAATATCTTGGTCCAACAAGATTGGGAAATATGATGATTACTAACTAAACCTTCTATTCGATTTCCTTTATAAGTCATGGCCGATTTCACATGAACTTCGTCAATCAAAAGGTTCACATATTTTTCGTGGGGTTCCATCTTGAAACATTATTGTGCCAATTAAACAATTCGCATTATGGTTATACTAGTCCATGTTCAACGTGCACATGATTCATTATTACGTTTATGAAATAAAATCACAAATTATAAGTTAATCAATTTAGATTATAAAATTAGATTTCTTTGCAAACTTACATCAGCAGAATGATCCACAACTAAAAATATAGCGAGACTTCATCCTGTATATTTAAATGATTGTAATTCCACTTTCTACGGCGATTATGATAGAATGGAATCTAGTGGACCTTGGTCGGTATGATAATTTATAATAATTTATAATAAGATTACGGATGGTGTGATTAATTCCAATTCATAATCAATCTCTGCCAATTTTGAAATGATATACATTTTCATTTTAAATCGATTTATTTATCAAACGTAATGCTATCTTTCATACAAAACGTATAAAACATTAGTTTTTTGTGTATGTTTTATATCCCGTATTTGAAAGTGCGATTTAATAGGCAGGCTTGATTTATTTAGATTGGCTTTGATGAAACCAACCGCATGCGATTCAGTTCTTCTTTGAAACAACCATGCTCGCTCAGAATCGCAACGAGAACTTGTAGTTTATCATTATGAAATGTTTGATTGCGACTTTACCATCAATTACAATCGGTGATGTTAATAAACACAACTAAGACCATCTGTTGGAGTGGAGAATTTAGCGCAGACCCACCGTCCATGTCAGTACAGGTTGACATGAAGCTTGCAATGTGCAGGTGGAATACTGGAATTGTATGACTGGGTGGTGTGTGCGTGAATGAAAAGTGGACATTAAATCCACTGGACAGTTAATAGTTTCTTTAAAAAAAAAATTAAAAAAAAGACTCCTCCAGAAGCTAGGGGTGAAACCAATGGCACGCATATTCTTGAAAGAGAAGAAGCACATGGTCTTTAATTATACATAGAAAAACAACCGAAAGTATTGGTTGCTAGTGGAATTTTTTGAGATATTAGCTTTATTTCATTAGGAAATAAAATAATCTAGGTTAGTTTTGAATTTAGCTTTGCTTGCTTATGAATTTATCTTACCAAAAAGAAATTATTTGGCTGTTTTATCTGGTAGTAATTGTAACTCGAATTCGATTTATTTACATTTTTTTTAAATTTACATAAATTCAACGCGGATTTAGTTACTACTGGTAAAAAGGCCGACTATGATGAATAATTATTTTTTGTTATGGGAATTCTATAAATAAACACAGCTAAATTCAAAACTGGCCTCGTTGATGTAAATTTAGAAAATTTACCAAATAAATACAGCTATCAATAAATTTTGCCTGAATTTTTTCTGTATGCGAAGCAAATTGTACAATTATTAATTAAGAAATAGCCGAGTTTTATCCAGTTTAAAATCCTTAAATTTTCATCCTTCAATATTATTCAAATTTCATCGAAATTCGTTAAGAAATGGGCGCGTAACGGAATATTGTTAATTTTCATTTACCGAGTTTCTTTACTTCGGAGATCAAACAATTTGTCATTTTAAGGACCATTTTTAATATTTCATTCCACTGGGATATTTTATTTAATGATAAAAGTGATACAAAATGAATAAAAAATTTCCGATGGAAACAAAAAATTCTCTTTTGTGACAGTGCTGCCACTTGCGACGAGTATCGTAATCTCTTATTTTCCGCCGTCAAATTTCCGCTATCTTATATAGCATATCTCAGACTTCTTTCGTAGTTTTTCAGTGCAACCAGGAAGTTATCTCAGTCAGCCTGAAGATTAATTTTCCTAGCCACATTCTTTAGTTTTCTAGTAGCTTTCCTCAACGTTTAGGCATAGAAGACGAGAAAGGTTTGCTCTGAGCATATATTGGTTGATAATTGGCCGATAAATATCGTCAAACGCAGTTGTAATTGCACTCGACAGTAACTTCGCAAGAGACTCAATATCCTCCAAAGATCGAATTGCACTAGACGACTGAAGTAAACTCGATAGTTCACAAAAGTAGCGCAGAATAATAACGTGCGCTCTGGGTTTCACTACATACTTGTAGAAAATTTGGTTATGGCTAGTGTATACGAACCAGACACCACACTATGTCTAAGATATGGTTCAGAAATTTAAAAAAAAATGATGCAGTGAGCAATTCCCTAAGCGCAAGACTTACAGACTTACTGTGCTGCAAGTTGATCAGTTCTATATTGAGCATGACATTATCAAAGGATACCAACCGACGATCTCGAACTGCAACTTTTTTAATGGTCGAGGGCATATCTGGAGTTATACCAGAGGATCTACAGGTGCGCTTTTTCTGTAGACGCCGGCGATTTATGAAAATAATGTGTGATAGCCGAAATGAGGCTGAAAGTAAACAAATAGCCAGAAACTGAATAAAACAACAACAAAAAGACAAAAGTTTACAAGAAAAAACAACAAAAACAAATTTAAATACAATTTTGAAAACGTATAATGAACCGCCAAACTAACAGGAAGAGGAAGGTGGGTTGTTTATAGAATCGTAAGGTACAAATTGTAAAAACACGCTTGTGGGAAAATTTATAACACTTTAAACCTCAGCCATGATATTGGTGAAAGGCAACAATTTTCACCAATTATTTTTTAACCATTAGAAAAAATCTTTGCAATGTAGCTGGCAGAGTCGATTCATTTGTAAACCCGGACCAAATATTGGACGCCGGTAATGGCTTACTCTCTCCTCACCTATTAATTAATAATTATTTAATCTTAATGACGGTGACTGAGCCAATTATCTATAATCCGACAGTAACCGATAAAAACAAGTCCCATATATATCTGAAACGATCATTTTGTAAATTGATTTTTACAAGTGGTTTAATACCATCCTCAACTAAAATCAATATTTGACTGTAATTCGGTCTAATATGAGTATTCAAACGAATTTTAATACGATTTTGTTACGATATCACGTTTCACCCGAAAGCTGTTTTAAGAAATAACATCACAAACAATTTGATTTCTTATCAACGTGACGTTAGATAATCTAATCTTAACAAAAAAAAATTACACACCTAAATATATATAGACTTACGTGCTCCGCACCTAAGAAAAACAAAATTCCAAATAACAATTAGACTAATTTCTGTCAAATAAATAAATGTACACGGCTTCCAGCTATCCCAAACACCTTTTTCACTGTGTTGGTGTAATACAAGCGCCATAAAAAATTGTCTTTATATCTATATTGTGGTATACACGATTCGAAAAGGGTTCAACATGTACATAACAAGGCTTCGTGAAATTAAAACCCGAGATTTTTGATCTTTTTGTCTTACAAATTTTTTGTCTTTGTGTGTGTGTTGGTCCGATGCTGTTTATAAAGGTATTTTTTTCACGTCAAACAACAAAAGCAAATCCTTTTACATAATACGCACGCCAAAGGTAGGAAAATTTAAATGAAAAACACATTTTGTTGTAATATTTTATTTTTTCGTTCCGTTATGTTTTGTTAGTCCCGTTGTTGTTGTTGTTGTTGTTGTTACTGTTGTTAGTCCTTTTTATGTTTCTGATATAAATTTGGTTGCCTACCGGGTTAATGGTAGCAAAATAAAAACGCTCTGTGTAATAATATTTCAGCAGAAAACATCATATTTAACTACTATGGTTACCATGATAATGATGGTGGAACAGGGATGGTGATCCTGATGGTTCATATGACGACCTAATTAGCATTACACACATGTACAAGGATTCATATGATCAATAGCGTAACATACGGGTGTATGTTCGCTCATGTGTTAATTTATTCTGTGTTTGAAAGGATGTAAGCAAATATTTAATGCAAGGATATAAATCAACTAAAAATCTTCCTTTTCCTTGTCTCCCGAACAAAAAAAATCTCTTTTGTATGTTGTAACTGTTTTTATCATGGTGTTATTCTTGCCTTATCTGTATCCTTTAAAAAAATATATACAAAAAAAAATGTCGGTATGCCAAAAATAACGTGGCTTATGATAAATGATAGATTAAAGATATAAAATATTGAAAATAAGCTAAGCGAAACAGAGAGGCAAATGTTACTTGACCTGCAAATGTTACGATTCCTCTGGAAATGCAAGCCAAAAACCACGCACTCTGGTATACATGCTGTAGCAGAGTCTACGGTGAGGAAAGCAGCGAAATGCGAAAACAATCCGGATATCATCCTGAATGAGGCCAAATTTGTCGTCTTTCGTTTGAATCTGCCTCGTAAAGTATTAGCTTTTGTACAAGGTAACTTTATACCGTAATTAAGAGCACTCATACAAATGGTTGGGTGAGGTTGTCACTAATACCACTCGGCTAGTATATCCTAACGTTGAAATGATGAACCCCTCCGTGTCGACTAATTAATGGATGACCGTTCTCTTTTAAATGATATCTGGCCCATAGGTTATCATCTTTTATCCGCGCTTTCCTTTGTTCTCTGCTGGTTTCTAAGTGAAGTTGCTTCCAGTATCGCAAACAGTTGTGTTGTTTTTGGATTGAATATTTTTAATTTCTCAGCTTACAACAATAAAAATTTCATACAATTAGAAAAACAGCTGGTTCTCTTTTAGCATCCTTTCTACACTCGCGAGCAACTAAATCGATCTTCAGCGCGTGGAGAAAGACGAATTATTTAAAACGGCTTAACCGATTTTAACAAGACATCATTTTTTTGAAAGTCTGATACTTTAAAATGACACTAGTTTCAGGAAAATTGGTGCAGTACCTTTTTAAAATGAATTTTGAATAAAATCTCAATCAAAATTGATGATTATGAAAAAATAATGGGGATATTTAAATTTAAATAACAAGAAAAAATTTAAGCAAAACAAAAACCATTTTATTGGTTAATACTTAGTATTGCAGCGCCCCCTCCCCCCCACGGTTCACATGCAATTCCTCATTGACCTTATTAAAGTTTTGACAAAGGCTTGGGGGATCGCACCCCACTCATCATCCAACGCAATCTTAAATGCTCAATTGGATATCTGGACAGGGGGCTGGCCACTTTATCGTCTCTAGTCCAACCTGATCCATGAACTGCCAAGTGGTTCGAGTTGTGCGACACTGGGCATTATCATTGATCAATATGAAATCTTCCCCTATATATCATGCGTACGACACTACATGATTCAAGAGAACGCCCTCGATATCTCTGTCTATACGGCTCCACCGCAGGTATAAAAACAAGCGACATTTCCTCAAGCGGCATGAAAATCCACACCATGCACGAACTGCCGCCGTACGAGACTGTTTCAGCAAAATAGCACTGCGAAAATCCCTCTCATGGACGCCGGTAGACTAGGCCTCTACCATGGAGACCACCATTGCTCGACACTTTAATTGATGTGTTCGTGAGCAATTTCGAGTCGGTGGCGTGCTGTCAATTTTGGGCCTCTAACGGGCCATCTTGGAGTGAGGTTCGCTTCCTTCAAGCGTCTACTTAATGTCCATTGACTGACAGCTCCATCTCATCTTACATGTTTTACCTCCTGCGGCACATCGATTCCCGTGAGATGGCGATTTCGTAGTAAAGTTAGGACAATAAATCGATCGTCCCTCACAGATGTACGCCGATACCAGCTGATATATGGTCTCCGATTAGAGGTATTAGTTTCCTAAAACCTACTCAATATTCTTAAAACAGCAGGGCTCATGTTTAGCCAATAAGCTTCGTGCATTAAAGCAACAGCTTGTGCTGCTTTTTCTGGAGTAGTGTCCATGATTTTGAGTAAACAACGAATGAAACCGATAGAGACTTGTTCAACTGATGGAAAATATCAGTCAACGTGGTATTATACAGAAGATTACACCTTGCCAATTGTTTTCACCTAAACATCGCATTTTGTCGCTTTGAAAAGTACTGATAGATTTTAATGACAAAGGTGTCCTTGTGAATATAAAATACTAAGCCTACTTTGGCTCCCTGAATTAAAAAAGGCTGACTTAAAAATGTCTTTTTTTCGGATTTAAAACCAGCGTTTTTATTTCATTTTAAAATGACAAAAAATGTGTATTTAAGATCGAAATAAAATTTTCATGCATTTTTTAATTTATATTGAAATTTACAATTATTGTTTTTTGAATTTTTTGACATTTCCATTAGTGAATGCATTAGTTGAGAATTTTGAATGGCTTTAATTTTCATATAACAGTAAAAGCCGAGTTTTCCGGTATCCAATTAACCAGAACCCTCAGTTAACCGGAATTTAAATTTTTTAGAATTTTTTTTGCTTATATTCTATTTGAGAAGGTAAATTATTTTTTGTATTATTCGGAGATTCATAGAAAATATACTTTCCTTTATGTTTTGCTTTTTTATGTATGTCGGACATATGTATGTATGTCGAATTCAGGAACTATACCTACTCGACATTAAGGTTAGAGTGTGAGTTTTTATTCCCTATAATATTATTAGTGGGACTCTTCTTTATGGATGCAGCTCAACCGATGTGGCAGCTGGTGGTAGCATCAGTGCGATGTCAATGCCCCTCACACGTTATGGGTAGCTCGAATATTAAAACAGGGGATTGTCTCTGCTTAGCTATGCTAAGCACATAGAGCCTAAAATTTTTAACTAGGATACGAGCCAATATTTCATCAATTCGTTAAGGCAGAAAGTGATTAATTTAGTCTGTGCTCTACGTCGATTACCAATTTAATCATCAATTGGAAGATGGCCAGTAATATTCTCGCCTCAAACCATATAGATGCACCCCTTTTAACATAAACATTTAACCTACTCTTAAACCTTACCGGGTAGGTCATTTAACCTACTCTTAAACCTTACCGTAATAATAGGGTTTCACCAACTGAGAGTTATTTTCTTACGACTGATGACATTGATTTTCTGGCATCGCCTTTGACGGGCGCAATCAGATTAGTTTTCGAAGAAACCTGTCTTTCCATTACAAAAAAAAGACTCGTAAAAAGCCTTTTCGGAATTCTTATCTTAGGAAAACTGCAGGGACACTCACAAATAAAGAAAAAATTTTAAACTTTGAGGTTGATAAGGACAATCTTTTCGTATCGCAAAAAGATTATAAAAACAAGTTAGGAGCCGCTAGCAGATCACATTGGATTAACTTCTGCGAAGAGATTAATAGTCTGTCTGAATTTGCCAGACTCAATAGGCGTTCTGGATAAAAACTTAATTTTGCAGACTTAATGTGCTGCGCCTTTCAGATGGTAGGCTTACCTCTTCCAAAACGAAAGTTGTAGAATTACTGGTTTGGATGGAGTTTTGCTGCTGAATTATAGTATGGGTTTCCCCTCATTCAGGATCAAATATTTCTACTTTTTCAAGCAAGCATTGGTTTTGGAACTGGTTAACAATCTTGGAAAGGGACTAGAGTTGTTTTCAACCCGATAGCTGGTAAGTAGGTTTATACCGACCACAGGACGTTTCGCCCTATTCAACTTTCTTTAACGCTATGGAAAGAATTGTTTACAGATATATTGAAGATCTTCATTTATTTTGTTTAAGAATTTTTTTCGGCTTTTCGGACAAAATATTATTTTAATTGACATCCATACAATGTTTACGACTATTTTAGTCGCAGAAAACAAAGAGGCCATTTATTAACAATGTTTCTACCACAAAAGTAGAAAAAATGCACTCCCGTCCCCCAAACCTTTAACCCCAGGGCGTACTTGTGTACACAAAGAACACAAACCCTTGCAAAAAAGCCGAAAAGCCAAAAAAAATTCTTAAACAAATTAAATTCACGGACGATTATAAAATTCTTCTATCTTCATTTATATTTCCTCTTACTTAGCAGCACTGAACATACTTGAACATACACTGTTGGAAAATCGTGCGAACCTGCTCTGCATGAACTTGTTACAAGGATTGAAAGAATGCTTAGTATAAAGGAGTTCCTCGTGGACACTTTCCTGAATATTTTGGCTTCCTTTGACAGTACATCTTTTTCTACTATCAGTGAGGCCTGCACAAATTTTAGCATCGACCAAACCATCGATATTTACCGTTCATCTCGCATTGCTTTGGTCAAACTGGGTTCAGTTTCTGTCTTTGTTCAAGTAATCAGAGGCTGCGCTCAAGGAAGCGTCTTATCACGTTTATTGTGGTTATTGGATATTGTTAAAATGCAGAAATCTAGCAAAAGTAAGTTCAGAACAATCTCGATGACTTAGATCGTCGTTTTGGTTCTTCAAGTTGTAGAAATATGGTGCCTTGAGAATATAGCATTTGGGAAATCTTGGGGCTTAGACTTAGTTATTGCTTAGTTGATTGATGATTAGATATGCATTTTAACCATAATAACCTAGAATGTAATTATCCATCGAGAGATTCATGTATGTCTCATAGCTTTAAAAACTGGGTGTCTGAGTCGCTAGTGTTTTTCGACGACGGCTCTCGCTCTCAGTTTGGAACCTATTGACCTTCTCATGATCTACGATTATGCTGGTCTAGAACTAAACTGCCCGATATCCCAAGTTGAACTGATAGCACTCACACGTTGTGATTAGATATTATTTTTCTTACAGATAAGAAATGCTTTGACCACTTCCAAACAGGCCAAAGACTATAAACATTTTATTGACCTTCTTTGCTCTAGCAATAGTGTCAGGGTTTTGCGGGTTCCGGCACATTGTGATATTAGAGGAAATGCGAAAGCTACCGTTTTAGCTAAAGCAGGCTCACTTCTGGAATTCATTAAACCTGAGCTGGCTGCACCTTTGACTATAGAATCTAGAACCGAAGCATTTCTCAGAATCGGTTTTTCGGTGCTAGAATTTTTTAAACCCGGGTATCCGGTTCTGGAACCGGTTCTAAAATTTTTAAATTAAAAACAATTAAAAAATGAAATAATTTAGAAAAATGTTTTAAATCCATTTTTATTAACAAAAAATCACATATAAATTTGAAGTTGGAAGAATATATTTTTATATTTTGGTTCCTAACTTCCCCTTTATTTTCTTGCTTCCATTTTAAAATATCCAAACTTTTCTCGTATAGCGGTGACCGGATTTTGGTGGTAATTTTTCCACAACCAGAAAACACGCGCTCTTATTCCACGCTGCTAGGTGGTATTGAATTGAGGCTATCATATCACTTATTCAGATCCTTTCCACGATTACCCTCAACTTCAAAAATAGCCAATTCCTTTTTTATAATATTGGTTATAATATTTTTGGTTCTTAATTGCGGAGTAATCGTGGAATTGACTTCCTTGTGAATTGGCCTATCGAGTTTTTCTTCCAAAGACAATCCAATTTCGTAAACAACGACATCATTTTCTGAGTCAGATTTAGATGACAGATTGCTGCTGTGTGGTTTTGACATGTCAGTAGTCATATACAAACTCGTCTTGTTGCTTAAAGGTGCAAACTTTAATGGGGAGTCTAGCTCTAATTCTCCAGGGCATTAATCTTGTTTGCATGTATGCAAATATTGCAGCAAACTCACTGTATTAGTTCGCCGTTCATTCATTCGGAGGGTACGCGATTCCTTCATTTGAAGAGCTAATTCATTGCTGCCCAAATTATCGATCATGAAGGAAATGGTTGCATCAGCTGGTATTAATATTGCATCACGGCGACATAGTGCTTCCGCAGCTTACTTTATAGGTGCAACCGTTGTCACCAAAATGTTAATCATGCCCCATTCATTTTCTTTAAACGAAATTGTTGAATTGTTGAGATCGAATAAGGATATTAAAATGCTGTTTTTTACTTTATAAAAACGTTCTAGCATAAGATAAAGGCTGCTCCATCGTGTCTTTTCGTCAATCAAAATTCTTCTTTAACGTATTTTTGAAGAATGTCATCGTTTTTTGTTGGTGATCGACGAAACAACTTTACTATAGTTCCTACTTTGCGTACCAATGGATACAGCTTATCTATCAGTTCTTCTGATTCACCTTCGGTGCAAACAATTTGAAACCCTTTAGAATAAATAAATTATTGATGTAAGCTTGGCTCACCTCACTCAACACCTTTTGACGATTGCACGTTGTCGTAGTTGTGTAAGTGTAAGAGTGGAAAAGAAAATTTTTTAAATTGCGTGTTTTCATTTTTTTAATACGTTCTAGCAACATTGCTTTGTTTGGTTTTTTAACGACTGAATGGGAAATTAAAAAAAAATCGAACTCGAGACTCGAAAAACGGGTATTTAGCTGATATCAGAACCGGTTTTCGATGCCGCAAAAATTCAGAGATTCCCGGAAAACCGGGTACCGGGCACGGGATTGGATTCTATACCTTTGACCTTTAATTATGATAAGAAAGCTATTAAAAACAACATTAATCATCAGCACCTGACCTGAGGGTTTGTTTGCGTTACGGGTTGAAAACTGGAAAATATCAGTATTCTATAATCAAGAAAATATATCGATAGTTATTGTTATTCGCTTGTCCTATATAAACTCGGGAACTGCTTCCTTATTGTTTGTGGAACAAATTCTTTGCATAGATTGATTTATTTAAGGAGAGGTGGCACTGTTTGAAATTTACGAAATATGGGAATATAGCACTTTGCTTCCACTTTCAAAAAATAATCCATTTTCAATTTAGTAGGCCGTGATTTTTTATTGTTCTATTTAATTCATATAGTTAAAAATTTTTGTGAGAAAAAGTTTTGTTGTTGAAAGAAGTTTAAGAAAAATATTATAGAATTATTTAAAGGAGCCAGCCATATTTAGTTTGTGATATTGTGAACGAACATTATAATAATAAGAAAATTTAGTTAACTAAATTTACGTGTATCAAGTATGCTAATTCCTTCAACATTTGTGGATTTTTTCCAAGTTAGTTTTGGTAAACAATTGAAAATGTGAAAAACAAATTTCGTGATTTTTTGTAGATTTTAGATTGATAATTTCTATGAAGTGTCAAAAGTGTGCACTTGGATACAACAACAAATTACATTATACATTTAGCCTGTGTATGACAAAGTGTTTTCTAACATTTTTTATATATAATTGGAAACACTACCGCCAAAGAAATGTTACATGCAACCAGAAGTAGTAGGCAGCATGTAACAGAGATGATCGGATAAAAATGAGATACAATCGAGCTGTTCCAGATTGATCATATAAAAATCATTCACTACAGAATTTTGAACACGCAGTTAAATGCGTGCTACTGCAAATCTACATCGTGCTGCGTTCGACTACAATAACAAAATCGATTATAGTTTGCATACATCCGCGATAATCGGCACACTGAACAAAGTATGCCAACATTGCTTAGTATTAAAATTTAGAACTGAAACTTCAGGAATATGCTGTGCAAGTAGAAAAGTCAAATTACAAGTACTGAATTAATCGCCACCAGGACCGTTGCGCTCATTGATTTCTGAAACAACACCATAAAAGAAGCATTTTATGTTGACACACCAACTTTATGCCAACTTTTGCCAAGACCACAAATAGTTGAACAACTGTAAAACCATTTCATCAGCAAATTGCATCACCAGTACCAATTTGCATCAGCGAATTGGTTCGATTGTTTGAAACAGCACTTGGTCGTATGCCGTCAGCCAATCATAAAATTGTGATTTAAGCTGACAAAACAACTGCAGGGTAACCCACAAGAAGGTTCAATGCATCGATAATCGACGATGTAGGAACAGTCATTGTTTTAGAAGAATTTCAATCACGCGATATCCTAGTTCATCGTAGGAATGATCAACAACTAGGTGTCCCTGAAACTCATCGATATTGTTTTGGCAAGGAGATGGATGACCTGTTAGAGTTCCGTATCTGACTGATAATCAAAAACTGGACTCAGAGGGACTGGTGTAATGTCCTTTTTTCGGACGAATCACTTTTCAATTTGTATGCATCAGACGGCCGATATAGAGTTTCGCCTTCACCAGCACAAAGATAAAACCCAAATTGTGTGATGACAATTGTAGCATTTCCTTAAGGCTCGGTGATGGTTTGGGTGGGTATTTGTGGAGTTACAAGACAGATTTGGTAGTAATACCATATCCAGCTTTATCATCAACACGATATGTGGAAGAGATTTTAAGGCTTCAGGGAAAGCTTGATAATGTCCTTCCGGAGCTCTGTAATAGCACCGCATTAATTTAATAATTTAATAAACCATAATGTATATTTTAGAACATGTATGTTTGAACTGGAAAAACAATTTTCTTTCTTTCGACAAAATTTTTTTTTCCAAACTACTACAATTTCAATCGAGCAAGCGGGTCCACTATATAATTATACCGAGTTCTGTTAAATTTGGTAAGTTCAAATTTAAGCCGAAATGAAATTTAGAAAAGTGTATTTCTGATTTTCTCAATTTCCCAGGAAAAGCCGGAATAGTGCCACTGATGTCAATTCCAGTGTGTTCAAATTTACATGATGGTCAAAAGAAGTTCATAATTTACGAACAACAAAAATTACCGGAAGAGGCGGATTTCACAGTATTTCTATTGAGAGAAAGAAGTTTGTATATATCAACGCCTCAAACAGGGAGAGGGCGGTTTTGTGAAAATGCTGCAGACTGCAGAGAAGATCCCACATTCATCGCAAGGATATTAATATAGTTCCCAGAGCCCGAGAGGGTGAGGTGACGGCAAGATAGATCAAGAGCAATAGTAAAGGTTGTGGTTTTTTCTAGTGGTCAACCTTTAAAGAACTCTCGAAGGCGCGCGTGAACTAATTGTGCAGAATCCGCTAGTGTTGATACTAAAAAAAAACAAGTTCACGTGACGTGCATCACAGACCAGAGATTGCAATGGTTGCAATGAGGAAGATTATGTTGGCAGATAATAGATTTGGCCTATTTGTGACGTTAAACGGTGTTACACGGTATTACTACTTTGAGGTGGCATCTAGTGTTATCATTTAGGAGACATATGAAATTTCTAAAACTTGACGACGCTCAATTTAAATCAACCATTGCTAACGTTCGAGAAGAAGTTGTTTATTTGATATAATGTAAATAATGTTGAAAATTAAGGGTGCGACGGGAGTTCAAAAAGCTAGCTTAAAAAACAGACCTTTACTCATCCAGAATCGTCCCAACTAAATTGCACGAGTTACACGCTACACATTCCCCATCCCTCATACGCACCACTCACTGCGGTTTCCTTCCGTTTCCCAACATGAAAACTGGAATATACAAATGGGTGTTGGAAAAAGCGTATCGCAAATTTAGAGAAAAACTGGTTTCGCCAATCTTTGTACAACAATTTTCAACCATTCATGAGCCGTCGGTGGTCAAGAATGTCTCAAAACTTCATTACGATTCTACTAATAGCGCAGTTTCAAGCGGAAATAGTATTTGGTACAGATAAAATTGGTGTCAAAAACAAGTTACTTCCCGCTCTTTGTGATATTGACAGAAATATGTGATAAACTTCATTTGCTAAAGTAGTTCATTTTCGGACCTAAGCTAAGGTTAACAAATAACGCTTTACTTTTGAAAAAGACCAGCTAAGAGTCATGGCCGATTTAAACTCCATTAACAACGAATTAGGCTTGACCGACGTTCCGTGTGTGTCGACTGCGTTGTATATGTCGTTGAAAAAAACTTAAACCAAATCCAAAATTATGTTGCTGTCTTTGAATGTGAACTAGTTACTCTCAAAAATAGTAATACGAATACTTTATGCATATGCTCTTAAATTGTTGCTGTAAATTTAAGAGGTTGTTAATTTATTTTAACCATAAACATAACCTACCACCCAATATTAAAATTCATATGCACATACATACATAATAAAAATATAAATTATACAAAGCCTAAAGTTAAAAACTGAATCACATTAAAAGGACAATGTAAATTAAAACTACTTCATAAAATAGTGAATAAATAAAAAGAAAAAAGGACAACATTTTTTGTGTTATTAAAAAATTTGAAAAACCCTTTTGAATATAAAAACTCATGTTTGCTCTATCCGATTGTTTTTACCATAGTTAAAATAAGAGTTTTAATTTACGAAGGGCAAATTAAAAATGAAAACGGATAAGCTACTTGTATAAAGGAATCTACTATATGTTGTCTAATACATTAACGTCTAACATTTGGATTGCTGTAGTGTTCCTGTTACAAAACTATAGATTATGGTAATTTCGGGAATTATTTGCATACTACTAGTGTTTTTCACAAAAAGCAATGGTCTTCGCGTATTTGAAGTCATCTACATTTTGATAATAGCCTTTAAGTAGCTAAGCCCCTTGTGCGATTCATATTCATCCTTATGCAATTCAAATTTACCCTTTTTTAAACCAAATTCATTCTTTTGCAGTTCTTATTAAATTTTTAAAAATCAAATTCAACCAACAGTGAAAACTGTTTCGAAAAATTACTTATTTGAAAAGTATAAGCTGTTAATACTTGCTTAATGTTAATATTAGCATTCTGACATATCAATTTCGCTTTGTAAAAATCTGAGTAGACGATTTATTTCTTCGAAGCGGACATTTTCAATTTAATTAAAAGTAAAAACTTTAAGAGCATAGATTATAATAAGGTTACTCTTTTCAGAATTATCTGAAAATTTTTCAAGCAGTCCTGTAGTTTAACGTATAATCACCAACCTGCATACATGCGTATTCATCAACAGGTGATAAATATCAAATTTATAAAAAATTTCCAAATTACACGGTTAATTTATCTGCATGACGTCATACACATACCTGAAAATAAAAAAAATAAAAATCAGTAAAACTATTTATCATTATAGACGAAGAATTTTACAAATTGAAAAAAATAGTTATTTATGAGAAAAACCACAATGACCAAAAAAACTAAATTAAATCTTCAGGACTAATTCATCCACACCACTTTCGTAAAATGTATGCAAGTGGGTAAGCAAGCACAGTGACGAATACGGAACAAAAAAGGTAAAAAAAAATTACCGACCACTAACCATTAGCCTACGGCCTGAGAAAACAAAAGCCATCATTGGACAACTAAATTATACTAACATTGAAATCGATGAGTGGAAACTGTACAACAACAACAACAAAATTTAAAAACACATCAAGGTAACTTTAATGGGCGGAACACAAAAAAATATACGATTTACACATTAAAGGCCTTATTCCATGAGAAAAATCTGCTGTCAGCAAAACTAAAAGCGAGAAAAAAATATAAATTTTAATGGTTGTATACGAAACAAAAAATGTTGTCAGCAAAATTTTACTGAGCAAATAATTGTGATGGTGTTAGTGTGCTGCCATAATGCTGCTATAGAAAATGTAAACTGAAGAATTTTTGTGGCAGCATTGCTTACACATTTACAAAAAATATATGTAAAGATAAGATATTTTGCTCACACTCATACAAAATAAGTAGTTAGATGATTGTGAAGTTTTTATCAAAAAAATAACAACAATACATATACGAATCCAATAGGAATTCTTAAAAACTAAATATGTGTTAGTTTGTATACTGTTAAGTATAAAGTTGAGCGAGACAAATAGTCAACGTTAGAAAGAGACAAGCATGACGCCATGTTTTATTCGTATTAGATTTATGTATGTATATCCCTTTTTCTGCCAGACATTTTTTTTTACTTCAAATTTAAGTTCAGCCCACCCACACAAATGTGTGTGTAAAAAATGACAAGTTGTAATGTCTTCCGGATTTTAACAAATCTTAGTTAAAACGGAATTGTTTTTGAAAAAAATCAAATAATTTGATAAGATATAAATGACATCACATGTTAGTTATTTGTTTTTGATAACATAATATTAATTATTTTTCTATTAATTCAGTTATAGTGTACTTTTTCGGACGAAAACGATTTAAGTGGAATGCACAAATGTGTATGTTGGTGGAAAATACATATAAAAATAAATTTTTGACATGTTTCTTTTACGTTACCCATACAATAGTGATGGCAGGCCGGAAAAGTGATATGGCAAATATTGTTCAATCGTATATTTTAATAATCTCACAATAACAAGACATCGTGGAGATTGCACCACAACGAAACCATATAGGAATAACTCCTACGTGCTTAACCTATCAAACGAAGTAAATTTCGTTCCAATCCAGATTGGCGCAGTACGTTTTTTCGAGTAAACTTCTCATTGGCTCCTTATGATTTTTGAGTGAATCTCATTTATTCTCACAATAACAATAACTTGTACGGGTTTAACCCTTCAAACGAAGCAATGTTTTTCTAACTCCTAATATATTGGGTGTGGAAATAGAAACTCGGCTGTGAGGTTGGTTCAAATGAACAAAAAATGCTGCTTAAGCTATGGAATTGATTAGTTCGACTTTGAGTGAACATCCTGCCAGTCATTCAACAGTAAAAAACTATTTTGCAAGATTTCGTTATGATAATATTAGTCTTGATGTCGATCCATTTCCAGGTGTTGTAAAACAATTTTAAGACGAAGAAATTAAAATTTTATTGGATGAAAATTCGTGTCAAATTCAAAAATAGTTTACAGAACAGTTAAGAGTTACTCACCAAGCAATATCACTTCGATTGCATGCAATGGAAAAAATACAGAAAGAAGGAAAATAGGTTAGTCAAAAACGGAAGAGTTGGACATCTGCACGAATTTGCTTTTTCGCTGCAAAAGAAAATTTTTTTTTGCACAAAAACATTACGGATGATGTGAAAAGTGGGTTTTGTACGATAATCCTAACCGTAGAAAACCATGGGTTGATCCAGGCCAGCCATCAACATCAGTTGCAAAAATGAATATTCATGCCAAGCAAGTGTTACAATGTGTCTGGTGACCTTGGAAAGGAGTAATTTACTACAAGCTTCTGGAACCTGGTCAAACTGTCACAGTTGAACGTTATCAGGTTCAATTGATCAATTTAAGTGTTGCTCTGGAGGCAAATTTACTACAATTTACGAACCAAAAAAGACGGATGGTGATATTGCCGTATGACAACGCTCGTCCACATACAGCAAAATCAACCCAGGAATTCACATTCTCCTTAAGCCCATAAGAGTTATTCAAATACGGTTTCGTTGTGCTGCAATCTCCACGATGTCTTGTTATTGTGAGAATAAATGAGATTCACTCAAAAATTATAAGGAGCCAATGAGAAGTTTACTCGAAAAAACGTACGGCGCCAATCTGGATTGGAACGAAATAGACTTCGTTTGATCAATTAAGCCCATAGGAGTTATTCCAATATGGTTTCGTTGTGGTGCAATCTCCACGATGTTTTGTTATTGTGAGAATAAATGAGATTCACTCAAAAATCATAAGGAGCCAATGAGAAGTTTACTCGAAAAAACGTACTGCGCCAATCTGGATTGGAACGAAATATACTTCGTTTGATAGGTTAAGCCCATAGGAGTTATTCCAATGTGGTTTCGTTGTGGTGCAATCTCCACGATGTGTTGTTATTGTGAGAATAAATGAGATTCACTCAAAAATCATAAGGAGCCAATGAGATGTTTAATCGAAAAAACGTACTGCGCCAATCTGGATTGGAACGAAATATACTTCGTTTGATAGGTTAAGCCCATAGGAGTTATTCCAATATGGCTTCGTTGTGGTGCAATCTCCACGATGTCTTGTTATTGTGAGAATAAATGAGATTCACTCAAAAATTATAAGGAGCCAATGAGAAGTTTACTCGAAAAAACGTACTGCGCCAATCTGGATTGGAACGAAATATACTTCGTTTGATAGGTTAAGCCCATAGGAGTTATTCTAATATGGTTTCGTTATGGTGCAATCTCCACGATGTGTTGTTATTGTGAGAATAAATGAGATTCACTCAAAAATCATAAGAAGCCAATGAGAAGTTTACTTGAAAAAACGTACTGCGCCAATCTGGATTGGAACGAAATATACTTCGTTTGATAAATTAAGCCCATAGGAGTTATTCCAATATGGTTTCGTTGTGGTGCAACCTCCACGATGTCTTTTTATTGGCAATGAGATTCACTCAAAAATAAAAAAAATCTTATGTCTGTTTTATTTAATAGAAATATTTTGGAAGTTCATTGTGATATTATTCCCCGCCATTTGATAATTCAGGCTCTAGTCTCCGTGATGTTTTGTCATTTGCCAGAATTGAATACACAAAAAATAAAAAGGAGCCGAAAGGATTTAATAAATAAATTTCATAAAATTTAAGTTTTCACTCAAAATTCCTATAAGAAATGTTTTAACAGTGTAATTTCCAATACATGCGTATATTTTTGTTAATTGGTATAAACTTCACACTCATAAAATTTTACTAGAAAAATGAAATAAAAAATATTTATTTTCTTTATCACTGTATGTGGAATAAGTGGTCGTGCTGGAAAATCCGCCAAATAATAAAAATGGATGAAAAGCCGGTAGATGAATTGCTGCAAAAACTATGGTGGTTGATGATGGCTAGAGTTGAATTTATTGATGGAGAAAATGAGTTGCACTATTTAGATACACACTGAATGAAAAAACTTAGAACCAAACTATTGTAAAAGTACTTTATTTAATGATAACACACTGTATTTTATTTCGTATAAGTTTATAACTTCTTTGTTCACCAGATTACAATAATGGAATGAATATTTATTTCTTAAAAAGCTAAATTGTCAATTTAATATGTAAACCAAAAAAGGTAGAAAAAATTAGAATTATAGTAAAAGCTTTCTTTAAACTTTAAGTAGAAAACTTAAATTTCCCGGTATTATATAAAATTTAAAATTATATTACGTTTGTGCACAATGAACCGATTTGTACCGCAAAACTCTATTACATTTTGATTTACATAGAAATTACATTTAATGACAGGTTTGGTTGTAATTATTTTGAGTAATTGTAATTAAATGTAAGTATACAAATTAATAACTATAAATTCAATTTTACTGTAATAAATTTCAATAATATTATTGTTTTTCAGGTATTTAAAACTATGAGCCTTAAGGGCTTAATAAATCGCAGTGGATTATGGTAAGTAACATTTCAATTCATTAATGTATGATTTCTTTTATTTTAGGTGGACGCGAATGTTGGTGAGACATTTTCAATGAAAGAGAAAATGTCAATTAAATGATAAAGTTTTTAATTATAAATATAATAAATTTTGTGAACTAAATTTGTGTAGTGTTTTAGTTAAATTCTCACCAACAATCACTCTTATGGAATCTTAAGATTTTTTTGTTTTGCGTTTTATCAGTAAAACAATTGCTGTCAGCAATTTTTTTCCATGGGATTAAAGTATAAGATCAGATCATCATTGTCCATCCACATATACGGGTTCACCGTAACGCAGAGCAAAATAGAATCCAAATTTTATTTATTTATTTTATTTAT
>OW052221.1:92681178-92793678 GCA_932526605.1 Nephrotoma flavescens
ACTTATTTTATCATTTTTCGTAATGCTATTTTCGGAGACGTCGAATAGTTCTAAGTTGGAATCATTTTGTGTCGTAAGCGGTATTTTACAAGTGAGTTTATAATATTTGAAGTAAATTACAAATTTTTATATTTCATTATCATTTGTAGGGAGCGCATAAATTGTATGTTGTCGCGTTATACCCCAACGAAGTATTTGTGATTTTTGAAATTATACGCAAATTTCATTTAAAATATTCAGTTCACCCTGTAATGGCACAAGTTCTCAAAGATGTATGTGTGCAGAGCACTATATTAACTGAGTTTTTGATGGTTGCTTTTTATGGCGCAATAATGGGTTATACGCTCTTGCCGGTATTCTTATGGGAAAAATATGGATTGCTCACAACTATATTTCCAATCCAATTACCATTTATTGATTGGCACACACCAGTCGGTTACTCAGTTAATGTCACCATACATGCGTATTGCCTTATTTTAGGCCTTACCGGTATATTAGCTGGGGATGCAGCTTTTGCGTACTTTATTTTACACACAAAAGCATTTCGTGCAAATCTTGAAGATCACATAAATCAGTTGGATAGAATTTTACTCGAACCTGGAATTCAAAATAAAGAGATGATAAAAGAACAACTTAACAACTGTATTCGTGCACATCAAGAATATATTCAATATATTATAAAGTTGGATAATCTTTATTGCCAAGTGTGCTTGTCGCATCTGATAACTAGCGAAATAATATTGGCAATGTCCATAATACTTACATTGTGGGTTCAATGGATTATAGGACCATTTATGGTAATGGTTGGCCTATTTCAGCTTTTAGAATACTGTATTTTAGGAACCGTGGTAACTGTTCAAGTAAGATACTATAATTTGTATAGAAATCGACACATTCTTTATGATTTGTGAAATTTCAGAATGAGCATGTATCGACTATCATATACGGTTTCAGTTGGTACTTATTACCAGTCCAGCAACAAAAAGATGTTGTATTTATGATAGCACGTGCCCAACAATCGCCAGAACTGAATGTTGGCAATTTTGCAAAATTAAATGTTGAAACCTGTATGTCAGTAAGTACATATTTATAATTATAAGACATTACAAATTTTTAATTATTGGTTTGTTTATGGCAGATTTTAAAGGCAACATACTCCTTTGTGATGATGATGCTCGAATTCCTCTCATAAATTATTGAAATACTATTAAATATAGAAAAAAAAAACCTTTACGTGGTTTATCAGTTGCACGAATTTTATAATTAAACTTTATGTCAGATAACATTAAATTTTAACACAATCACTATGTTCTAAATACTAAATAAAGATAGAAGCACATGAAAAAATGCACAAACCACAACTAAACCGCTTTGATATGTGTTTAATTTAAAATAATCATCAAGCAATAGATATATAAGAGAAATCAAGTAGTGCAAATTTTATAAGCTAATTTGTCCAAGGTAAGGTAATTTAGTCCGGTACCTCCCGATCCAAATGCCAAAGTTTTAACCACTGTGCCATTTGGAGATTGATTAAGGAACCACATATTCAGTTTTACATTGGTACAGTTATCCAATATTACCTTCGAGTTCTTACTAAAAAAACGTTTTATTATTTTATTTTATTAAATATGAGAGTGAAATCGTTGTAATTAATTTGGTTGTCGCTAGAGAGATGTGTTTAGAGCCTGAAAGAGATATTTATCTTCAATAGGTTTAAAAATACTTCTTTGATTTCCTCAAAATGAACAAAGTCGGAAAATCAAACAACTTTTATTAGATTTATTATTACACGATATTTTTTTAATTTATAAAATCGATGATTGCTTGACAGTAGTCGAAAGAACAAGAGCACAAAAAAGTACATTTCTACCACGGCTCTAGCGTTCAAGAGTATGTACTATCGAAATAATATAGAACATCTGCAATACTGGCTGCAACCAAATATTTCTATCTTATTTCGATAGCACACACTCTTGAACCTGCGTGTTTCACATTAAACGTCAAATGGCGTTTTTGTTTATAAATTAAATTATTAATTCAGCGTTAACATACCACCAGCCTTAAAGTCTGTGTACTTTAAACTGATAAATAAAATATTGGCTTGCGTGCATGTTAGTTTCGCTGAATAGATATACATGCACAAAATAATTTTAATTACAATCTGAAACAAACGTGTTGAAAATTTGAAGTATTGAGTGGATGAGTATATGGTGTTACGTCTCTACCTGGATGTGTTTCAACAATTCGCCCGAGATTCCATTGCATGGGCGGTAAATTATCATCATGAAGAAGCACCAACTCTCCGACGTGGAGCTTCATCGATTCCAGAAAGCTTGCAATTGTCGTTTAATTAGCTGAAATCTGGACAGTTTATTTATGTGTAGGTCGAGCAATGATGGTTCCATCAGCGAAGTGAATGGCGATCCGATAAGAAAATGACCAGGCGACAACGCGTTTAGGTCCGATGGGTCGCTGGATAAGGATGTTATTTGCTCGAGAATTTAAAATCATCTCGATCTGCGATATTAGTGTATAAAATTCCTCCGTTGTAAATGACGATGTTTCAACGACTCGTACGCGATTGAAGTTTTTACTAAATCTTACTAATTGCTGTTTGCTATTCATTTGCATATATTCAGGGGCAAACATTTGAATTTCTTTTGTAACCATGATTTAAAAATTTAATAAATAAACATTTAATTATTTTAAAGAATTTAATTAATCAAAATAAATGAATTAACTTATTCAATTAGAATTAAGATTCAATTTAATTACAAGTTGACCTTAATTTATTTAATTATAAATAAAAACTAGTTTTATTTTTTGAACTTTTAACAATATTTATTAAGGATTCCATTTAATTCTTAAGATCGATTTCGGAAATATCCCGTCCTCAGTTTTTACTTTAGTTTTATTAAAACTAGTTTTTATGTACAATATAATTAATTTAAGTGAAAAGTACACAAAAAGTGTAAAACATGGGTAATCGTGAAAAAAATGCTAATTTATTTATTAACAAATCTAGTTGTGTTGAAAGAACAGACAATTCCGCAGAATTACTATCTGTCTCAAAGTATTTTTATATTAACTAATTAGTAATACTGTGACTGTAAAACATTTCAAGATAATCCCTTGGCCTTTGCTACTTCTACGACCTAAATAACTGAAAATAACGATTATTTATTAAGATGCATCGTGGCAATGAATAATACTAAAGGCAGTTCCGCCAAAATATCATCAGTCTCACGCTATTTTTATGTTAGAAAAGGAACACAGTAGCCAAAATTATATAAACAAACGTCCTCAAACAAGTTAAAATACCTCGGTACTGGTATTTTAACTTGGGTGTCAATTCAAAACAAACACACGAAACAAAGAAAAATATGCAACAAAAATTTCCGTAACTTGCTTTAACATTAGTGGTGATTTAATAAGAGAAATGTAAACTAAAATCGCGAAGTAACTAAAAGTTCTTGTTCTACGAAAAAATATTAAAAAAGATTTTGCCAATCAGCCAACGATCTCATTACGATTTTCTGTTATTCCATTGAGTAAACAACATGTGTGCTGAGTTTTAGGAAAATCCCTTGGATTTTGCTACCCTTATGCCACGTACAAGTAAAATCGAGAAATAAGTAAAAGTTGCTCTACGGAAACAAATTAAAAAAGATTTTGCCAATCAACCCACGATCTCATTACGATTTTCTGTTAGTCCATTGAGCCAACAACATGTGTGCTGAATTTTAGGAAAATCCCTTGGATTTTGCTACCCTTATGCCACGTACAAGTAAAATCGAGAAATAAGTAAAAGTTTATGCTCTACGGAAAAAAATTAAAAAAGATTTTGTCAATCAGCCCACGATCTCATTACGATTCTGTGTTAGTCCATTGAGCCAACAACATGTGTGCTGAATTTTAGGAAAATCCCTTGGATTTTGCTACCCTTATGCCACGTACAAGTAAAATGGAGAAATAAGTAAAAGTTTATGCTCTACGGAAAAAAATTAAAAAAGATTTTGTCAATCAGCCCACGATCTCATTATGATTTTCTGTTAGCCCATTGAGCCAACAACATGTGTGCTAAATTTTAGGAAAATCCCTTGGATTTTGCTACCCTTATGCCGCGTACAAGCAAAATCGAGAAATAAGTAAAAGTTTATGCTCTACGGAAAAAAAAATTAAAAAAGATTTTGCCAATCAACCCACGATCTCATTACGATTTTCTGTTAGTCCATTGAGCCAACAACATGTGTGCTGAATTTTAGGAAAATCCCTTGGATTTTGCTACCCTTATGCCACGTACAAGTAAACTCGAGAAATAAGTAAAAGTTCCTGTTCTACGAAAAAATATTAAAAAAGATTTTGCCAATCAGCCCACGATCCCGTTACGATTTTCTGTTAGTCCATTGAGTTAACAACATGTGTGCTGAGTTTTAGGAAAATCCCTTGGATTTTGCTACCCTTATGCCGCGTACAAGTAAAATCGAGAAATAAGTAAAAGATTATGCTCTACGGAAAAAAATTAAAAAAGATTTTGTCAATCAGCCCACGATCTCATTATGATTTTGTGTTAGTCCATTGAGCCAACAACATGTGTGCTGAATTTTAGGAAAATCCCTTGGATTTTGCTACCCTTATGCCACGTACAAGTAAAATCGAGAAATAAGTAAAAGTTTATGCTCTACGGAAAAAAAAATAAAAAAGATTTTGTCAATCAGCCCACGATCTCATTACGATTCTGTGTTAGTCCATTGAACCAACAACATGTGTGCTGAATTTTAGGAAAATCCCTTGGATTTTGCTACCCTTATGCCACGTACAAGTAAAATCGAGAAATAAGTAAAAGATTATGCTCTACGGAAAAAAATTAAAAAAGATTTTGTCAATCAGCCCACGATCTCATTATGATTTTGTGTTAGTCCATTGAGCCAACAACATGTGTGCTGAATTTTAGGAAAATCCCTTGGATTTTGCTACCCTTATGCCACGTACAAGTAAAATCGAGAAATAAGTAAAAGTTTATGCTCTACGGAAAAAAAAATAAAAAAGATTTTGTCAATCAGCCCACGATCTCATTACGATTCTGTGTTAGTCCATTGAGCCAACAACATGTGTGCTGAATTTTAGGAAAATCCCTTGGATTTTGCTACCCTTATGCCACGTATAAGTAAAATCGAGAAATAAGTAAAAGTTTATGCTCTACGGAAAAAAATTAAAAAAGATTTTGCCAATCAGCCCACGATCTCATTATGATTTTGTGTTAGTCCATTGAGCCAACAACATGTGTGCTGAATTTTAGGAAAATCCCTTGGATTTTGCTACCCTTATGCCACGTACAAATAAAATCGAGAAATAAGTAAAAGTTGCTCTACGGAAACAAATTAAAAACGATTTTGCCAATCAACCCACGATCTCATTACGATTTTCTGTTAGTCCATTGAGCCAACAACATGTGTGCTGAATTTTAGGAAAATCCCTTGGATTTTGCTACCCTTATGCCACGTACAAGTAAAATCGAGAAATAAGTAAAAGTTTATGCTCTACGGAAAAAAATTAAAAAAGATTTTGCCAATCAGCCCACGATCTCATTATGATTTTGTGTTAGTCCATTGAGCCAACAACATGTGTGCTGAATTTTAGGAAAATCCCTTGGATTTTGCTACCCTTATGGCATGTACAACTAAAATCGAGAAGTAACTAAAAGTTCCTGTTCTACGAAAAAATATTAAAAAAGATTTTGCCAATCAGCCAACGATCTCATTACAATTTTCTGTTAGTCCATTGAGTAAACAACATGTGTGCTGAGTTCTAGGAAAATCCCTTGGATTTTGCTACCCCTATGCCACGTACAAGTAAAATCGAGAAATAAGTAAAAGTTTATGCTCTACGGAAAAAAATTAAAAAAGATTTTGTCAATCAGCCCACGATCTCATTACGATTTTCTGTTTGTCCATTGAGCCAACAACATGTGTGCTGAATTTTAGGAAAATCCCTTGGATTTTGCTACCCTTATGCCACGTACAAGTAAAATCGAGAAATAAGTAAAAGTTTATGCTCTACGGAAAATAATTAAAAAAGATTTTGCCAATCAGCCAACGATCTCATTACGATTTTCTGTTAGTCCATTGAGTAAACAACATGTGTGCAAAGTGAAATTCATTATAAAATTACGATCTGTGGTGAAACGTCGACCCATCTTGCATGCTGGTATAGGCTGGCATGGAGCTTGCAATGTGTAGATTGTTTTAAAACGCTCATATAGTCGTACGTGCTCGAGTTGGCTGGGAGGCGTAAGTAAGGACATAGAAAGCATAACCGCGGAAGAGCAGGATGAACCATAGTTGCAATTTCAAAGCACACACAGTCATTTAAACATTATTCACCAGTGGCTAATGATAGGCTACACTCACTTTTATTGAAAGCTCGAGCCTATTCTAATACTAGAAAGGTCAAATCAATCCATAGAATCAAATAAAAAATCGGTTTATGAAAAATGTGCAATTTGCTATCAAAACGTAAACAAAATGGCATCTAAGTTCTATAAATTCGTTTTAAAATCAAACTACCTTATTTATGTATTTTGTGTACATCATTAAAACTCGGCATAATGAGCAGTGAATTTTTTGGCCATGATTACGTTGTTTACAGATCCAATCGGTATCTCGAAACTAGCTCAAAAAAATTGAGTGGTGGCGTACCAATATAGCAGTATATTCTAAACTCTGGAGTGCTCCAGTAATTTTAGACCCATCGCATCGAAGAGTTGAATAAATTGGTGTAAAAACCAACCAAACCAATCTAATCATCTACGCAACATACATACCACCACAAACAAATAGTGATTATTACGCAACTTGCATCGATGCTAATGATGAAGGTACTAATACATCAAACGCGTCAGATTTAGTTCTTGTGCTTGATGATTTTAATCTTCCAAATATAACTTGGAATTTGGACCCGGAACTAAATTGTATTTTACCATGCAATAAAACAACAGATGCGGAATCTTCATTTGTGGACGCCATGCTTGGTTAAAATTTGAATTAAATAAACACAATTGCTAATAATCGTGATATATTATTGGATCTTGTCTTCAGCAACGACATTGATACTTTCAAAATTTCAGAATCCATGTTACCTTTTGTCATAAACGATATCAATCACAAATCTTTGGATATTGCATTTGACTTAACTAAAATAGCGAGATCAGAACACCTACAACCAATTAAATACAACTTTAAAAAACTAACCGTGTGGGGCTACAAAGTTACTTAGAATCCATCAACTGGCAAATAACTTTCAATTCCAATGATATAAACGAAAATGTGGACAAATTTAATGACATTATGCTGCAAGGCTTCGAAATTTATGTATCTATGTGCTGTAAACAACAAAATTGTCAACTCCAGTGGTTCGATGATAGACTAGTTAACTTAAAAAATCGGAAGTATAAAGCGTACGCCAAAATGTTAAGAAGCGGGTTAGAAGCGGACAAATCTATATTTCTGCAACATAGTAACGAATTTGAAATTTATTTCAAATCAAAATACAGGTCGTATCTCAGGCAAATTCAAAACAAAATCAAAGTAAATCCAAAACAATTTTGGAAATACTTTAGGAATAAACGCGAAATTGAAGGACACCTTGCTAATATGACCTACAACAATAACTGCTTTTCAAACGCCAAAGATATAGCTGACATGTTCGCGTCGTCTATCAGTCTATAGACCAAGCGTTACTAGTGGATTGTATGAAAAACCCAGAAATAACAACGTATAAATAACTCCTCCTGTTATCTTTGGATACAATTTTATCGACTTTAAAGGGATTTGGGGATGGTTGTGGTCTTAACAATATACCCTCTTCTATTCTGAAGGAGTACGCTGATATTTTAGCAATTCCATATATGTTGCCTATTCAACCACTCCTTAAGCACCGGTGAGTTTCCCGAAAAATGGAAAATGTCAAAGATTACACCGATTTTTAAATCGGGTAAACGAGACGACGTTACATGCTACAGAGGAATACCAACTACATCATCAATTCCAAAATTGTTTGAATTTGCAACAACTTTAAATCCACAAGTACATCGGATTTCAGTAAAGCATTTGATTCTATCTGCAATCAAAAAGCACACCAGAGTTTATTCGCAATTGGGGTTTCACTCGTACTGTAAATGGAAAGTGGATAGGTGGATTTAAAGACGTTCAAACCTTATGTTCATTCTATTTTGCCTACGTTCGATCTCAACTGGAATACGCTGTAATGGTCTAGAATCCATACTATGCTGTGCATATAAAAAGAATTGAAAGCATTCAAAAGAAGTTCCTGATTTGTTTGTTAAATAAAAGTGTCTGGGATTACGATCACAACTTACCATTCCATGAAAATGAGGCTCGGTTACCTCCGTACTCAACAAGATGCCCGGATTACAAAATATGCACGTTTGGAAATAGACGACTTCTCTTCACGTTGATTCACACGTGATTCACACGTTGATTCACACGTACAAAAACAGTCCCAATCAGGTTAATTTTTTTGCCGTCAGATCTACAAACAGTTCTCTATTTGATTTTAAGTTATCAAAGGACAACTTCAAAAATATCCAGAAGAATTATTTTTTAAATTTTTAAATGTTAAATCAAAATTTGATTTATATATTTTTTTTTTGTTTAAAGGTTTTTCGTTAAAATTTGATTTTAATTATTTTTGTTTTAATTTATTTGTGTTTTAAATTAAATAATTTGAAATCATACATGCTAATCACAGAATAGATTTCTTTGAAGAAATAAATAAATACTTATTTATTAAATCATGTTGACAAAATAAATTAAAATATATTTAATATTTTCGATGATTATAAATGCGTGTTCTCAAGATATCAATAGAAAAATCAATATATTGTTACGATTTTGCCTTGTCACTCATGGTTCGAATCACTGGATTGTGAATAAATACCACTGCTTCAAATTTGAACTCACACAATTTATTTACACAACACAATTTATTATACAACACAAAATTCACAATTAATTATTATAATTATAACACACTTTTTAATTATCACTTTAATAATCGCTTTAATAATCACTTTAATAATCTTTCTATTTAACCTTCACTGTACCACGTTTAAAATAAAACTCAGCATTCCACGTCAACGCGCGCCTTTATATACCAAAATATTTGTTTCCACAATAATCCTAAATGCACATCGAGCAAATATGTTAGTATAGAAATGACGCCTAAATGTTGAGTATAAATCATAAATGCAATTGAACTATTAATGAAATTAACTTATTCTATTCTAATCTAGGTGTCACCGTAACAATATTTTAAAAGAATTAAAATATTTGCCCCTGAATATACGTAATCGAATAGCAAAAACATTTAGTAAGATTTAGTAAAAAGTTCAATCATCTATATAGGCCAATGAAGAATTTACTAAAATTGCACTATATTCATTTAGTATGATTTAGTAGAAACTTCAGAGGCATCGACTCGTTTCATATGGTATTTAGCGCTTTTGAAGGCAGATTTCCATAATCCCCCAAAATGTGGCAACCGGGGTCGAATAGTGAACCACTCAATGTGATGCGAGGCACAGTATTGGCGTGTCTTGTCTTGAAAAGGTTGAGACTAAAATAGGTTCGATAATTCACGAAGTTCGGAACGAGCTCCAATAAAATTGGTAGCGTTGTCCGAATAGATTTTCGTGCGCATTCCGTGACATGTCACGAAACGACGCAGGCGATGAACGATTCTGTCGATAGATTCATTACTATCTCTAGATGAACTACCTTAGTCGTCAAGCATACAAATAAACATACGTACACTTTGATGTTAAGTTTGGATCTGACAGTTTGATTGATGAAGAATGGACCGCAAAAGTCAACTCCTATACGATTATGAATGGTCGCATTGATTCTGTCACTCGATCGGTCAGTAGATCACCCATAATTTGGTTCCTGGTGTGACGACGAGCGTGGAAACATCTCATGCACTGCTTGACTATAGTCCTACAAAGATTTCGCCCTCCGATTATCCAATACATTGAACGAAGATTGTATAGGAGTTTGTCTGTGGTCCAGCATGTAGTAGTCGAACATGTTCGTGTCGCACAATCGGCTTACTTATCACATGGGTTCCTGGAAGCAATATTGGATGTTTATGGTTATATAGAAACGAAGCATTATCGAGGCGGCCCCCGACTCTTAGCATTCCATTAGCATCTAGAAAAGGAGATAGAGAACGTAATAAGCTTTTGTGTGGTATAGGTTGATTGGTTTTAAGAAATTTGATGTATTCTCCGAAGTAATTTGTTTGAACTAATCTTACCAATAGATTCAATGCAGCATCGATCTCACAAGGTCGAAGGTATCTAGAGGAATTTAATTCGCGATGAGCTTTATTTTTAGCCTTATCATAAAATCGAAGCATGTAGGCTACAACACGTAATAACTTTTTGAATGATGAAAATTGATAGAATATCTCTTGGTTGAAATTGTTCGTTTGGCTGAGGCAGATAATGAAGAGTTACGCGTTTCTAGATTTGTCAGATCGGGACTAAGTTGACGATTTGAAGCCTTTGGCCATTTTTCCTCTGACTGACGTAGGTATTCTGAACCATCCCACCATAATGTTGCTTCGTTAAACTCAGATGGCATAAGACCTCTGGAAACGCAATCGGCAGAGTTCAACGAAGAATTCACATAATACCAGTTCGAATCCGATCTAGCGTTATTTCGGAATCAGACCATAAGTAAATTACGACGAACGAAATTTCCAAGATGCTTAATATTCTGTGTGTTAACTCAGCCAACAAGAGCGCTGCGCAAAGCTTTAATCGAGGAATAGTTTGCTTCTTTAATCGAGCCACTCGTGATTTAACACACACCAGTCTCACTTGATGACAATTTGAGTTATCGGTCACTCGAATATACAGCACGCATACGAAAGCTCTTTCTGAGGCGTCACCAAAACCGTGCAGCTCTACGCGTTTGACATTTGCTACAAGTATAGATCTTGGTACTATTATTTTCTGTAGTTGGATGAGCTCAGTTTTGAAGTTGATCCATCGGTTCGCAATTTTATCTGGAATAGCGTCATCCCACCCAATGTCCTGAAGAGACCACAACATATGCATGAGTAACCTAATGGATCAAAAAGTTGGCATATTTCAGGCAGCATGTTGCGTTTGGAACAATACGATGATACGGACAATTTGTCCAGTTGTGATTCGAAGTTATCAGATTTTGTATTCCATGATAAGCCCAGTACTAACGTAACTGGAGAAGTCGGTGAGTTATCCAAAGATAGCGATGACTCGTTGGAATGAAATTTGCGAAGTTCGAAGCCTCATAGCTTTAATAGTTCAATCAACTCTGTTTTTAGTTTTATCGCTTCATTAATGGTTGGTGCGCCAGTTAAGATATCATCGACGTAGAAGTCACTCGCGGCTACCTTTGATGCTGATGGAAATTTGTCGTGCTCATCAATGGTTAAATGTTTTAGCATTCGCGTTGCTAAAAAGGGCACACTTGCCGTGCCATACGTGACAGTTCCTAATTTGAAGATTTGTAATGCGTTCGAAGGTTGATCTCGCCACCAAATTCTCTGCAGATTCTGCTGATCGTCATGCACGAGGATCTGGCGATACATTTTAGCAATATCACCACAGAACGCATAAGTATATATGTTTACGGAACCGAAGCACTATAGAAAATAGATTCTCTTGTATGGTTGGTCCGACCATCAAACAATCATTCAACGATAACTGTGATGATGTTTTGGATGAGGCATTGAAGACGACTCGAAGCTTCTGGTAGTGGTGCTATTATCCTTGAGCACGTAGTGATGTGGCATGTAATAATTTTGAGAGTCATTTATATCCGTAACTGGAACCATATGATCTAAATTTATATATATTCTGCCATGAATTGTCTGTATTCTTGATACAGTTCTTCCTTGGAGCAAAAACGTTTCTCGAGTGACAGGAATTGTCGACGAGCTGATAAATGCGATGATCCTAATTCCCCTATATTAGGTTTGACTGGCAGTACTACGAAGTAGCGTCCATATGATAATCTACTCACAGCTTTACAATAATGCTCCTCGCATAGTTTCTCTTCTGATGAGTGTTTTTAACCACAATGGTCTCCATCTCCCAGAACTGTTCCAACTGGGTTTTGAGAGTTTGCATACTACATAGCGCGGCATGGTGTCCAGTTGATTTTAACTTAAAGTTGTCCATAGCCTTTCCGCAGACGACGTAACCTAATTCGGAATTGTACAACGGAGGCAGTTCTTTGCAGATTATAACAGAATCACCTGAAAATAGTTGATTATATATATTTCAATTCCCAGTAACAAGTTGATGCGATCGGGTACATAAAATTATGGATCAGATAATTGTATATCAGCTGGTAACGAAGTGTGTTCTAAGTTTGGGTGCATTGCGGGTAGATCATGCGTGACCTAAATTGAGACTCGCGATGATATGGTGAGATATATTTTGTGCTTGATCCGACTCCTTTCCACGAATGCCCGCAATAGTTTTTAAAGTTGAATGTCTTTTAGCCCTTAAACAACTACACGCATCGGCTGTAATGAAATTCATATGCGATCCACTATCAAGTAGCGCTCGAAGTATTGATTGGGTACCATTTCAAGTCGTCGCATTGACGAGTGCTGTACCGATCATAATAATTCCTTGTCTAGGCGATGATCTAGACGACGTTGATGCACCTGGATTGGACGTACTGGTCAGCGATGACGATGGGGTTTTATCCGCATTATTGAAATGAACGTTCAATGATGTGGGTGGCTTATTTGAATTTGCAACCCGTGATGCCTGGGCTGGACGGTAATCTCTAAAGTGGAGCATCACATGATGTTATAACGAGCGTATAGTACACGGCTCTTTCATGCAGTCTCGTGCTTGATGGCTCTCCGTGAGGCAGTTGACGCATAGTCGATTTTCCTTTATGAATTGAAAACGCATCTTTGGCGTTAATTTCTTACTATTGAATAATGGACAATGTGTTATGAGGTGTAATCCCATATAATATGCACAGTCGCCTTGGCTCTCTAGATGGTCTCGAAGATGGCTGCGAAATGCTGAAATTTAATGATTGAAGTAAATGACACGAGCCCTAAATATGTTTATAAATTCCGCGAAAGAAATAACACTAGTTGAAGTTGAACCTTTGATAACTGCGATTTCAAAGGAACTAGTTAAACTGGCTGGATAAACGCACGGATAAATGTAGAACCTGCTGCTACTGGTCTGCGCACGATAATTTTGATGATCCTGTTGTACCGTAGCGATATTGCAGTGCTGATTCGGATTAATGGACTTGATGATTATTAGGCACGTTATGATGCGATATTTTAATGTTTGCACACTTGGGTGCAACTGAGTGTGGGATGAGCCGATGATAATCACACCTTAATGCGGTGTTTGATCCGGATGATGATCATGAGGTTGAGTACTATATACGATGGCGTATAACACGAACTTGACCACCTGGCAACGACGAATAAATTCACGATAATGTGACACGAATAATGAGGCCTGTATGGTCGTATCATGTATCACAAACGAAGTATTGGTGTTCTATGCGATATGTTAATTGTACAGTAATATGTACCACGAGACTGACCACCTGGCAACGAAGAATCAATTTACGATGATGTGGACTGTACGCTTGAAAATTCGCGAGGACCTATCACGAAACGAGGTTATGTTTATCGGATGTGCACGATATTTACCATGTGCTCCTTAATAGATGATGGCGTCGTTTCGTGCATCCGGTTTGAAGGACCAATTTACCTTCAATTGGTTTAAAAATACTTCTTTGATTTCCCCAAAATGAACAAAGTCAGAAAATCAAACAACAACTTTTATTATATTTATTATTACGGGGTTGGGGCTGTATTCTGCTCTCCAACAGAAGGTCTAAGTTGAAGAAAACTCGCTTTATATCCTGCCTCTGGTGGTATTCGAATCCAGTACCTCTCGGTCCAAGTGCCGAAGCTTCAACTACTGCGCCACTTGTACGGTTAATGGTAACGTTAAACCAACATCTTGTTTTAATAGAATGTTCAAAGGTTTCACCATTTGAATTTTTGTCATTTTCTTTACTTAAGAGCATATATTCTTATTCGTCTGTATTAATTAAAATTTCACTATCTAATGATTCTTCGTTTTCTATTTTATGTTTTTTCTTCATTTTTACAAATGGTGCAAGACAGTATTGAAGATTTATTTCAAATTCAGTAGATCGTTTCGCTGAAGAATCAAAATTCGTAACACGTATTTTCAATTGTTTTCCTAGTTTTACTATTTTATTCAGGTTTTCTATACATAAATTTTCGTCTACTTCACCAATAATCTACATTGAGCTTTCTTCAGCACTTTTATAATGTTTGTGTCAGATGTACCACAAGCTCTTCTTCATCTAAATCATGAATGTCATTTATTAATTCATAAATATGTCGTTCGTTCATGTCGTCAAATCCTTCTCCAACCATAGATCTAGTATATTTACTATAGGTTCGATATTTATACTTGTAGAATCTAAAAAAATGTCTTGCAGAACGATTTGAATACTTAAAATAATCTAAAATAATGTGATAGTTGAAAAATTAAATAACGGTTCTAAGCACATTTCTATAGCGACAACCAAATTTATTACAACGATCTCATTCTGATATTTAATAAAATAAAATGAAAAAAATAAAACGTTTTTTGTAGTAAGAACTCGAAGGTAATATTGGATAACTGTATCAATGTAAAACCGCTGGCCGATCGTGATCTGAAAGGCAACTATTGAATATTTGGTTCCTTAATCAATCTCGATTAGAAATCGACGAGAATTTACATATTTAGTTTTGTAAAGGATGATTTAAGTTAACCAACCAATAAAAATAAGAATACATCTACATTACATATGGATATTTTGCATAGATCAAAAACCCAATACACACACGGAATATGGATAAGTATGTCTATATATCCTTGAAAAAACTTAAATGATTCAAAACGATCAAATCAACATTATTTAATTCTCTTACATCAATTTAACAAAAATTTTGCGTTCACACACACACATTTGTTTAAATGTGGTACGATATAATTTTTATTTTCTGTTTCCAATTTTATGTGAATATGTTTTTCCTATATTGGCTGATGCCACACTAGGGTAACTGGTATCCGGTAACTTCTTCGTTTGTTTCCCCTTTACCAATAAAATCAAAAAATTGTGGCGCGATAAAAGCCGATTTTATTGGTAAAGGGGAAAGAAACGAAAAAGTTATCAGATAAAAGTGTCCCTAGTGTGGATATGCACATTATTTATGAAAAAAATCATATTGTATGCCGAGAGGCAATAGCACACAAACCAATCCTCTCATACATCGTTTATACATTGAACCTCTATAGTTGGATGTGTTCAAATTGTGTTTTCGTTTCTTGTTTTTTTAATAAAGTCAAAACTCAACACAATCATATTCATATTGTTGCGACACACATGTAACTTTTTCACTTCTGTTTAATTGTATTGTGCGTATACGAACATGAAATTTTTTTATTGGAGTAACCAAGTTGTGCGTATGTTTCGAAAATCGAATTCGATCGAAGTTCAAAATTAGCTAGGTCACCACCTAGACAAATAGAGTTCGCAACTCAGCAGGAAATCGAAAATGCTGAACTACGCAGAAGACTGAGTGAAATAGAAAAAGTCGCATCGCAACTTAGCAATGAAATCGCTAAGTTAAAGAAAGAAAACGAGGAGCTAAAGAAGCCCAATCTGATAGAGGTTGTGGAAACCCCTCTTACTTGTTATAACGAAACCAGTACCCTTGCCCGTACTGACGCTGAGTTCCACACAGATGAGGAGGAACTTGCAAGAGAAACTGATTGGATACACAAACAGAAGAAAAGACCAAGGAGAAAACGAAGAGCAGAATTCTCGCCAGAAGTTGAGGAGCTCTCGCAAGCAAAAGTTAATGAAACTGTCAATCCAGTGCCTGTACCCCAACTTCACCAGCGACAAGAACAACGAAAGGTTGCAATGAAGACCAAAGCACCACCGCCAATTAATGTGATAGGCATTACCGAGTTTGCGAATATCCAAGCTCTAATGAAATCAGTGTCCACAAACGACTATAGAGTAGTTGCACTAAACAATAATGTTTGGAAGATAAACACAAGAGATACCGATGCATACAGAGCTTTAGCCACAAAGCTCACTGAAGAAGGTAGAGTGGTGTACATATGAAGACAAAAATAACCGAAACATCAAGGTTATGGCCAGAGGTCTACATCCCACCTGCAGGAAGGAGGATATAATAGAAGATCTCAAAATGAAGACTGCAAATTGAAGACGCAGTCAATATCCTTAAACGAGAGAAAGTTGAAAATAGTCAAGGAACCAAGATCGTTAAAAGAGGGCTCCCGCTATTCATGCTCACATTCAACAAAAGCGAAAAAATTGAAAATATATTTAATATCAAAGCAATACTTAATTGAGGCTTAAAATAGAAAGACTGAAAAAGAACACGAGATTAATACCTCAATGCAAGAAATGTCAAGCTTATAACCACACCCAAAGATATTGCGGGAGAGATGTTAGGTGTGTAAAATGTGCCTACAACTAGAGCGCCGACACAACCAGAGCCCATAGGGCCAGAGAGGAGATCCTACTCTCAGATAACGCAACAGAATACTATTGAAGAAATCCCACTAGAAAGGATATTTCGAAGTATAGAAACGATAAATGCACGCCTAGCAAAACAAGAACGTGGTCTAGAAGCTATATATAAGCGGCTGGATAGACAAGAAGCTACCAATGAGCTTACATCAATGCTATACTAATCAAATGAATAGATCATTTAGAATTGTTATTTGGAACGCGAATGGATTACCACAGCATGTTCCAGAACTAGAAATTTTTCTAAACTTAGAAAAAATAGATATATGTCTTGTCTCGGAAATTCATTTAACAGAAACTTCATTTATTAAAATATGTAACTATCAATGCTACCATGCTATTCATCCAGGAGGAAACGCTAGAGGCGGGTCTACCGTAATTGTTAAAAATAATATTAAACATTACGAAGTGCCCGGCATTGAGGAAGAAATTATGCAGGTTAAAACCATAATAGTTGAATCAATATATAATAGGGAACTCAGTATCTCCTCTATTTACTGTCCCCCACGCCATCAATTAAAAAAAGAAGACTACAGTCGACTTTTTAAATCACTAGGATCAAATTTTATCATAGGCGGTGATTTTAATGCAAAGAACACCTATTGGGGATCTAGACTTACAACCTCTAAAGGGAAAGAGTTATTTAATGCAGCTCGCGAGAACAACTGTGAATTCCTCTCTGGCGATAAACCAACATATTGGCCTGCTGACATACATAAAATTCCAGATCTTCTTGACTTCTTTGTAACAAAAGGAGTTTTAGAGGACTACACATGCATTGAAAATAGTGAAGGACTATCATCTGACCACTCACCTGTGATCATGACACTGAGTACAATGATAATAAAAAAAGATAATTCACCTAAGTTAACAAACAATAAAACCAATTGGGATCTATTCAAGAAATTAGTAGAAGATCGAACAAATCTCGGCGAACCAATTAGAACGAAGGTGCAGTTGCAAGATGAACTAGAAATATTTAATAACAACATCCAACAAGCGGCTTGGGAAAGTTCACCGATTTCTCATACCAACGCTATAATGAAACATAACTATCCTCTTGAAGTCAGAGAGCTACTTAGGGAGAAACGGAAAGCTCGCAAAATCTGGCAGCACTCTCGTGCACCTCAACACAAAACTATTCTAAATTTTTTGTGCAACAAATTAAAACAACTAATAAAAGAAATAAAGAACGAAGGCATAACTAAGCGACTACGAGGTCTTTCTGAATTAAAGGATGACGATTACTCGCTTTGGAAAGCAACGAAGGGACTAAAAAGATACAAAATGCATGTGCCGCCTATCAAATGCGATGACGGTTCATGGGCTAAAAATGACAAACAGAAAGTCTCTCTATTTGCTGCTTATTTAGAAGAGACTTTTCAACCGTTGCCGAGGCAAACCGCAAATGAAAATACAACAGTCGTAAACAAAGCAGATGATCTTGACATAAGGCATGTGACTTTATTGGAGCTTAAAACTGAAATCAATAGTAACTTAAGTATTAGAAAAGCTCCAGGTTATGATTTAATAACTGGGCAAATTGTGAAAGCCATTCCCGAGAAAGGTTTGCGTAAATTAAATCAAATACCACAAGGTAGCGTACTTGGACCTATTCTGTTTATTCTTTATACGAGAGACTTACCGAATATTGAAGGTACCACAGTAGCAACATTTGTAGACGATACAGCTATTCTAGCAGTTGGAAAAGATATTTCGGAAGCAATAAGCAAACTTCAAAGTGCAGTTAACACGGTGAGCAACTGGACTAAAAAATGGCGCATCTCATTAAATGAAGCCAAATCAGTACACGTCAACTTTACAAATCAAAATGTAAACTGTATTCCCGTGGTTCTCAACTCAAACCAAATTCCATATGCAAATACAGCTAAATACCTTGGCATGACCCTCGATGCTAAGCTAAGATGGAAAGAACACATCAAGAAGAAAAAAGAAGAGTTAAACATCAAATATAGAAAAATGTACTGGCTCATGGGTAGAAACTCTGAGCTCTCAATACACAACAAATTGTTTCTATACATTCAAATGCTAAAACCAGTATGGACCTATGGTATCCAGCTTTGGGGTTGTGCCAAGAAAACCAATGTACAAATGATACAATGCTTCCAAAATAAAGTGCTACGAGGGATTGTGAACGCTCCATGGTACATTAGGAATGACAACATCCATAGAGACTTGAAGATGGAATACGTCACCGATGAAATAAAGAATCATGCAAGGAAACACGTACAGCGCTTATCTCTACACGAAAATGCAGATATCCGTCGTATGTTGGACACCACTAACGGCGTGAGGAGACTCCAAAGGCAGAAACCTCTGGAGCTGGGCAGTTTGTTTTAGAAGAAAGTATTATAAAATGAGTAACCAATAGGTTACTCATCTTAACCCGAGAACTTAATTTAAGAAAGATAAATTACTAGATGATCTCTGAATCAGTTGTAATATTGTATAAATAAATAAATAAATTTATTAAATAAAAAAAAAAAAAAAAAATGTTTCGAAAATACATTTACGTCAAAAAAAATGTTTAGCCCTTTGCGGCCTTATGGTATATTGTATATACCACAAATTTAAAAATTAATGTCTAACTAGCTTATGGTATACTCAGCTATATCATGTTTCAAATGCAGTATTTCATCCTCTACTCTCACACCTCTCAATAAGAAATATGGTTTTTGAAACGTGCTTTGTTCATTATGTTTATTGGAATGGAAAAAATAAAAAAGTAATTCAAAAAAAGTATGGTTCGCATGGAAAGGGTTAAAGGAAAAAATAGAAAACAAAAACCAGTGGGTGTGTCTTGTTTGTTATTATATAATTAAAAAGTGCATTTCGATCACGATTTTTAAAAAAATCTAAATCTATTTAAGGAAAGACGCAAATTAAAGAAACGTTTAGTTCGCGAGAATTTAAACACCTTCCGAGATTTACAAAAAACTCAAAGATTAAGATCACAAGTTAATTGCCTCACTACCCTTATTAACCAAAACATGAACAAACACCTTAACATGCAGTTCAAAACCAAAATCGAAAACATTAAAGCAGGTTCAAGTATATTTAAAGAAATAAACCGACTGACAGGCAGGAAACGTTTCTTAGCCCCTGACAAAATCAATATGGGCCAAAATTATACTTCCAAGATCGAAGAAATAGCAATGACATCCGCAAGCTACTACAAGACGCTGTGTGACGAAGTATCCCCGGTAGGTGAACCTTCAATAATAAATGCAGCGAACGAAACCATAGTAGAGATTGAAAACTTACCAGCAGGCCACATAACAGCATTTTCTCAAGATAACCCAGCCAGTTCCGCTTCAGATGAAGCATTTACAAACTGCGCCGTCATTACGGATATTATAAGAGCAATCGAACCAAAAAAGTCTTCCGGTCCCGATGGAATCATTAACTTTATAATCAAGAAGCTTCCGTTTATACACCATAGTGCCATAGAGCGCTCACCACAATAATCAATAACTGCTTAAATAATTCATACTTCCCCACCAAGTGGAAAGAAGCTACTATATTCCCGATACCAAAAACCCGGAAAGTAGAAATACCAGCCGACTATAGACCCATAAGTATGACGAACAATTTAGGGAAAGTTTTCGAGAAAGTAATACAAACCAGCCTAAACAGTCATATTTATGGCGAACCTACATATATACCTGAAAACCAGATTGGTTTCAAAGCAGGCCACTCGACGGTAGACGCTCTAAGCTACTTCACAAGCACAACCGCGGAACATTTACACAAAAAAAGTAGTAGTAGTATGTCTGTTAGACATAGAAAAGGCATTCGACTCCGTTTGGATTAAAGGGCTTCTGCTTAAGCTTAAAGAAATCAACTTACCCTTCAACCTGATCAAGCTCATACACTGTTTTTTTGCAAAATAGAAAAGCTACGGTTAAAATAAAGAACTTCGAGTCCCTTACTTTGACAATTGGTAGAGGCACCACAAGGCACGATACTAGGTCCAACCCTTTTCAATATATTTACACATGATCAGCCTTTAAATTAGACTACCGGGACGGAAACCATTTTGTTTGCGGATGACACAATCGTTTTTAGCAGCTCGATATGTCCTATTATAGGCGCAAAACGATTAGAAGCCCAAATCGATAAACTGGTGAAATACCACAAGGACTGGGGAATTAATATTAACGCAAACAAATCGAAACTGATTGTGTTTAGGCCACCAAGCGCCAGGTGTAGCAAGACAGCAGTTAGGAAAAGCGAGACTGTTGAAATAAACATTAACGGACAAACAGTTAAAGTAACTGATAACGTGAAATATTTAGGAGTCAACCTAAGCAATAAACTAAAGTTTAATCCACATATTGATATAGCAATTAATAAAACCCAGAAAGCCCTAGGAATGCTTCAGCCCATAATCAGACAACTTCATATGGATATATCCATAAGGCAAACACTCTACAAACAGTTGATAAGACCTATACTATGCTACGGTTTTCCGGTTTGGGTTACGGCGTCTCCGACATACCTTGCAAAGTTAGGAATATTCGAGAGGAAAATCATAAGGTCAATCACTGGCAAACATCGTAAACTGGTATACGGCTCGCTGAGGCACTATAGTAATAGGGAATTATATAGTGGCACTAAAATCTTAGAAATAAATGAGCATCTGGAGGTTGTGCTTGGAAAATACCTGATAATAAATAAAAATCATAAAATAAACTTATAAGGAAATCAAATGAACATGACAACCCGACAAGGTTACTATTACCTAAGAATCATAGATTTTGATACTATATAGCATTAAAAAACTTTCTTAAAACTCGCAATGACGAGCATATTTTGTTTTAAATTTTGTTTTTTTTTATTTTTATTGTTAACACAAAGATAATGATTATAATAATAAGAATTGTGTAATATTATTATTAAAAACAAATAAATTTCTTTCGCATAAAAAAAAATAAAAAGACAGAACTAGGGGTAAAGTTATACATCTGTAAATCAAAGAAAGTTTCAAAATATAATTAAAAAAAAAAAAAAAAAAAAAAAATCACGATTTTTTTTTTAATATTTATTTTGCATTATTGTTTTAGTCTTTTTATGAATGAATGAGGCGTGGCTTCACAAATTTGATCTTTAAATCTATTTTGTGTTTTGTTGTTTGGATAAACATAAACGAGAAATCTAGAACAAATGTGTCATATTCGATTTCTATTGGCGGTATACAAATACTACAAATAGAAGTTAAAAATTTACACCAATACTATCAAATAGGAGTTAAAAAGTGATATTATCTGCGTGAATAGCCGATTATAAGCCGGCTTATAGAATATGATTGTGCTTGGTTTTGGCACAACTTCGAGCAAATAGAGATGTTCGTATACTCATACGCACAATACAATTAAACAGAAGTGAAAAAGTTACATGTGTGTCGCAGCAATACGGCTTATAGAATATGATTGTGTTTCGTTTTGAATAAAGAACCGTATTTTGATATTGTATTGCGTACATTTCCTTTATATCCCTTTTTCAACCAAGAAAAAAAAGGAAATGGCTCAATTTAAGTCCAAACCACAGAAATGTGTGAGTAAAATAGTATGTAATGGCGTTTTTGATAAAAAATTTCGCTTGATTTGAAGTACAACCAACACTATTGTGAGTATAGTTATAGTGTTTTGCAGCAAAAGGGATATATGTATATCACACGTACACGAGAAGTGAAGCACGTGGAGCTTGTCCATGTGCGCTATACATGTACAGAGAAAAATCGATTTTAAATAGATACATAACATAATTCTATTTTCTATATGCTGCTGCATATAGTTTTTTTGTTTCTATACACGAGTATGGTTGTGTTGTATGTGTGTATGTAGTTTTAATTTTTTATGAATTCAACAGACATATTTTATATAGTTTTTACTTTTCGTCCTTCGTTTTCCATTTTATATTTATGCGAACCATAATTTTCATTAGAATATAAATTATAGAATTATAGATGGAAGATTTGTAAGAATTCAGTTTCGAACTTAACATTCAGTTTCGAACTTAATGAGATTATTGATTTGAAAAAATCAGTCATCTCATCAGGCCGCGGCGACTGACGTTGATATTTTTACATACTAATATTGTCTATATATAGAAAAAATGAGTGAGTCCATTAGTACTCTCAAGGAGATGTGTAAACATGGCGTGTGTATAGTACGTGGGTACAGTTTACTTTGAAGGAAGACGGAATGCAATTTTACTAACCAGAGTTTTTCATTTGTTTATTATCGTTAAATTGGTCTATTACTCTTTCGGTATAATCGACGCAATTGGATTTTGGTAGCTAAAATAAGATATATCATCAATGAGTTGTGTTGTTACGCTCATACCAGTTGTTTGTCCAACGATGATTTCTTTATGCGAGGTGACTGTATGGTATGAGTATTCTATTTGAATTTTTATATATTGTTACTCCGGCAGCTCACTCACCGTCTCTCTTGAACTGAACGCAGATCTGGAAAAGCAAGAAAATTGAGCATCCTTGCGTGACTGTGTCAGTTAGGTCGAGGTGATGTGTATGACCTAAGACTCTGACAGTTCAATGTTAAAAACCAGACGTCATTATTATCTCGTACAAAATTCGCCATTACAACGGATAAAGCGGATTTGTGGTGAGGCGCGATAGCTAATTTTGAAGAAGACCCATTGAGGTCCCATTTTTACGTCCATGGTAGACGACATGATCATCGATAGCCGACGTGATGAACAGTCCTTCGAGACTCGTTACTCGTGCTAAAGCAATATACACAATTTGTTAACTGTGTCTTTTATCGTAAGAGTATATACTGACTATCTCGTTATAGGTACCACCGTGTGATGCATGAATTGTGGTGGCACATGAAGGTACGATGCTTTACATTAATTGTTGTTTATGCTTAACATTAATTGTTGTTTCGATTAATAGTTGAGCTTTTTCTAGAAATGTTCACCAAACATCGGTCGATATTCGTTTTCTGCGCCCATCCAGCTTCAAGCCACCAGACCTTCTTGCCAACTTGTGAATTTGAACCGAAATCCATCCAGAGTCGTTTGACATTTTTTACTGTCGACGTTTTCATCGTTCTCGTTGTCCTGGTTAGGATGCCTATGCATTCGATATACTTTAGACAGCCCATAGTTCCATTCGCCAGTCCATTTGTTACGTCAATATTGGTTTTGAAAAAGTACGGCAAATTATTTGTGTCCACTATGCTCATTTTATGGATCTTTTGACGGAATTGCTACTCCGGCAGCCCACTGACCATCTCTATTGAACTGAAAACAGCATTCAAACGTAGGAATATTAACAAGTTCGTCATTGCGCAGCCAGGTCTCGAAAACCAAATGAATTAAGCATACCTGCGTGACTGTGACATGAGACTCTGGCAGTTCAATGTTGAAAACGAGATGTCATTATAACCCCATTCAGTAGAAGACATGATCATTGATAGCCGACGTGATGAACAGCGCCTAGAGACTCGTCACTCGTGAAAAAGCAATATACAGCAGTTGTTGACTGTGTTTTTAATCGTATGAGTATGCAATTTCGTAATCGTAATCCGTATTTCGTATCGTAATTTTTTTTTTTGATTTTTCTGATCGATGGAAATGTCGATGGTTTCTATTTCATTCATTAAATTAATTTTTTCATTTTCCCTACTATTATACATATACATAAAAGCATGCCATGTATAGTAAAAATTGTTTTTGTTGAGTTTCTTGCGTTTTTTTTCAAACGAAGTAGGTATACGTCATTTCCGTTCGTTTCATTTACAAGTTTACTCTAATACAAAAAATTTTGGTAGGCGCGCGTAAAGATGTTTACACATCAACAATACCATGTATATGTAGCACTAGCGAATTACTACCTAGTCTACGTAATTCGATTCTTTCATATTCTCCATCTATACTTCATTTTTACCAATTAACTTTTCGTTGTGTACGAATCACTTTTATATTTTGGTTAAAGCTTCGACACTTGGACCGGGAGGTACTGGGTTGGAATCCCATCAGAGGCTAGATGCAAATCGAATTTTCATCATCGATTACGATCTGTGATGTTAATAAACACAACTAAGACCCTCTGATGGAGTGCAGAATTCAGTGCCGACCCACCATTCACGTCAATGTACAGGTTGACATGGAGCTTGCAATGTGCATGTGGTATACTGTAGTTGTGTGAGTAGGTGAATGGGTTAATGATGTGGCGTGAATGTGTGGTATCACAATGAGCCAAAAGTGGCCTATAAGTGTCAACCACTGAAACCTAACCCAGATGTCTGGAACAGGGTCCATTAAAGAATAATTAACTTAAATAAAAAGGGTGTGCGGATGGCCCGGCGTCCACTTTTTTGGTTTGGACGCACACTCCAATCAATCTATCAATTAAACAATTTGCAAAATTACAACTTGTTATATATATACAATTTCACTAGTTTTCGGCAATAACTATATGTGAACCCTAATTTAATTAAATCTTACGTTGACCCATTAATAAGTATACTAAGCTTTTACAACTGAGGGCCAAACTTAACATTGAAGAATATGATCTCGAAAATATGTCTGCTATTTGCTTTTTCCTCACCCGTAATAGTTATGAATGAAAATTTATCCAATAATTGGACTTTGAAATAAAAAGCGAATGAACATCAAAAATAATTATGTACACGTATACAATGTGAGTTCTAATTCCTCGTTATTTCGATTGAAAAATACACATTGAAGTGATTATCTTTACAAAATGCATTGTACAAACATTTACATACGTTTGTTTTTTTTGATAAGATTTTTAGTAATTTTCTTACAAGTACATGGACCAATCAACGCCATTACCGAAACGTCCCCATACATATGTTTGATGTACATTTTCTTCTAGGGATTAAAAATACAAATTTAATGTCACATAACCTCACTCTCTTGAGTAACCTCATCGCAATTCATTTTCAATGCTTACATGTTTAACCCTTTGCCTGTCCACCATTAATATTTAAAGTTACTAGTCAGACGTTCTGTGCATATGGTTCATAATTTTTCTCGTTATCAATCAGCATCAAATCAAAATAGTTGGAATGTTACATAAGACTAAATACAAAATATACCAAAGCATATGTTGTTATAATTTCTGTAAATAATTTATAATTGTTTTGACAGTTAGTAAATACAGGTACATTAATTATTTTTATCAGAACAATACTAAGTCCCAAACAAAATTTTGTAATAAAAAAATAAGACAAAGTGTATCGTCACCACATATGATGCACAGGTCAGTCAAAGGGTTAACTCATCGTATACAGTTAATGGATTATAATAATGGTTGCACGACAATTATTCGATATTAAAGAAAAATTGTTTAACATTAGAATTAATACGAATTTTAAGAGAAATATACTACATACCATTGTAACAACCGGTGTGGTTTTAAAATGGTGCGCCGAACACAAATGGTGTGGAATGCATCTTTTACTTATCTTCGCAATACGCCTGAATGTCGGCGACAAAATATGATAGTACAATTTGTAAGTGTTATAAAATATAACACATTAGATCCAAAATTTCTCGCGAATTATACAGCTTTTTTAACGAAACTTAAATAATTGCCTATTCGTTCGGTGTCTATAAACCGATAAACCTATCAAAAATGTCCCCGATGACTGTACTGGGCTAAATAACTATGAGAAATCAAATAATTCGTATGTTCTTTCCAATTTCATCATTCGGTAAAAGACCATCAAAACGGAAAACAGTTCAGTTATCGTAAAAGTTGAACACTATTGGCTGTACTCAGGCGGATACTGCAAACTAGCAGTATCGAGGAGCGACTTCTCTAAGCGATCGGTACCACCTAGTCTGCACCTCTAGGCGCATGGCCTCAAGCCGGCTCAAAATCGGGCGAATAAGTGGAATATCGTACAAAAATAAATTGTCGCCAAATCGGCCACACATACTTATAAACAAAATTCGTGATTGAGGCGATATTCCGGTTGAATAAAATTTAGAATTATCGAAGGCAAGTACAAACAATACCGTTTACCAAAATTATTGGTATATACGAAGCCACAAACACGTGATCGTGCAACTCCAGCTGACACCACTACAGGCGAGAGAATTTAACATTGCTGGATTACGGTTTCTTTTTTTTGTACATCGATTGAAGATCGGCAAACATAATAACATTAGACGGTGCCGTGTGATCTGAATTTTAGCCAGGATGGTTGGGCATGGTGTAGTTTGTGGGTAAATAAACAAAAACAAAAAAAAAAGAAAGAAAAAAACTTTTAAGAGAAATATTTCGTTTAGCCATTTTTGTTTGTGTCCATTAATAAAAAAAAAAACAAAAAGACAAACAAAAAATCTAAAAGGAAAAAATATACCAAAATAGTGGGGAATTCCCAAATTACTCTAGGTTCCAGCACGGCGCACAAGAGCTCTTGTGGGACGTGGATGAGGAAAAATCGGGTGAGTTTTACTTTACTAGAATCTAAATGATTTCCATTTTGTTTAAAACCATATCTATACTACCTTATGCATACTACTACAAACCTGGTCCGAAAGTAAAATATAGAAAAACATAATTTTCACACCAACAAAAAAAAATAATAATAATTCGATGTAATTTTTTTATTTACGCTTAATTTTCTTGAATTTAAATATAATAGACATTGCATATGATTTAACTAATTTTGTTATTCAGTTATGAAGTGTGCATAATTCTCACTATTGCTATTTATCCGGGTCAATTGGTCTATTAACGAAAAAAAATGATTTGCTGATCTGTTCTGAATATTGGGGAAGGGATGATTTCCGTCGAAAGGAATTGTTAAGTGGTTGTGATAAGTATATATAGGTTTTGCACTCCAAATTCAAACTTTTACAAATCATGTTTATCAATTTCCAAATAAAATTCACCATTTTCCAAAAGAATTTCATCCTTTTGAAATTCTTCTGGCAAATGATTAAATCAAATCAAACTTTATCCAAATCAAATTCACTTTTATTCAAAACATATTCATCCTTTTCCAAATCAAATTTAACCGGATACGAAATAAAACCAATATAAACTATTTAATTTATTGTATTTAATTCTAGATTCAAAATAACAAGTATTTTGTTTTTTAATCTTTGCTTTTGTCTTTTAATCGCTCCCAACCCAACTCTTTCGTGGTTCGCTATTCACGTCCTACCTTACGCAGTGGCCAGCCAAAATTTTACTGTTATCAAAAATCGCTGAGTTCATTTGTGGCGATGTTTATAAACTTAAATGTCAAATTTATAAAATTACAATGAACTCTCTAAAATTATGGAAGAGATAAATAAACCCGGTCTACCATCGTAGGTTGTGCGAAAAACAAAATTATTATGTTTTTTTATTTTTTCCATTATTATTAAAAAAAAACACAAAAAGCACATGTCGATATTGAATTTAATTTATATTTTCATTTTTAAAAAATAAAGCCTTAGCACGTTTATAAAGTTTAAAAAGTTGTGAAAATTTATTTAGTGTGAACATCAAAGATAAATAAAGGTAGTCACCTTTAGAACCAGTACAAAATGAGAGCAGGACACACAGAGTGAATATATAAATAGTGGGTCGAGGGATAATCAATCTACCCACAAATTGGTGACCACGACGGGATCTGTGTGCTTCCTTATTCGTAATCAGCTGTATTTTGCAACCATTTTATTCTTAAACGATTTCATTCAGTCTTGTGCTGTGGATTTTGGTGTCGAGTGCGGAATTATCTGCCGAATCTATTGGGTAACGAGCGATCAGCAGGACACCGGGCAACAATAAACAACAACAACAGCAGGACACTGGGCAACAATTGTAAACGTGAGTAGATCGGGTAAGTTTTTTTTTCTTTAATTTTATTGAGTTCATTGCCTCAAATTTAATAATAAAATTTTATTTAAAAATTAAAATTAACTCCGGCATTTTATTTATTTCATTTTTTTTCCTCTACTCGATTTCGCATTTTTGTTTCGCTTTTCTATTTAAGTTTATAAATGTCGTCTGATACTCCATCCAACTCTCCGGTAAATGACGAGGATTATGGAGATGCAAGTTCTGCAGATCCAATTAATTCTGCATCGCAACTACAAAATTTATTCGCAGAACAATTTCAATTGTTTCTGCAAGCTCAAAATTTATTCCGGGATCCAAGAGTTGCTCAGTCGTCTGGGCAGTCTGGTTCAGGATCTGGTTGGACTGGGGTCCAAAATCCAAATTTGGAGATTGGAGCGGTCCGATTCCGACCTCCACAACCGTTGTATGGTGAGAATCCGGCCGTTTGGTTTACGATTCTTGAATCGCAGTTCGCTGTCGCGAACATCAGGTCGGAGACCACCAGGTTCTCTCATGCAGTGGGGGCATTGGATGCGAGACTGCATGATCGCTTCGCGGATTTAATTCTCCGCGATAAAGGTACACTTCCTTACTCGGTGTTTAAAGAGGAAGTGATTCGCGTGTTAGGCGAGTCAGAGATGTCACGCCTAAATAACGCCCTGACGAACCTGACTTTAGGGGATAAAAAGCCGTCTCAATTACTAAGTCAGATACGTTTGAACGCTGGCAGCAATTTCAACGACAAGTTGCTCAGACAACTTTGGATGAAGAAGTTGCCTTCACAGATTCAGGTTATACTAACCACTTTTGAAAACGACGTGACGTTAGATGTTTTAGCAGCACGAGCCGATAATATGATGGAGGTGATGCCAAATTGTGCAACCCTTTCGGCCCATCCTCGTCTGCAGCATCTAACGGGTATGTTGATCCAGCTGGCATTTCTGATGCTTCTAATTTAGACGCTAAATTAGAAGACTTTAGAATTAAAATTTTAGCTGAAATTAAATCTATGGTTAACCCTAGATCTCGATCTTGTTCACACAATAGAAAACAAACAAATTCTCGTTCGAGATCTAGAGGTCGGGTTAACCCAAAATTCGATTTATGTTTTTATCATTTTCGGTTCGGTGAAAAGGCTCAGAAATGCCAGCCTGGCTGTAAATTTTATGATAAAACCTGCGGAGGTCAGTCGATCAAGAAGGGTTTTTAAATGTTCATCAGGACGTGACGACCATTACTGATGAACCTACTACCAGTCGTCTATTAATTCATGATGCCAATTCAAGAGTTGCATTTCTAATAGACACTGGTTGCTGACGTTTCGGTTGTTCCACTCAATATTTGTCACATTCCGCAGGCATTAACTACCTCCAAATTATTCGTTGCGAATGGAACGCCAATTAAAGCTTATGGAACAAAAATTCTAAATTTAGATTTTGGGTTACGGCGTAATTTCAAGTGGGAATTTATAGTGGCAGATGTCTCGCTGCCCATTATTGGAGTTGATTTCCTTAAAAGTTCTGGTTTGATAGTTGATCTTGGCAAACATCGTCTTCTAGATCCAACGACATCATTGTTTACTGTTGGTTCTATCTCTCTCACAGCCGAGTCAACACTGTCTCAACTAGACAAATCCCAGGTGAATAATCAAATCGAGCAACTTCTTTCTAAATTCTCAGAAATTATGACAAACTCTCTAAACGTCAAACCAGTTAAGCATATGATCACTCATCGGCTGGAAACTTTTGGAGCACCGGTTTCTTGTAAAACTAGACGTTTGACACCTGATAAATTAACGATTGCAAAACAGGAATTCGAGAATCTGATGGCACTAGGAATTTGTCGTCCGTGTAATAGTGCATGGTCTAGTCCTTTGCATCTTGTCTTGAAGAAAAATGGAGATTGGAGGCCATGTGGAGATTACCGAAGTCTGAATCGTGTTACTATTCCAGATCGTTATCCTATTCCACATCTTCAAGATTTTTCGTACCAGCTTGAAGGATGTACAGTTTTTTCGACTCTTGATCTTGTCCAAGCTTATCATCAAATCCCTATTGAACCGTCTGATATTCCAAAAACCGCTATTGCGACTCCCTTCGGTTTATTTGAATTCACTAAAATGACTTTTGGTCTCAGGAATGCAGCACAAACTTTTCAGAGATTCATGCATTCCGTATTGTTGGGACTTAATTTCGCATTTATCTACTTAGATGATATTCTGATAGCGTCTAAAACTTTCGAGGAACATCACGCGCATCTTGAACTAGTTTTTCAAAAATTATCAGACCACGGTTTAATAATCAATCCTGGAAAATGTGTCTTCGCTTCACCTGAAGTTAAATTCTTAGGACATTTTGTTAATGCAAATGGCATTTTACCTGTTCCTGTCATCAAAAATTTTGAACGTTCGTTAACGATTAATCAACTCAAAAGATTTTTGGGGATGATTAACTTCTACAGACGTTTCATTCCAAACGCCGCGGCTGATCAAATTTTACTTAATGATTTTCTTAAAGGTTATAAGAAAAATAGTAAAATTCCAATTAATTGGTCAGCAGAGTCCATTGATGCCTTCGACAATTGTAAGGAGAAATTGTGTAAAGCTACTCTTCTTGCACACCCTTCATCTACGGCTAAACTCGCTATCATGGTAGACGTTTCGGAAACAGCTATCGGCGCAGTAGTTCAACAGTATATCGGCGATATTTGGCAACCACTCAGCTTCTTCTCGGTTCGTCTTAATGAAACGCAACAAAGATATAGTACTTATGACAGAGAGTTGTTAGCAGCGTACTCTGGCATCAAGCATTTCAGATATCTTTTGGAAGGGCGACAGTTTACGTTGTTTACGGACCATAAACCACTCGTCTACGCTTTTTGTCAGAATCCGGAAAAGGCGTCACCGCGTCAATTCCGACATTTGGATTTCATCGGGCAGTTCACAACCGACATCCAACACATATCAGTCATAGATAATGTCGTCGCTGATACACTTTCCCGCATTAATCTAATTTCTATTCCTGAAAGTATAGATTATGCACAAATTGCGGATGCCCAAACCAATGATGTCGAGTTTAAAGATCTTATACGCGATAATTTAACTTTAAAGTTTGTCCAAGTTCCGTTGAGTTTTAACTCTAACAAAACTATATATTGTGATATTTCGACAGCTAATCAAAGACCTTTTATTCCAATTGAATTTCGGAAAAAAGTTTTTGAAGCCTTTCATAATCTTTCAACCCCTGGAATTAAAGCAACAACTAAATTATTGACGAAAAATGTCATCTGGCCCTCCATCACGAAAGATTCAAAAACTATGACACAATCCTGTTCAGCTTGTCAGAAATCCAAAATTTCAAGACACACCGTTTCACCTCTAGTATCTTATCAATTAACTTCGCAATGCTTCGCAGAAATTCACTTAGACATCATTGGTCCTTTGCCTATTTCTGACAATCAGCGGTATTGCGTTACATTAATCGACAGGTATACAAGGTGGGCTGAGGCAGTTCCAGTTCCTGATATTACTGCAGCTACTGTCGCTTCTGCGGTATACTCCACATGGAGTTCACGCTTCGGGGTACCAAACGTTATAGCCACCGACCAAGGTTCGCAGTTTGAGTCTTGTCTTTTTAATGAATTGTCAGCGTTAATCGGATTCAGACGAGTAAGAACGACGCCTTATAACCCAAAGTCCAACGGTATGATTGAGAGATGGCGCAGAACGTTAAAGACCGCAATCATGTGTCACGAGCGAACTGATTGGGTAACGTTCTTGCCAACCGTACTGTTAGGTTTACGCACGTTATATAGTGAAGAACTTAAAACTTCTCCTGCTGAACTTGTTTACGGAAGTACGTTGAGGGTGCCTGGTCAATTTCTAAATTCTTTTTCGACCGATAAAATTCTTCAGACAGATTTTGTAAATAATCTTAAAAAACATTTTGATGAAATTAGACCGTCTCCGGCAACCAGGCACTCCAATGTAAAAACTTTCGTAAGCAGAGAGCTTTCAACGTGTTCACACGTATTTTTAAGGTCGGATTTTGTGAGGAAATCCTTACAACCACCTTATTCAGGACCGTTTAAAGTTCTCGAAAGAGGGGATAAGTTCTTCACTATTGACGTAAACGGCAGGTCAGGTGTGGTGTCTCTGAACCGCCTAAAACCGTGTTTCGCGGAGAATGCGGACATCGTGGGATCGTTTCCGGCGACCCCGCTGGGTGAGAGAACTTCGGATATCGAGCCGGCTTCTGATGATACACACGTGTTAAAAAAGGTTCGCTTCAATCTTCCACCGAAGGGACCAGTTCAAACCAGGACTGGAAGAAGAATTAGACCACCAGCACGTTTTAGCTGAAGCAGCTTTTGGATCACCTTCGGTTCTTTTAATTAGTTTATTTTCGGCCTCGCGTATAGACTTGTATTTTCATAAATTCTTCCGAATTTATTGGGGAGGGAGTATTGTCGCGATGTTTATAAACTTAAATGTCAAATTTATAAAATTACAATGAACTCTCTAAAATTATGGAAGAGATAAATAAACCCGGTCTACCATCGTAGGTTGTGCGAAAAACAAAATTATTATGTTTTTTTATTTTTTCCATTATTATTAAAAAAAAACACAAAAAGCACAAGTTGAATTTAATTTATATTTTCATTTTTAAAAAATAAAGCCTTAGCACGTTTATAAAGTTTAAAAAGTTGTGAAAATTTATTTAGTGTGAACATCAAAGATAAATAAAGGTAGTCACCTTTAGAACCAGTACAAAACAAGAGCAGGACACAGAGTGAATATATAAATAGTGGGTCGAGGGATAATCAATCTACCCACACATTATCATTACTTCGAAACTATGCACTCTATGTTATTTTGGCTGGCAATTGCGTAAGGTAGGACGTGAAAAGTGATTCGCGAGAAATTGGGAATGCTTTAAGTCCACAACAGATTGCAAAGATTAAAAAATAAAATACTTATTATTTTGAATCTAGAATTTAAAAATTACAAGTAATTTGAATCTATACAATACGTTTATTAAATTAAATCTATTGGTTTTATTTCGTCTCCGGTTGAATTTTATTTAGAAAAAGATGAATATGATTTGGATAAAGGTGAATTTGATTTGAACATAGGTGAATCTGATTTGGAAAAGGATGAATATGTTTTGAATAAAAGTGAATTTGATTTGGATAAAGTTTGGTTTGATTTGGAAAAGGATCATTACTCAGCGATTTTTGATAACAGTAGAATTTTGGCTGGCCACTGCGTAAGGTAGAACGTGAATAGCGAACCGCGAAAGAGTTGGAAATTGATGAACCTGATTTGTAAAAGGTTGAATTTGGAGTGCAAAACCTATACGCACATGAAAGAGTTGTGACTCCCAGATTGATCGTAAAATAACCCTCCCAACTGAAGCACCCGGATGTTAAAAAAAAAGCGTGTGCGAAGCGTCCAAGGGTAGTTACACCATGTTTCACTCAATCCTCAATATTATGTCATTTTTTTGTGTGTATGTGTGTCGAACTAACTGCTGATATTATTTTGTTCGATTCATTGTTTTTAGTTTTCGTATAATACTAATTGCAATTTTTTTATCAATGAATTTTCTTATTGATCATGGTAGGAACCATGGAATACCGAATAGCGAAAATAAAAAAAAGTAATTTACAGTTTTCACTTATAAAATTGTTTTTTTCAATTTTTCGTGTGTCTGCATACGTAAAAATTGTCATGACGACGACTAGGTTGATGATAGTGCCATCTACTAGTAAGTAGATGTCAAATGCATATCAAAACAGCTAATTGGGTTCCTCGATATAGTTTAAATTTTTCTCACCACAATTGGCGCAATTATCAGTCATTTTGATAAAACCATGTCTTTATTCGCCAGTAATTCGTCTGGATATATTGAGTTTGTGGTAGAAGTAACTTGCACAAGGTGCAAGTAATTGTCACAGGGTGCAAGTAACTTGCACAAGGTGCAAGTTGAAATTGAAATTTAGAATGAAATTGAGATTGAGAAGTTTGAAATTGATGTTGAGATTGAAATGGAAATTGAGATCAAATCTCATATTCATCAACGATTCAGTCAAATTTAAAGTAGTATGCTATAGTCGTGTGGGTTTTTTTTATAATGCACGTATTGAACGAATAGGAAAAATTCAAAGAAAATTTACTCGGCAGCACTTTTTTAAATTTAATCACTTTATAATCTTCTTAATATCTCTAGCTACAACACGAGATGTTCCGCTTCAAATTTAGAGCCCTGGTCAATTAGACGTTGTTTTGATGCGGCTTTATTTGTCGCTGATGTTTTGGACGCAAGGATTGATTTTCCATTTATACTTTCTTGTTTGAATAGTTATGCTCTCATAATAGAACTAAGAACAAGGTCTTTATGGATACTAGTATATCGATTTTGTCCCAAAATGTGTGAAACGAAATGAATGTAACCGGAAAGATATAGTAATAGTATTTGTGTTTAGTTTGTTAGTGACGCGCGTATGCTTGTTCTACTTTACTACACATGCATGTCACGTGTCATTGTTTTTGTGTATTCTATTATTTATTGAAAATGCCATATTTTTGAGTTATTTACAAGAAAGTGTTACTTTTTAAAGAATTTATGTCGATTTTTTCTGTCGAATTATATTAAACCATGGCTTTAACGGAACTCGATTTATCGGACCCTTGCACTCAGGTTAAATTATATAATATTTTATGGTAGAAAATCTAATACGATTTGAAATCATTATATCAATCTATTACATTTTGATATTAAGTTTTGTTTATCCCCAAAAATACGGAGTGTAAATACAATCTTTGTGACAGCAGCACCAAATAGAACAAAATAAATAAATTATTATTTAATTAAAAGTAAAAAAAAAATTGTGATTTTGTAAACTTCCAAAGCTTGGTGTAAGCTGTATAGCTGCCACAAAACTTTCGATCACTGCAGAAACAAACCATTGTAACTGAAAATGCACTAACAAACCACCACAAAATGGTTGTCTTAGCCCCAAAATAGTAAAAAAACTGTTTCTAAATAATTTTGCAGAACAATCTTGGCCGGTCTCCACTTGCATATTTTTCTCGTGACGGAAAAAAAATCTAGTCCATTTTTTTTCTTGTGACATTTTTTAGTACATTTTCCAAAATACACACGCAAAAATGGTTTTGAGCATGCTCAATGAAATTTTGTCATAAGAGAAAAAGATCAAAATATTCAATATTTTTGTCATGATGTTGTGCCAATTGAGCATAATTTGTGTTTTTATGCTCAATTTTGAGGACACATTATATTGTTTTGACATTTTTAATTAATGCTGAAAACAGATGTGCAGATTTTCTGCATGCAGCACCGCATGCAGATCTGCACGTAAAACACATGAGCATAATTATTTGACACTTGTGTGCGGCATTTTTTATTTAGAGTTAAAGCAATCTATCAACTTTTTGTCACACAGATAAATATTTTTGCAATTGAAATGACTTGTATCGTATAAAAATTGTTTTTTTTTTCATAAATTCTGTAATTTTCTCCTCCACCTTGACAAAATTTAGTGTGAAAAGGGGAAAATATCAAACAATGTCGCATGAAGTTGCCGACGATTTTTAGTTTTATTTTTTTTTCATGTTGTCAACACCGAAAGATGCGCAGTCAAATTAGAAATAGAGACGACGTGCAGAATTCTGCATGGCATGCGTCGTACATGTATTTTAACCCACACATACTAGTGTATTCTAATTTTGATGCATGCAGAATTCTGCACATGTGTTTCCAGCATAAAAAACCGTGGATGTTTTTGTTTGTTAGAATCACAGCACAGCACACTATCTAAAATGACAAAGCAAACCATTTTTTTCTACGTAATCAAAACAGAGAAAATATGCCTAGTTTTGAAGAGTGTAGTAGTAAGTATACTACATTAATAATGTCATGAGCCGAAGCCATTTATTTTTTGTCACGAGAAAAATATGCAAGTGGAAACCGGTCATCAGTCAACAAAAACACCACACATATACACACACCAATCTAACACTTAGGCAACGCTAATTTCACCACACCACCTACCACAATGAAAAAAGTACCAACAAACTTTTGAAAACCCCATTCCACCCCAAAAAGAATACAACTACTTATCAGAATAAATTTCTTAAATAAATAAATCAATATTACGCATATCGAATGAGAAATAATGATTGTTGTTCTCAAGGCTGCCAATATTGATTATTTTGTAAATTACATAACCAAGTAAGTAATTGCAAGGTACGTGCAAAATTGTTCATGCATCCATACGAACTATGTTCAAATTACATATATTATCGAAAAGCATCCACCACCTACTTCGAAAGACTATGAATATTCGATTAAGCACAATGTATAACCGCATTTTTGCACAATAAGGAACAGTCACAGTTTTGATTATTTAGTACGGCTGACCAGACCTATATAACATCCAAAAAGACTGTATCGAATTAAGAGCTGCGTGTCAAAAAATTGTCGCACGATGATATTAAAAAACATCAAGTGGCCACATAACACGGTCAACGAAGGAACAAACATTGAGGCCAATCTGTATTACAGAAACCAAATCAGAAGAATGCTCACATTTCTCGGGTTAAATATTGTAGATCCTGATTATAAATTTACTCCGCAATTAATGGTATTGATGTTTATGACCCACTCAGTTATTTTCTCTTTCTTCTTCATGGTGTTTTCGGATATATCGTTCAGTGCTAAATTGGAAGCAATTTGCGTCGTGAGTGCTGTTTTCCAAGTGAGTTTATAATATTTTAGTTCAAACAAGTAAACCACAAATTTGTCTATTTTATTAATTTATATAGGGAGTACATAAAGTGTATATTATCGTGCTATATCCTAACGAAGTATTTTTTTTATTCGAAAATATACGCAAAGTACATATAAAATATGCAGATCATCCTGTAATGGCGCAAGCTCTCAAAAAAGTATGTGTTCATAGCACTATGATATCTGAATTCTTGGGAGTTGCTTTCTACTGCGTAATAGTGTCTTATATGTGTTTGCCGGCCATCTTATGGAAAATGTCTGGAATGTTCACAACCATATTTCCAATCCATTTTCCATACATAGATTGGCACACTACATTTGGATACTCAATTAATATGATTAATCACGCATATTGCCTTGCCGTAGGTATTTCTGGTTTATTCGCTGGAGATGCTGGATTTGTTTATTTCATTTTACACACAATAGCATTTCGTAAACTTTTTGCGGATCACATAGATCAGCTGGATAAAATTTTACTCGAACCAGGATTGCACAATAAAGAGAAGATCACAGAACAACTTCGTGAATGTATTAAGGCTCATCAAGAATATATTAAATACGTTGATGCGATAGATACCGTTTATCGGCAAGCATGCCTGTCGCAGCTCGTAACTAGCGAAATAATGTTAGCAACGTCCATAATACTTACATTGTGGGTTCAATGGATTATAGGACCATTTGTGGGAATGGTTGGCCTATTTCAGCTTTTAGAATACTGTATTTTAGGAACTATTGTAACCGTTCAAGATAGTGGGAAAATTTGATCTCTGGTGTGTTAGCGCCGCTTGCATTTACTATGATTAATTAAATACGAAATCATTAAAAAAAGAAAATATTTGGTATTCTTAACTACATATATGATAATTGACCGCCAAACGTCACAAAAGTAAAAAACAATCAACAAATTCTTATTATTTTAAAAAGCGACGACAAACACAATGGAGTTCTAAATTTGTATAGGAATCGAACTATTTTTTTAAGATTTTTACATTTCAGAACGAGAATGTCTTGACTATCATTTATGGTTCAAAGTGGTACTTACTGCCAGTCGAGCATCAAAAACTTATATTGTTTATGATAGTCGGTAAGTATTTCTCTATATATGCTTCTAATAACGGGACAGTTATATTTTTTAACTATTTCTCTACATTTCAGTTTTTAAAGACTACGTACTCCTTTGTAATGATGATGCTCAAATTACTTTTATAAATTATAAAATAATATTAAATATATAAAAAAAAACATTTAAAATTTTTTAAAAATTGCACGAAGTTTATTACGCGTTATGTGAAATTAAAATATGTATACTCAATTTTTAGCACAATCACTATATGTTTTGAATAATAAAGTTAATGCACGTAAAAAATTGCACAAACCACAACTAAACTGTTTCATTTCACTTAACAACAACGCTGGTTAGGTAAAGTACTTTGATGGAACTTAGTGGAACTATCGTTTCTCCTAGTGTGTTGATCAGAAAGATAAATATTGCTTATTTGGTTTTAAAGTATAATTAATACGATTTTTATACATAAAAAATAATGCTGTATCAGCGTACATAAACTTATATAAAAATTGAATCAACTTATGCTAAAACGTTTAATACAAAACGGATTATGCTAATTTAGCGTAATATGCAAATTCACGTTGTATTAAACATTTAGGTAAATTGATTCCTTATGTTGACATAAAAATATAAAAAAAAAATCTGTTCGGCTGAACATATTTCGGGGCAACACTTAATTTCCAAGATTCCTATGCAGCATTGTCCCCTTGTTGTTGTCCTATGTTTCCCAAATTGTAGTCGTCCTTGTGTGGTGGTATTTTCATAGCCTTGCATATAAAAAGAATGATCCTGTTTAATATTAATCCGCCAAGAAGATATATCATCGAATCAACAGTATACTTTAAACCGCCCTAGTCTATAAGACCTAAAAAAGAATATAGTGAATATTGTGGTAAAAGTTTGTAGTGCAGTAATTAAACAAAATTGTGAAAAATAGTGAACGATACTAGTGAAGACGCAAACCAGTTGCATTTAATAAAAAAATGCAAAAGTAGCGCCATCGTGCGTAATATAGAAAAAATGACAAAAAGAAAGCAAATCGGGAAAACATGAAATTCTTCGCTTCCCGGTAAAGATATAAGTTATATAAATGGTTTGATTAATAAAGCTCAAAACAAGCTACTTTTAAAAGTAGAAAAATTATTAGAAGATAAACTTAATCTTATCGCACAAGCTCGCAATCATGTTGATGTTGATAATATACTGGATTCTGGTACAAAATGTGCCAAATCATTTAGCAATAACACAATAATTAAAAATTTGAGAGATAGCACGAATTCATTTGTGGATAATGATACTAATTTAGTAAACGAAATTAAAAGCCTGCTAAAAGAGAGTAACGAGTACTACTCCTCCGATTCTGAGTGCGAGATGATGGACAACGAGGCGAAAATCGAGACCAATATCCCAGCGCAAATCTGTGGACAATTTCATAAATTAAAAGTAGATGCAAATGCAGATATCCCAGTTAATAGAACAAAAACGGTTATACAGAAACCACCGCCAATTTTGATTAAAAAAGTTGAACACGGAAAAATTGGTGTGCTGAAAACAAAGTTAGAAAAATTACCAGGAGCTATGATTCGCGTTACGTCGAACGAGGGGAATATTGTAAATGCAACAGTTTACACTAACAATAATGATCAACACAAAGAAGCTGTTGATATTTTGAAAAATGAGGAGTATCGCTTCTTCACGTATACTCCGAAAGGTTTGAGACCAAAAACCATGATTGTTAGAGGTATATACCAAGAAACGGAAGCTCAAGAAATTAAAAATGACCTAATTGAAAAAGTTATAAATGTATACAATATGTATAAATATACAAAATACGAAAATGGAGGGAAACTGCCATGTTATACGGTCACTTTCGATCCATCTACAAAAACCAACGATATAAAGACGTTTCGAGGTTGCTGCGGCTACAAAATTTCATGGGAACTAAAACAAAAATCCAACTTTTCCCAATGTCGTAAGTGTCAGGCATTCGGACATGCGGCCTCAAATTGAAACATGTGTAACATTGGCTGTTACAGTGGTAATGGTATCGGATATGGGTATGAGTGGTAAAAAAAAAACCAAGGGTATAACATCTACAACAACTAATTCGATATTAATGATGGGGGTATTATTGAGAATATTCCAAAATGTTGTTGATGACGTTACGCGAAAAAAAAAACTTGATCTATATAGTATACAACAAAACAGATGATGATGTTGATGAGGTAACCGAAATGTGATGTGTAGGTGTGTTCATTTCGTTACATTAGAATAAACATGATCGATTGTTGTTAAAATCAGTTGATCGCTGGACCTAAACTGGCAAGATCGTGTTTAAAAAAAAAAAAAAAAAAAAAAAAAAAAAAGTAATTAAAATATAAAACTAAAACCAAAAGTAATGATAACAGTGTTTTTAGTTTAAAACAAGTGCGGTGCAATTTTTGTGTAAATTGAATGACGCGACGAGGGAATCTTGATTTATATTTCCTATGTGAATTGTGATTGTTGATAAGAAAAATAGAAGTTTAATGTGCAAACGCTTTCATTCTGTTTTTTTCTTTGGATGCGCGCGTAGTATGAGATAACCGTGTATCAATATAATACAGAATCTTGTTGACCGTTGAATAAAAAAAAAAAAAAAAACAGAAAAATAAACAAATTGTAAGCCAGATTCTCCGTGAGATTATAGCAACGGAATTACATATATAATTCACGTATCCATTTTTGCGGAAAGGTAATTTACACAATAATTGCAAGTCATAATTAAAATATTAATTTTGCGCGAATTTAATTTGGGTGAATTTTAGCCTCGTGTCCAGGGTCAACTTTGTATAAAAGGGAATAATAAGCTATTAGCTAACTCCGTACCAGAAGATGAAATATTAATAATTTATCGCGAAATGGGTACAACATGTATTTTACGCCATAAATCGGAAGGTCCCAAGGCCACACCCTCATCAACCTCGCATCATTAAGTTCAGTTAAGTACGCATGAACTAACATTATTGTACATTTTATATAATTAATTTAATCCAAATGTTATCTATTTATCTATTATATATTATTTAATTATTCAAATTATTATATTATAAGTATCAAATAATTATAGTTTACTGTCGATACGGTGTGGTATTCCTAGATTAAGTTTTCTCAGATGCATGGTATAGTTAAGTTGTAAGTGAACCGGTTCTAATAGTTTGCAAAATAATTAAGGATACTTAATTTTAGTAATAGTAAAAATTTATAAGTATCGTAGAATTAGAATTATAGCTGTAATTGTTATATACGTAGATCATGTGTTTTTTTTATCTCTTTTAATTGAATTATTATTTACCGCGGTTATTTTCTCGAATATTTTTGATATGGTTTTCTGTTGATATGTTTTTTTTTAGTGTACTATGAATGTGTGAGTAAATAAATAAGAAAAAAGGTGGTTTAGTGCTAAAATAATGGGGTCATTATAAAAGGTTGCTAATGATGACCGCGGGCGGAAGGGGAGTGCAGGTGGTCGATACCATCGGAGATCACCACAGTGAAGTGAAATGGCTGTGATGATAACTGAAGTTCATAATTCAATATGAGTGGCAGTGGTATTATAAAGTAGTTTCTGTTTTTTTTTTAATACAAATAAATTCTAGGCGTTACCCATACCTTGCAGCACTTACAAGCTCTAAACTGCTGGTAGCACAACCACGCCCATCCCTGTCACCTAGCCTGGCAAACGTGCTGCAGCTGCCCCAATAGTAGGTTAGAGATTCTGTTAACGCTACGAGACTCGAAACATGTGATCATAAGGTCGTACGGCAAAAGGTTTCGACGTAGTGTTACACATGGGCTATATATGTGTTAAATGTTCTCCGGGTGACCATGCACCAGGAGAATGTCCAAGGAACCAAGACGAAAGTGTTCCATTAAAATGTATCAATTGTCAAGGCAACCATGTGGCGAGATCGATTAATTGTCCTAGTCGAAAAATCTCTCTCTCTCTCTCTCTAGCTTCACATCCCATGAAGGGATTTTGCCGCCCGCACTATGGTCCTCCAGCCGTCTCGGTCCATCGCTCTCGACCTCCAGTTTCGACATCCTAGTGCCTGTAGATCTTGTTCGACGTCGTCACGCCAGCGCAGTCGGGGTCTTCCTCTACGACGCACACCGGCTGGTTGTTGATGCAACACTTTATTGGTCATCCGTTGTTGTGGGGACCTTGCAACGTGGCCAAGCCATCTCACTCGATTGGATTTGATGAATCCGATAATATCGCAATCTCCAAGTATTTGCTTTATCTCGTGGTTCATGCGAATCCGATATTCATTGTTCGCGACTTTAATTGGACCAAAGATGGAGCGAATGACCTTCCTTTCGAAAGTTGATAACAATCTACAATCATTAGTGGTCATGGTCCAGCTCTCGCTTCCGAAAGCCAGCACAGGTCTTATTAGTGCTTTATAAAGTGCGAGCTTGCACGACTGCGATAGATTTCTAGATCGCAATAATTTTGATTGGGCGTAGAAAACTCGATGTGCGGCAGCTATTCGGGCTTTTATTTCTGCCTGCATGTCATTTGATGATGTTATAACTGACCCGAGGTATTTGAAATTTTCAACGCGATCAAAATTGTGGTCGCCAATTCCGAGATTTGCCATGGGGATGTTCCTGGGTGTTGATACAAATTTGGTTTTGCTACTGTTCACCTTCAAACCAAGTCTTCTTGCGCAGCGATCGAGCGGCACGAAACTGTCTTTGATATCGCTAGGTCTTCGGCCAAGAAGCACGATATCATCTGCATATCCAAGAATTTGGCCTGATTTATTAAATCGAAAAAATCTATACAGGTAAAAATAATACAACTTTTAATGCGAGAAAAAATTTTACAATAAATTCCCTTCGGTTATTCAATTCAAATTTCGCAATGCCTAGTATTTCATATGCTGATATGGCTAAAGGCGATAATGAAATACTAAAAGCAAAACAAAACTTGGTCTCAGATAATATTAATAATAAAGTAAGTGAATTTTTCTCCAAGTCAAAAGAGCTTTTCGGCATGGATTTTATGTCACTAAATCAAAACATCTCAAAATTTTTAAATAAACTTAACTCAGTTCAAGATCAAGTTTCTAAAAAGACAATGTATTTAAATTTCATATGCCAATTCCTAAAATAAAGATAGTTTCGTTGAATTGTAATAGCCTGGTTGGTCTGGCTCGTCGTCATGAACTAATACATCTGGTTGTTAAATATAAGCCTCATATAGTTTGTCTAAACGAAACTAAATTAAATGAAATGCACTCATTGAATGTAAATAATTATAAGATATTTAGGATAAATACAAAAAGTGGAAAATCCGGTGGTACTGCTCTTCTTATCCGGAATGGAATTAAATACTCTGATCCAAAAGCATTTATTCGGGAAGGTTTTACAGCAACGTCTGTATGTATACATATGGGCTACAAAATCTTTACTATATTTGCTATTTATTTTTGGAAGGTAGTTCCATCAGATCTTAAAGAACTCTTTACTAATGATAAGGTGATACTATGTGATGACTTTAATGCCAGACACCCCTTTTGGGATGATAGTTGTAGTTCACGAAATCAAAATGGCAAAAACTTAATGAATTTCAGTGAACAAAATGATATTCATTTAATTTACCCCTCCACGTGTACACGTGGAAATTCAGTCATAGGCCTGATAGCAGCAAAAAATATTGCTATGAATGATAATGCATATGTCCTAAATGAATTCTGTTCCGATCATCTACCAATTGTTACACATTTGTCACACACGCATCTAACGGCAAATCACAATCTATGCGAAGAGGAAAAGCTGCTAATTGATTATAAAAACGCTGATTCGTTGAGTTATAAACAATTCGTTAATTTGAAACCCTCCACACTTAACGATAATTTGTTAAGGTCTGTTGATATCGATTCTTGTATCACATTATTAACTGGTACCATAAACGAAGCCATAAATAGACATGTACCGCGTCGAAAACTAAACTTGAGATCTATTCCAGTGGATATAATTCAAATGATTAAGCTCCGAAATTTTATGAGAAATAAACACCGAAAATATCTTCTACTTTTCACATCGAAGCTCATAAATCGGCTTACCAAATCAATTCACGATAAAATTGATGTTTATAATAATAGTACATGGTTCAACAGATTTAGGAATGTTACACCGGATCGTTCAAATATATTTAAAAATATGAAATTTTTAAAAACTTCTAAGAATAATCGAGTCATATTAGAAGAAAGTAATGATCCTGTTATTGACCCAAAAGTTATATCAAATAAAATTGCAGACCATTTTGAAAATGTATACTGCACCGGTGCCCATGACGTTGATGAATTTTTTGAAAATTCAAATTTCGAATTTAACAATGCTAATAATATACCATACTCGATCACTAAAATGAAAACCAATGTTGATGAGGTCATACAAATTATCGCCAAATTGAGTAATAGAAAATCACCGGGTCATGATGGCATCCCAAATTTATCATTAAAACAGCTCCCAATCTCTGGTTTTCAGCAAATTGTTCTAATTACCAATTCAATTTTGAGTCTCGGTTACTTCCCAAACATATGGAAAGTTGCAAAAATAATAGCGATACCAAAACCCGGTAAGCCTAAAACCCCGGAACACATGAAACCAATTAGCCTTTTGAGTGGCTTAAGCAAAATAATTGAGAGAATCATCGCAACTAGGTTGCGTGAAGCGATAGATCATTTAATTCCGAACGAGCAATTTGGATTTATAAGCACAAAAGTACAACAGATGCTTTATTGCGTATTACAAATCTAGCGAAAAAAGCTAAAAGATTTAGTAAAATTATGGCAATCGTCTTTCTAGACATTCAAAAGGCTTTTGATTCTGTTTGGCACGACGGCTTAGTACACAAACTGATTGTATGTGGGGTGCCACCAATTTTAATATCAGTTATTAAATCATATTTAACAAGTCGTAAGTTCTTTGTATCTATAGATAATGTTAACTCTACGACAAGAGGCATAAAATCAGGAGTTCCTCAAGGTTCAGTGCTTGGCCCAATTTTATACATATTTTTTATTCATGACATGCCAGAAAAAAAGCTGTTGTATAATACACATTTCCAGATTTATGCTGATGATACTGCAATTTTCAGTATAAGCCGGTGTGAATACACATGCCCTCAAAGAATACAGAAATATCTCGTTATTTTTAATAAATATTTTAATCGATGGAAGATTAAAATCAATGAATCTAAAACACAGCTTCTATTAATTTATCCAAAAACTAATTATCAAAATAAATATAAAAAGGGTACTGATATAATAATTAACGGTCACAAATTAACCCCAACAGAGTCTGCGAAATACTAGGGGGTCACTTTAACGAAAAAATTAAAATTCTCCCAACACGTAAATAACATTAGGAAGCTTGTATTTACAGCATTTAGAATATTGTATCCAGTTCTGAATTATAACAGTGGTCTAGATTCAAATATTAAATTACTGATTTATAAATTATATATACGACCTATAGTGACATACGCAAGCCCGGCATGGTATGAATTGATTACCAAAGCACAGGCGGATTGTCTGCAAAAAATACAAAATAAAGCATTGAAATTTGTCTTTAATAGTTGGCCACGTCCACCAGGCTACAAACAATCTTCAATATTACTATTACACAAATTAGCGAATATTCTGACCATTGAGGAATTTAATAAAAAACTTCTTGAAAGTAAAATTATAAAATTAGTAGCATCAACTAATAAATTTTGAAAAGAAATTGCGCATCAATCTTAAAATTCTTAAATAATAAACTCGCATTACAGTTATATTATTCTTATTCGGAATACTGATATTTAAATTGTCTAAAACTAGTTGTAAGTTATTTTAGTGAGTATATAAGTTAGTGTTAAGATATAGGTTAAGACAACAAATCTCAAAGGTTCTAAAACCTTTAATTAAAAATATATTAAACAATAAAAATATATGCATATAGCATTTAATAAATAAGTCTAGCATAAAACCGTAAGGTTACTGTAGATAATTAGAGATAAATTTGTACTGCAAAATTGTATTGATTTAAATGAAATAAATGCTTCTTCTTCTTCTTCGATATCATCGAATAGTGATGTATATCATGGTTTGTAACTGGTAGGGTGGCATATTTTAGCTCTATTATTCTGTTGTGTAGAGCGCTGATGTCTGTTTGGTTTGGTACACCTTGAAGTCTAATTGAGTTCATAGGCGTCTCTTCTTTGGATAAGTTTACTGCTGGCAGAAACGAAAAAATCAAATTCTTGCTGCTTATTTTGCCATTGAACGGAAGCTTTACTGAAAATATATGTTCCTCACACACTATGGTAGCCAGCTGTTCGTGATGCAAAGAAAATATCCAATTGTTGTTTTTTAATTTGATCTAAGTATCTTGCGGATTTTTTGATAATTGTTTTAAAACCTGGCAATCCTTAAGGCGGCTGCACGCGCTTTTTAACCAATCAAATCACCCTAATCTAAAAAAATGCACCTACTGAGTTGAAAAATGTTTAATTTTTAGCAAATACGGCGCAAGCGACCAATATAAAAACAAAAAAAAAACTAAATATTGAGTAACATTTTTGAGCTTCATTCTTTTTTTTTTGTCTACTTGTGGCATAATTTTTTTTCATCGTAGTCATCGTTCAAAATATTTTCATAATTGTAAATGTCATCCAGTTTTGTTATTTGTTGTGAAAATAACATTTTTGATTTGATATAAATATAAATTTAAAAAAAAAGTTTATTATTTTTATTGTTATTACAGTTAAGTTGGTACATTGCATGAAATTCTTGTGTTTTATATATGTATATTTTCCTTTTTTTGATTATTATCATTACACTTTCATAAACATTTTTTTATGCGTACATTTTTACTGTACTCTTTTGTTTCGTCATTTGCCATTTTCATTTTATTTTATTTTCTTATTATGATCATGATGTATCACCATTTTCAATTTTTATTTTTGTATAGCCTGACGTCCTTTAAGCTAGCAGAACCCATATGGCAGAACATGACAAGATAGTATGGATAATTATAGGCTAACTATAGGCTAATTAAATGCTCTATTAAAAAATTTTGGGCTCCATCCCTTCCAACTAAAACGCGGGTTCTGCTAGCTTAAGAAAAAGTTAGCAGAACCCATATAAAAAAAACGATTTAAAAACAATTGGAAAATTAAAGGTTAATTTTAGGCTAATTAAATACCCTATTTAAACTTTTTTAGTATGCTCGCTCTAGGAGAAAAGTAAGGCTTTATCACTTAAAAGCTAACAGAACCCAAATCGAAAATCGGACCAAAACCGAAATTAGAACGCAAAACAAGAACAATTGACATTCAAATATTTTAGGCTCATTACGGCCTAATCAAATATCAAATTAAAAAATTTTGGGCTCCACTCGTTTTTGACCAAATTTCAGGCGATTTAATCTAAAGCTAGCAGAACCCAAATAGAAAATCGGACCAAAACCGAAATTAGAATTCGATCGATTTTGAAGTAAAGTATGGTGGGCTCCGTGACACTTTCAACATTTATTATTGCATTTGCGGCCGTGAAATTTTTGTAAACACATTCTACATAAATCCTTTTCCTTAGCAGCTGTGGTCCTCTTAGTTACCGAATTTTTTGCAAGTGCATAGCTCGTGATCACCACCACAAGGAGCACAGCATGATGATGGATGCGTCAGATCTACGTGTGTTGCTTTTTTCTGGATATTTTGTTGTGGTGATTCCTTTTTCTTACTGATCCTATCCCTAGCAACTGTAGCTTAGGGAAGGAAATCTTGATTCAAGAAATTCAAAAAAAAACTTTTCATCGTTTGAATTTCTTTTGATGATTTAATTCTGGTTTCGTACAAGCGGTGTGTTTTTGCATCCAGCTTCCTTGAGAGTATGGTTATTATTAAATCACTCCAGTGCTCTATCTGGATACCCAAATTGGTAAGAGCATGTATGCACTCTAAGGCATTATCATGCATTGTTCGCAGTCCATTGGCTGATTTTATTGTTAAGGTAGGTATATCCAATAGTGTGTTCATGTGATTCCTGGCCAACACCATTTTGTCTTCATATCTATTGACGAGGGTACTCCATGCCTTCGCTCTTTGTCCTCGGACCACTGAAAGTAGATAATACATTTTTTCTTCGTTACCTAGCTCTTCATTGGAATGAACAGTTCTATTGAATAGACTATAGAAGGCTGTCTATTGCCTATAGTCCCCGTAAAAAAAGGGTATTTCTAATTTTGGTAATTTTATTTTGGGCTCTTCTTTATGTGGTCATTACAACTGTTTCAGTTGTTCAACCTGTTATCCAGCTCTTCTTGTAACGCAATAACAATTGTTTCGTATTTGGTTTGAATGTTGTCAAAAACGTTGTTTACGAAATACTCTTCATTCAAATCCTCCTTTTCGGCTTCTGCAATAATATTTTCGTGATTATTGTAGAATGAGTTCCATGCGTCTGTTAGCTGCTTTAATTTCAGCTCGCAATAGACTTTGCTAAGTTTTAGCGTTGAAACGTAATCCTCTATTTTGTTTCAACATCTCAGCTTTGGCTGCTTGCGATTTGTAGCGTTTGTTATTTTTTGGGGTTGATGGTCCAGTGGCTCTCTCATTTTCTTCCAATATGTAGGATGCGGCATCTGCTACTTCAACTTCCCTGGCCTTTTGCTTATCTTCTTTAGATGTTGCTGCTAATTCTTCTTTGATTTTTAGCAGCATGGATTTCGTCTCTTCAAATGCCATCTGGACTTGCTTATAGTATTCTTGTTTGCGATATGGATGATCATCGGGTAATGTGTGTATCAATTCTGCGTTTGTTCTGCAGAATTTGTCGTATAGAAGTTGAAGTTCCGTTAGGAGAAAAACCACCCCGCCAGACTAGTTTCCCGGAAGGTCAATCATCAAGTAACACAAACCACCATATTCAAGATAGTCGTGTAAATTCTCATGTAGGAGCAATAGAAACCAACCAGGCACCAAAGACACCTAGTATCACCACGCAGCAAAATACTATTAATAATGCCCGTTCGGAGGGTAACATAACACGTATGATTACCAACTTCAACAATTTATTGCACAATTTTAACGAAAAATTAAATTTAGTAGCTCGTCCAAATCCAAATAACAACAGCTCTAGTAATACCACAACAAATCATGTTAAGACTGACGATCGTACCCTCACACGTACGGTAACCTCATGGAATTTACAATTTTGTGGTTTACCTGCCGACATTCCTATAGAAAATTTCTTAGTCCGAGTGGAACACATAACAAACGCATCTAATGTAGATCGTCTAGTAGAAGTAGCTTTTTGCTTTCTCAACGGAACCGCTCTAGACTGGTATTGGACCTTTCTGCAACGAAATTCTTACCTGTACATTGGATGGCCATGTCTAAAATACTATTTAATAGATCGATTTCAAATAACGTCTAATGAAAGACATATTAAGCGCATGTTAGAACAGAGAAAGCAAAACTACCCAAAAGAAACCTTAGTATGGATGACATTCAAAACATCGCGTTGCTATCAAAAATGTCTATTCTAGATGCGCAAATTTTATCTATTCTAATTTACAATATGCGACCGAGACTCCGCGAAAAGTTGCGCGCATAAGCGAATGTTTATCTACAAACGATTGATATGTGCATGAACTAGACTGTCATGAGCTGAAATCACGAGGCAGGTCCATGTTTAACATAGTCGGCGCAACGAATATGCCAGGTCATACCTCAACGATGCCCAAAACAAGATCATACGGTTTTGCCCTTCCTACAATGATAGATAACGTGGTAGGCATTACGTTGGCTGGTGATCAAGTGCATTCCCCACCGCCTCACTCTAACCAGGCTACTACCATTCATAATTATGAGAACGAATTAAGCGCGATTGACATTTATAATCGTAACGCACACGTTTCCCCCAATAACCTGAACCAACAACGGTTGGCCGTTAATAATCGGTTTTGTTGGAATTGCAGGGCATTATTTTCGAAGATTTTGCTTCGTATGTGGTAAAGATAACACAGTGTATGCCAAATGCTCCAACTGCAATCCTCTGCAGGGAAACGCGCCGAAAAGGGATTGCAGCTCACGGGAACCAACCCTTCAATACTCAATTCTCCCGCGCAAAAGGTCACGTTCCAGGATACCGGCTCCAACATCGACCCAGAATTTCACAGCCGATTCAAAAACCGTGTCCCATAAATAATGCCTCTATCGTTACATCGAACAATACTGATGTCGTTCCGGATAAAATCAGATATAGCTTTCACCGTTCATGGGTGTATTTCAAGGAAAAACGAAAACTTCATAAACAAATTTGTTCTTCACTCTTATCAACCGAAGTTGATGGTAGATCTTACGTAAACCGTTGAAATATTCAATCAACCTATTCGTGGTCTCCTTGAAACGGGAGCCAATGTTAGTCTCCTTGGCAAAGATTGTGAGATACTATTGTCTCTCGTTGGACTTCGTTTCCATCATTCACCGTCCATCATCTCCACTGCCAATGGCACAAAACATGCGATACATCCTTGTCAAAATTCGGTTCAATAATCAAGAAAAACCTCTTCGACTATTTTTAGCACCTAATTTAAGTCAATCACCCTATTTGGGTGTAAATTTCGACGGAGGACTCATTACTACATGAGCTTTCACCAAAACCACGAAATGAGTTGCAGGGAATCAACGATATGTTTCCCTCGTCAACTCAAATCGGGTTAGGACGAACGAATCTTCTTTGTCATCCGATAGATACAGCACAGGCTAAACCTGTGAAGCAGTGATACTATGCAGTATCGCTTGTGACACAGACGTTAATGAACGACGAGCTTGATCGTATGATCAGCCTCAGAGTGATTGAAGAAAGCTCAAGCCCATGGTGCTCTGCAGTAACATATGTGAAGAAATCGAATGGCAAAGTGAGGTTGTACCTGGACGCTATACGGGTGAATGAAGTGACAGTAAAAAACGCCTATCCGTTACCAATAATTGATGGAATACTGGATTCCAGTTTGGACTTGAAGGAGACATTCTAGCAAATTCCACTCGACAATTATGCCAAATGTAAAACAGCTTTTACGGTACCGAGTTGGCCTCTGTACCAATTTACAGTAATGCCTTTCGGGTTGTGCAACGCACCACAGACTAAGTGGCGATGGTAGTCTATCTTGACGATCTTCTTGTTACGGCCAGTTCTTTTGATGAACACCTTGTACTTTTGCAGCTCGTAGCTGAGTGGTTGTGCCAGGCCAACCTGACTATTAATGTGCAGAAAAGTAAATTTGTACTAAAACGCCTAAAGTATCTAGGTTATGTGATCGGAGAAGGTTCCATACGTGTTGATTTAGATAAAGTGCGTGCCATTCAAGAGTTTCCTATCTCACAAACAGACAAGCAGTTACGTCGTTTCTTAAAAAAATGACTTAGGTCTTAAAAAAAGCGACCTAGCATACTGCGCCGGTGTTAGTACATCAAAACTTTTCGCTGCCTTTTTACATCACAGTCGATGCTTGGTCAAGAGGAGTAGGGGGTGTGTTATTTTAAAAGATTGATGGTTATGTGAACACCCAATTGCCTTTTTCTCTAAGAAATTGAATGTTACCCAGAAGAAATATAGTACTGCCGAACTCGAATGCTATGCGGCTGTCTTATCGGTAAAACATTTTCAACATTATATTGAAGGTTTCGAGTTCACCATTATAACAGACATATCCGATTTGTCCGGACACTTAGCTAGGTGGAGCCTTCAATTACAATGTCACAAATTTCACATTGAATATCGGAAAGGACCACTCAATGTCGTACCGGATGCACTTTCCCGATCGTTTTGCGAAGCTCTGCTTTAGCATGCAAATCCCGCTGCGTTTTGGACCGATACGGGATCCAATGCGCGTAATGCTGAAGAATACATAAATCTCATTGAGAAAGAGCAAAATCTTTTGAATGCTGACTCCAAATTTCAAGTAAAAGATGGTAAACTTTTAATATCACAGTCGTATGGGATACGTTACGCAGAGACTGACATATGGGCATCTATTAAACCCTCGAGCGTCTTCAACGCTATTATTTTTGATTTGGTATGGCTAAGGATGTTCGAGACCTCGTTAATCAATGTGATACCTGTAAAATGTCAAAAGCTACAAATTACCTAACTCGCTTTCGAAACGGAAATACTTGTGTATTAGACGCATCGTCGACAGTAATGTGTGATTACCTGGAGAACGAAATATTTCTACTCTTCCCTTGTTCCCGAGATATTTTTTTCGGAAATCTACTAAATCGCTTTGGAATTCAACCAAAGCATACCAATCGAACCATTCTTCAAACTATTCGTTCGTATTTAGGCAAAACCCATGTATATTGATTGAGACGTGTATCTCGATCAAATTGCCTCCACAATTCGAAATGTGGTGCATTCGTCCACCAACTATTCACCACATTATCTAGTATACGGTAAGCACATGATAACTCACGGTTCTGGCTATCAACTTCGACGGTTATTGGTTAAATCTCATTCATAATACGGTGTTAAAGCATTTGCAAGATGCTCACTCAAGATGTGAACGCACGTACAATACAAGAACTAGGCCTCGGAATTTGACGGTTGGACAATGTGTATTTGGGCGAACGTATGCGCAGAGCGCGGCAACAAGGCAATTCTTGGCCAAACTTGCGCCCAAGTTTATTCCTGCCATAATAACCGTTAGGGTTGGTAATGTTGCATATAAATTACAAGAAGAGCCAACAGGAAAATCAATTGAAAGATATACGAACGTAAAATCACTAGTAATTTTGAGTCCGGCTAATGAACTATTTCAGGGTGTGGGACTTGCCCACGACGTAACGTTCATGTCGTTATCGCTAATATAACAAAAAAAATCTCTTTTGCTGTCAAATTCCCGCTATCTTATACAGCATTCCTTTGAACCTTTTATCAATATGATCAGTTACTTGTTCTAGGAAGGACACGATAGCTTTTTAAGAATTTTCTATTGTTTCTAAAACCTAATTGGTCGGGGAGAAAATCTCTTTATCTACCGAAAGTATAGTGAGATTGGTCGATAGTTGCTTTAACTTGTTTTGTCTTTATTTTTAAAAATCGGAACAACTACGGATTGCTTTAACGGTGTAGGAAAAACTTAAAAGTAAAAGATAATAAGAAATATATAATTAATAACAGTATTGGAAATACCACCCAAACCAGGAGTTGAATTATTTTTTAGCGAAAGAATGGAAAAATACAGTTCGCCGAATGAAACAACCGCAAACGCAACTATCTATAGATTAGTATTATTGACATAATAATCTATTTTTGTCAGTATAAAATCATCTTTAACTGTTCAAAGGTTAATTTCCTTCTCAAATTATCATTTTAAATCATATTTTTTTTTGCAGAACTGCCAATAAAATTCGGTTAAGAAATAGTGAAAATATTTCATGCATGAATATAGGTGTATCGTAACTAAACTAGCACCTGTTATTTAAACATTCAAATGGCATAATTTTGCATATAAGCAATGAATAATTCAGTCAATTCAATTCAATCACCATTCAGAGCAATAAGCCACAGTAACAGTAGTCAGTTTCTTTCAATCGCAGAAGAGTTTATATTCAAGCAAAAACTGAGTTTTTAAATTTTGTCGGACAATGGTATTAAAATATTTCAAGTTTCCGCATAACACAGTTAACGAAGGAACAAACATTGACGCCAATATGTATTACAGAAAGCATGTGAGACGAATTCTCACACTTATTGGGTCCAATATTGTTGATCCTGATTATAAAATTACTGCAAAATATGTTATATTGATCCTTGTGACCCACTCACTGATTTTGTCGTTTATATTTATGCTATTTTCGGACATGCCGATAAGTTCTAAGTTGGAATCATTTTGTGTCGTGAGTGGAATTTGCCAAGTGAGTTTTTAATATTTCTAGTTAAATGTATTACACAATTATATAATTGTTCGTTTACAGGGAGTCCATAAAATGTATTTTCTCGCATTATATCCGAACGATGTATTTATGATTTTCGAAAATATACGCAAATTACACATACGATTTTCTAATCACCCAGTAATGGCGGATTTTTTAAAAAATATATGTGTTTATTGCACTATCATCGCTGAGCTTTTGACAGTTGCTTTTTACTGCGTAATAGTGTCATACATGGTTTTGCCGATATTCATATGGGAAAAATATGGATTGCTCACAACTATATTCCCAATCCATTTTCCATTTTTAGATTGGCACACCCCTTTTGGCTACATTATTAATGTCACTACACACGCGTATTGCCTTGGTGTAGGCCTCACCGGTATACTAGCTGGGGATGCTTCATTTCTGTACTTTGTTTTACACACTATTGGATTTCGTAAACATTTTGAATGTCAGGTAGATCAGTTGGACGAGCTTATCCTTGAACCGGGACCACAAAATAAAGAAAAAATTAAGGAACAACTTCATGAATGTATTAGGGCTCATCAAGAATATATTAATTACATTATTCTGGTGGATAGCGTTTATCGCAATGTGGTCTTGTCGCAGCTCATAACTAGTGAAATAATGTTATCAATGTCCATAATACTTACATTGTGGGTTGGATGGATTATAGGTCCATTTGCATCACTTATAGGCCTATTTCAGCTTCTACAATACTGTATTTTAGGAACCGTAGTAACTGTTCAAGTGAGATACTAATTTGTGAACGAAGCAGAACAATTTTTTATAATTTGTGAAATTTCAGAATGAGAATGTCTCTACTATCATTTATGGTTCAAAGTGGTACTTAATGCCAGTCGAGTATCAAAAAATTATATTGTTTATGATAATGCGTGGCCAAAAATCACCAGAACTGAATGTTGGCAGTTTTGCAACATTAAATGTTGAAACCTGCATGTCAGTAAGTATTTATACTTCTAATAAAATGCCAGTAATATATTTTAACTATTTCTCTCCATTTCAGTTTTTAAAGACTACGTACTCTTTTGTAATGATGATGCTCGAATTTCTTTCATAAATTATTAAAAATTATTAAAATAATATTAAAAATAAAAAATATTTAACGTTATGTAAAATTAAAATAATTAAAATCTATTTTTAGCACAATTTTAGCACAGTTAATAAAGTTAAATGCTCGTTACACTTGCACAAACCACAACTAAACTGTTTTATTTTATTAAACGCTAAACCGGCTAATATTCGTGTCCGTCACGCCAGCCGGAACCAAACAACGATGGCACAAGTAGCACGATGCATTGTGCATCATTGTGCACTAAATGCTTTTTCAGCCGGAACTTTATAACTCCAGCCGGAACCTGATAAATCCATCCAGAAACCTACAACAGCAAAACCAACTATGACACTAGTAGCACGATGGATTGTGCATCATTGTGCACTATATAATTTTTCAGCCGGAACCTTACAAATCAAGAAATATACGATTTTTTCGAGAGAAAAAACCTTACAATTTCAGCCAGAACCATACCCTCTACAGCAAAACTAACTATAGCACAAGCAGGACGATGCATTGTGCACTAAATGCTTTTTCAGCCGGACCTTATAATTCCAGCCAAAACCTGATAAATGCAACCAGAACCATACAACGGCTAAACCAACTGTGACACGATGTATTGTGTATCATTGTGCACTATATAATTTTTCAGCCGGAACTTTACCAATCCAGAAATATACGATTTTTTGGAAGTAATTTGTAAGGTTATAAATTCAGCAGAAACCATACCCTATACAGCCAAACTAAGTGTGGCACAAGTAGCACGATGCATTGTGCATCATTCTGCACTGTATAATTTTTCAGTCGGAACCTTATAAATCCTGCAATGTATGATTTTTCAGTGGAACCTTATGATTCCAGTCGGAAACGATGGTATGGTAATGTACAGTCAAACTAACTGCATTACAAGTAGCACAATGGATTGTGCATCATTGTGTACTAAATGCTTTTTCAGCCGGAACCTTATAATTCCAGCCGGATAGGTTACACTATTTATGTATACATTTTCTTTCGACTGGATTTTTATAGTTCTGGGTGGCATTATAGTTCGGCAGCAAAAACATATAGTGTACAACCCATTGCCCTACTTGTGCCATAGTTAGTTTGGCTGAAGAGGATACGGTTTCGGCTGGCTTTATTAGATTCCGGATAGATTTATAAGGTCCCGACTGAGAAAACAACTAGTGATCATTGATGCACAATATATCTTGCTTCTTATACCATAGTTGGTTTTGCGGTAGTATGGTTCTGGCTGACTTTAACAGGTTCCAGATAGAATTATAAGGTTCCGGATGAAAAATAATACAGTGCACAATGATGCATAATCCATTGTGCTTCTTGTTTGATAGTTAGTTTGGCTGTATATAAAATTTTTATCGAAAAATCATGTAGTGCAGGAATTGTAAGGTTCCGGCTGACAATTTATATAGTGCAAAATGATGCACAATGCGTCGTGCTATTTGTACCATAGTTAGTTTGGATGTAGAGCGTATAGTTCCGGCTGAATTTGTAAGGTTCATTCCTGAAAAATCTTATATTACTGTTTTTTAAGGTTCAGGCTTTATAATTATATAGTGCACAATAATGCACAATGCAACGTGCTACTTGTGCCGTAGTTGGTTTGGCAATAATATGGTTTTGTCTGGCTTTATTAGATTCTGGCCGGAATTACAAGGTTCCGCCTGAAAAATTATATTGTGCACAATGATGCACAATGCATCGTGCTACTTGTGCTATAGTTAATTTGACTATAGTATGGTTCTGACTGGCTTTGTCAGGTTCTGGGAGGACTTATAAGGTTCCAGATGAAAAATTATATAGTGCACAATGCGTCGTGCTACTTGTGTCATAATTAGTTTGGCTGTAGAGGGTATGGTTCCGGCTGAATTTATAAGGTTTTTTCCTGAAAAATCGTATATTTCTGGATTTATGAGGTTCCTGCTAAAAAATAGAAAAGCATCGTGCTGCTTGTGCTATAGTTGGTTTGGCTGTAGTACGGTTCTGTCTGGCTGTATCAGGTTTTGATCGGAATTATAAGGTTCCTTCTGAAATAATATATAGTGCACAATAATGTACAATGTATTGTGCTGCGTTTGCCGTAGTTATTTTGACTGCAAGTTCCGGCTGAAATTGTTAGGTTTTTTAAACAAAAAACAAGTATATTTCTGGATTTGTAAGGTTCCGGCTGAAAAATTATATAGTGCACAATGAATCGTGCTACTAGGGTCATAGTTGGTTTTGCAGTTGTATGGTTATCAAGTTCTGGCTGGTGGTGTAAAAAGCATTTAGTGCGCAATGATGCACAATCCATTGTGCTACTAGTGATGTAGTTACTTTGACTGTACATTACCATACCTAGTGTATAATGAAATTTTGGCACAAACTCTATGATGTCTTATTATTGGTTATTAAACGTGTTTGCTATTGTGATAAGTTCGTAGAAAGAATCGTAAAGATGCCAATAATTTTAATGTTATTAGAATTAAAATCACTTAAACTATTTAACACAATTAGAGAAGTGCAAGAACTCGCTGAGAATCACGATGCGTTATTAAAAATCATGAAAATTTTATTAAGAAAGGCTTTGAAAGACAAAGCTAGGGTTAAATTAAAACTTGCTCTTGAAAACTTAACGAGATAACACATAATTGAGCCATTAACCGAACCATCTGAATCAATAAGCAACCTGATGGTAATTAAAAAACGAGATACGTTTCTAAGAATTTGCCTTGACCCTATTTTTCTAAATGCGGCCCTGAAACAAAGTTACTGAACTTGTGTGGAATATGTCACAGTTTTTGACTTAAAAATTGGTTTCTATCAAATTCAGTTAATTCCTATTTCAATAAAATTGCGATCATTTAGCCCGAAAGAATTTCCAAAACTAAACGATCAAATCTTTAGTAACATTCCTGGGACAGTAATTTATATTGTTACGAAATATGTATGTGAGGTTGGCAGCAAACAAATAAACCAGAACTGTGCATTACAACCAAAGTGTCGGAATCTAATACTGTTTCAATTATTGCTAATGATTTTTTCGAAAATAAAAATTTATCTAATGCAAATTTTAATAGCACGGAAACGATTTATATTGAACTTCAGAAAGATGAGCAACAAATTGCTAGTACTGTAGTAGTCGGAAATGTAAATTTACATCAATCTCTAGATACGGGTTTAAAATATACCCAAACTTCGGTAATTGAGCCAACTATCAACAAATCTGCCAACAATAATCTATCCCACCTGAAATTTTCAGATACGTTTACAAAACAGAAATATAAGGTTGAAATCCCAGCCGAAATCTGGCAACAAATTTATTTAGTTTCAGAAAACCAGTTAAATAAATGTATATGTACTCTTCTGTTATAGCAGAACGTTTGAGCAAACTAAGTGGTTGTCAAAAAAACACCTTACTATTCGAGCTTACTGTGGTCATTCTAGTGAGAAAGGACAATGTAGAAAAATAACAACAAGCTTCACATCAAACTATTACGAAATTCTGTAGAAACTATTGCCCAAAATTTGATTGAAAACGAGGATGATGATTTTGTTATCAAAACCAATACAGTGATAACCGCAAAAACACAGGACGTGCTTAGAAAAATTAGATCGGAAGCATTAGGGGCTAACAATAATGTGTCAATTGATATCGCTGACGTTGCGGAAGAAGCAATTAAATATGATGAGGATGAACGTTTTGTGCAAGCACAGTGAATCTGATCTGACAGTTTACCTCGAAGCTACTGGAAGTGTATTTCGAGCTCCTTATAAATAAAAGCTGTAAAAGCGTATTGTACTATGCTCTAATTATTCCTACCAAAGTGAATGAGGATGATTTATCAACCCCTTTCCCCCATAACAGATATGGTATCTTCTAATCATAATATAAACACAATCGGTGGCTGGTTAAGATCGTACAGATTGCATGTAGAAATACATTTTAAGAAATTGCCAATATTTAATTCACTTATTATTGACTTTTCGTTCGCTGAATTGAATTCAATATTGGAAGCTTTCAAAAGGATGGACATAATCCAGTATTTGAATACTACATATCAATGGGCAAATAATGATTTGAATGTAAATTGTACAAATACTGTCAAAGTATTTTTATGTTGCTCCCATTTAAGCCACACAATCGTGGATGATATTAAAATTGGTTTTAAAATGAATCAAAAATTTTTAATAGAAATTTTTGCATGTATTTTTTTAATATCAGACTATGTTACACTGAAAGAACTGTGACGGCTGTTTTCTGTCATCCTGAAAACAAAGTATATTTCTCGAGAAGTTCAGAATGCTTTGACATCCCTAACCGACCTTATTGCAAGCTATAATAATAACCAATTAAACCAATATATTACAAACAGCAATGATTATTCGACATTGAATGATGAATCTGCTATAAACATTGTACATGCAAAGCCCACTTTATCTCGATCTGAAAAAAATTTGTGACCAAATAATTACTCAGGAACGACCCACATGTGACGATGGGAGTCTAAATACATTTTTCAATCCAGGTTTCCTAGAAATGGTGTTGAAAAAATATTTTACATATTTGCCTTTCGTGGTCAGGATTAAAAAAATTATTTCGCGCAAATAAAACGGTTGCTAAAAATTCAAAAACAATTGGTAAATTGCCAGCCAAATTGGTTTGCACGTGAGCTTCACTGCCCCAATCAATGTATTTACAAGAGAATTAAAACGGGAATTCCAAAAAATTCTTTAAAAAAACAAAAAAAGCTTGCAAAGCAAAAATACTAAAGAACATACCTTGAGCGAAATTCAAAACAGTGAATCAGTCTGAAAACGCAAGCAACCGCCAGAAAATCTAACGCCAAAACGAAAGGCGTCAAGTTTCGAATTAAGTAGCGTTAAAAAATTTATGAACTTACCAGATGCCGAGAAAAAAGTACAAACAATTACACCGAAAAGCACACCGAAAGCGAAAAGCAATACTTTGGCTAAGACCAATAAAGCATTTTCCATAATGCAAAACGCCAAAAGCACATGTAATTATTCCATAAATTCATGCACATTTGATTCGTTGATATAAATTTTCGTAAATTTTATTAAAAACAAACGATAAAAGATAATAGGAAATCTTTTTGATAAAAATTTAAGTAATTCATACAAAATTAGAAATTTTGAAAATTTTAATTACTATATATGGACAAAATTCAAACTGCATCTCGAATATTACCGAACCCACCGACCAAGTGCTTAACAGCTTTCTTAGCTGTATAGCAAACTTTAAATGTGAAATATGTTCGTTTTTGTTTGTTGAAGAGAGACCATATATAAATACTTTAAAATTAGGCATTACAAAGTTAGGTGATTGCATAGACGAAATCCCTAAACGAAGGTGTACAAATTGCTTTGGGCAAATGGTGATATTCAAACTAATATCACGTTACGAGTTATCCAGTACAAAATAAAGTCGTTAGTCTGCCACGAAATGTCTGCTCAACCTCACTATGTTAGTTATGGCAAAAGAAACGAAAAGTGGGAAAAATACGACGACCTCAGCACTTATGTACGGATAATTAGAAACCAAAATATTCACATTGTAGACCCTCATACGATAATTTATTCCAAAATCGATTAATAATAATTAACCTTCAGCAAACCTTCAGCTGTAATTGCGTGAGTAGGTGAATGGGTGAGTATGTGTGCGTGAATGTAAAGGGGAGTATTAGTTGACCTTAAAAGGATATTAAATCCATTGGATGATTAATACTTTCTTTTATAAAAAAAAAAAAAAAAAAAAAAAAAAAAAAAAAAAAAAAAAATACAAACCGATCAGGGTGTGCTAGCGATAGATATATGCTGGCGATAGATATACTCGTTATTAAGTTTTCTAAACCACATAAAAACAATAATACGTTCTATTTGTTAATTTCATAGATCTTTAATTTTTTGTCGAACTAAAATTTAATTTTTTCATTAAAAAACTGAAAAAAAAAACAAAAAAAAAAACAAAAAAAAAATGCCCCTCGCCTAGGGTACTTAATGGGCTTTGGCTGTCTCTGTGTACACCTAGGTAATACCTAGGTAGCCGCGTCCACGTCGCGGAGGGTGGGTTCTGCTTCGGCAGTAGCAAAATACTATACCAGGGACGTAATGCCAGTGGTATAACTTGGCAAAAACTAGAAATGAGTACAACAAATACGTGATGTAGTATTCAAAGTGGTAGAGCTTCCTAATCCACACTCTACGGAGGCTGGCCTAATGAATTCTGGTGTGAGCCAATCATTGTTTAACCCGTTTGGACGAATAATGATCGCCAAGATCTTCATCATACAAAAACGAAAACACCGAACTTCATGAACAATTAAGAGAAATAAAGGAATTTACAACTAAATCAAAAGAAAAATTTCCATAAGATAAATGAAAATGGGGAATTCAAAAACACAGTTGAAACATAAGAACCACTTGGGACAACATCTAACCCTGCAATCGATTTTAACATTAATCCAATTCAAATGAATATGAAATTATTAGCAAGAGAACCAAATTGAGTGAATTTAATGTCTAAGAAAGAAAATAAAAGCTCACCACTAACCAGAAATGCAGAAACTTTGTCATCAACCTCAAAAGAGGTTTCTAGATTACAAACTCGTACCTCTAAACAAAGGCGCCTGGTCAATTAATGTTGCAGGTTCTGTGTTACTAATGCAGCCAAAGCAACATATGCCCAGTATGCAATTATTCCACTGTGTGGAAAAAACTGCTCAAATGTCGTACAAAATTCCGTACTACAAAATATCAAAGACACAAAAATATTGATTTTGGAGAAAAATAATTGTTTTTCTCTTTCTATTTTTAAGCTTCGTTTTATAAGTTTCGATTGTATCTTTTATTTTCAGTTTCTTCTGACAAGTCGACGTGTACGGTTGCACTACATAATTAGTTTTTTTTACTTTAAAGTGTTGTGTTTCATTATAATGTTTTTCGATTTGTTAAAGTAAATAATTTTAAATTTAAATATATAATAATAATTATTAACTTATTTAGTGATCGCGATGTGCAAATTTGGACTAAAAAGGTAATAGAGATCTGTCTCACAATGGCGTCGTCGCGAAATACATTTACGTAGTAAATTTTCAATGATTTTTTTTTCAAGATCTCAATATGCTGGCGGATGCAATACAACGTGGCGCATGCAATACAAAACTCAATTATGTGAATAAAAAATAATGTGAATAAAATATTAATATTTATTTTATTATAAATTTCGGATAAGAATTATTATTTATTCCAATTGGAAAATATATACAAACACGTGCCTTTTGTTTCTGTGATTTTTCTTTTTAGTTGGGATTCACACCGACACCGGAATTTTTGTGACACTTCTGTGGCTCTCTCTCTCTGGCATTATATCCCATCAAGGGATTTGGCCGCCTCAAATGAGGTTTCATAATCATATTTTCATTTCGGATAATGAGTGATTAATTCATTGATCCTAAACCAGCCGTGAAATTTTTTCCTTGTCACCACCGGAAATCGAACCCGGGACCTCCGGTCGCTGGAGCAAGCATGCTAACCACTTTGCCACCGGGGCGGCAAACACTTTGGCTGGTAGTACGAATTTCCGTGTGCTACACATAGTTCTTTCCATAGAAGCAGTGTGGTTTTAGAACGCGAATGTAAATGGAATTCCGTCGGCATTGCATATTGGGTGGATAAAGATAAGGCTCTAATATTCAATATTTGGGAATGGTTAATTGTGGTTAGTTTGGAACACCAAGAATTTTTACATTTAAGCTTTACATAAATTTACGAAATCTACTCTAGACACGTGAAGACACGGGAAACAACAGAAACCATCCTTGGACATCGGAGTTATGATGAAAGCACTCTTGCTCCAACGCAAGGGAATGAACGCTTAATAAGAAGAGCAAGGTATACAATTCGGCCAACTGTACACTGTGGAAGGTATCAAATTACACCAGCAACGTGACCTATTTATAGAAATACCGAAAGTTGAACTAAATTCAGCAAGACTAGGATCCCTAAGTTAAAATGTTAAGAGGAAAAATTAGGAATTTGAATAAACCAAGCAGCACGTTTTGCGAGCCTCCAGTTTATGAGCGTTGTAAAGAACGACCACCTAAATACTAGAGAAAAACCCGCGAATGAAGCATTGGGGTTTGTTTTAGCATGTGGCGGAGGATATCGCGAAGGTAAAAAAAATTATAGGAAAGAAGTTGTTGGAACTAACACAAAGCTATTGGAGTCACAGAACCAAGACCAGAGGCAACGTTTGGTTCAAACTCGGATAGTTCAAGTCTGCTTTAAAAGAGTTTATGGCCAGAGAATTGGCTTATTAAATGGAGCATAGATTCTTGGGAGAAGCCCAGCAGAAGAACCCAGTACGATTGTTGAGGGCGAGTCCGGCAGTCGGGTTAATTGATAAAGCGAGAGCGATTCAGAAGGTGGGCACACATTGGAGTTGAGAAGATGGTACGCTGCAATGTGAAGAGGCCAGTTCTACTCTACACACGTGTAACACTCGGTTGTCGAATGTTAAAATATGGACCACCTAGTGTTACCAACCCAAAGGTCGCGAGTTGGAACCTAGGCAAAGCCCAAAATGTTATTGAGGCGATTATTTTTTTTAACAACCATCGATGTTGTCGGATGAATTAATCCTCCAATACTGATTGGAAATTGGATTTTAGAATACATTCCATGTGGCGATGAATGTGGAAATAACGAAATAATGAAATTATAAACGGCGGCAGATATCACGGAAAATAATGGAATTTACAACGTCATTAATCATTGTCAAGACAGGAGAATTGATGACATGGAACGTTCGCGAATACAACGCAATGCAAGTGATTTGCAATTGCAAAATAATGATTTGCGATAACCTGCCGCTCACATCTTTATAGTTCAAACGATTTAGCCAAGAATGGGATTTTCAAATAGTAACAACTAGCCCAAATTGCCCACAGTCTAATGCATCTGCTGGGAAAGCTGTAAATATGGCGAAAAAATTAATTCTAAAATCGTGAGTAGACCACATAGATTACGAGTATTCAATATTAGAATATAGAAATCCACCACACCCTAGATTCTGATGTGACAAATGACAATTTTTTGTGAAATTGTTCTAAAAATTCTGCTACAATTTTGTGACAAATACTTGTGAGTACTAAATTTCAATTAGCATGCGGTGACTTTTCCGAAATGTCTTAAAAAATAAGCTGACAATTTTAATAATATTCCCTTCAAACAAAAAAATGTATACACCCAATTCTTTACGGAAACGTAAACTTTGCGAACGGTCTTTTTCATCGAATACTAACACATTGGCAATATTTTCTATTTTGTTTTCTTTTTATGTTATGCGTATAGTCGTACGTTATACGCCATTTTGAAATTATTTGATAAAATTAATTTTAATAGTGTAATAGTATTATTTTAAATATTTTTATTAAAATTAGTGTAAATCTAATAGTTTTTATAAGTGTTGTACATATATATATAATATATAAATATATAAAAATTTAAGTAAGTAATTGGGGTAGGTAAATAAGTTTTCCATAATGGCAAAACAAAAGTTTTACAGGACAGTACGAAATGAAATAAAATTGATTTGCGATAGTCCGAAATTACATTTTAACCTTCCTCCAGAAAGTGATGTGGCTTGTAATAATAAAGTGGTTTGTAATAATAATATAGCTTATGTGGCTAATAATAATGTGGCTTATAGCTGCGAGGTAGCTTATACCAGTGATGTGACGTACAACTCTGATTTTAATCAAGCCTCTTTAGAAATAGTTTCGGATGATAGTGAATCTTTTATAAGCGAATTTGATAGTGTTGAAATTGAAAATAATGATGAATATGAAACACTACAAACGGAAAGTATTGAATACGATATTTTAGAGTGGAGTGTTACAGAAAATATTTCAAACAAAAGTACGAATGCACCACTCAAGGTTCTAAAAAAGTATCATCCTCATCTACCTAAAGATGTTAGAACTTTGAAAAAAACACCTACTACAAACGAAAATATAGTAGCAATGGGCAGCGGATCATACTCTCATATTGGATTAGAAAAGCAACTGAAGTTATTTCTGAATAGTACTGAATTTGAGGGTAACACGATAGAAATCGACATTGGTATAGACGGTATTCCTCTAACCAAAAGTTCCACTAACCAACTCTGGCCTATTCTTGCAAATGTAGTTACGCATAGAGCTGTGTTTCTTATTGGAATATACCACGGGTATAAGAAACCTTATTGTGCTGATGTGTTTATGAAAACATTTATTGATGAGACACAGAAATTGTTGGAAAACGGATTAACATACCATAATAGGCTCATAACAATTAAAATAAGGGCTTTTATATGCGATGCACCAGCCAGGGCTTTTCTATTAGGTAAAAAATTTTCAATATATATTTTCTTACTTTAAATATATAATAGTTTTAAATTTTCAGGAGTAAAATCACATTCGGGATATTCTAGCTGCACTAAGTGCACTGTAAAAGGCGTTTATATGGCACACAAAGTCTGCTTTCCCGATGACGATAAAAATGTATTAAGACTAAGAACAGACGATGATTTTCGTAATAAAGTTGATTTGGACCATCATATTAAATTTGATATAGGGCTGGACGTTTTGTCTGTTGGTTGTGTGACTCAATTTCCGATCGACTACATGCACTGCATGTTACTAGGAGTTGTGAGACAAATGACGAATCTATTAGTTAAAGTGAGAAAACAGGTATTCCCATTGAAAAAGAATGCAATCGAAAGGATAAATGAAAATTTAATAAGTCTTCGAAAGTGCTTACCAAGGGAATTTCAGCGAAAACAACGCACAATTAATGACATCGAGTACTGGAAAGCTTCTGAATTTCGAACGTTGCTCTGCTACACTGGCATGGTTGCATTTAAAAATATTTTCGCAGAAAAGTACTATGAGCATTTTTTGCTTTTAGTATGTGCTACGAGAATATTAGGACACCCGAAGGACTGTATTGTAAATAATAAGTGTTTACTTAGTGTTTACTTAGACCGCAGATTTACTTAAGGCGTTTAATGAAATGTTTGGTATTTTATATGGAAATCAAAATATGTCTTATAATGTACACAGCGTACTCCACATCGCACACGATGTAGAGAAATTTGGACATCTGGATAATTACAGTGCTTTCAAATTTGAAAACTACATGCAACAGATAAAAAAATTGGTTAAAAAAGCAGCACAGCCTCTTCAACAAATAAATAATAGACTAAGTGAACAAGAAAATATTCAAAAAAGTTTTGAAAAATATTCTTTTCGGCCTAGTTTTACATTAGATTCATGTTTTCCAAATAATTATTGTTGCAAAAACAATAAAATTTTCAAAATAATAAATTATGATAATAATACTGTAACTTGCAAATCGGTTACTAGTTTAAAGAATTTCTTCGAATATCCTTTATCATCCAAAAATTTGGGAATTTACTGTACGAAAATAGAGGAGTTGACTCGGGAGACTTTCACTTTTAGCATGGCGGATATATCCAACAAAATATTAAAATTAACAACATGCGATTTTTGTGTATATATTCCTATGCAACATGTTTAATAAAATACATACATATTTTCAGAAATGGCGGAATTTCAAAATGATGGACAGGTCTGGGACACATCCAATGTAGTGGAGGTCGATATGGATGACGAATTTGGCTCAAACAGTGAAAATAATTTTAGGAATTTTTTAAAAATAAATTCAAATATGCATCCATTCACATCCACACAGAAAGGTTCATGTGAAAAAATATGGACTGATATTCCAATCTTCTCGAAACAGTCTTCCAGTTTAGCGACTAAACCAGACAGAAACTCATCCAACGAAAATAAAAAGGAACCCAACAAGTTACAATTTAGCCTCATCATTTCCACAAACCATTAAACCTACAAATATATCACCAACTAATTTATCAACAGTTATAACGTATAGCAAACCAAAATTCAACTATCAATTGCCTAAAGAATCAGTTGTAATATCAGCTCAATCAATGTCAGCAGCAGTAATTGTGTCTGACAAAAATATAATTGAAATAACACCAGCGAAAAACGAAAACAAACCAACAGAAATATCAAATGCGGATCTATATGCTATGATGAAGGCAAATTTACGCGAGTTAAAGCTATTGCGAAGAGAGTTCAATGAGCACAAAAATAATTGTACCTGCCAAAACAGCAGACATCTATACTACATGACAAGAATGTCTTAAAACTACCTGCAACTACAACAGAGGAGTTTACCATGCTTGAAAGTGACATAAAACATGATTCTGAGAAGGAAACTGTATTGGTAAGAAAAAAAAATTCCCTTGGTTGCTTTTAGAAATTTATGTTAATAAATTTAACAGGCCCGCTGTTTTAGAGGTATAAATAATATATCGTTACCAAAATACATAAGAGAATGTTTAAAGGCAATAATTACAGATGAAGCAGCACGCGAATTTTCTTGGCATGGCTTACATGGAAATATTGCGGTAAAGAAATATTACGTAATGGAACTTCTAAAAGGTAATGGTTATTAAGTGACAAACTATTCTTAGTGAATATTAACTGAAAGATTATTTCTTATTTTAGAAGAAGCTATGCAAAAACATGAAAATGCACGACCGTCAGATATACAAAACGAAATCAAGAAATGGTTTCAGTCCCAGTAGTACAAATCAGCGCACAAAGAGCGCATAAATAGCATATAGTTAGAGCGCTCAATTTTTACTTCAAACTGATGCACCTAATTCCATGCTATTCGTATTGTTGTCGACCGAAAACTCGGCTTTATTTCCCCTACAAATTAATTTATCTCTCTTTCACTTTGATTTGAGTATAACATGTAACTGTTGTTAACCGTTGGTTTGCCAGAAAATATTATTTTTTAATGTATTTTGTTGTATCAAAACCAAACACAATCATATAATATTGATTGTGTTTGGTTTTGGTTGTATGTACCAAATGTGTATTGTCATTCAGATACAACTACACATTTTTTTAATTTTGTATACTTACTTTATATGTTATCCATGTATTTCCACCTGAAAAACATTTACAAACGTCTATTACCTTCAGCTGAAATCTGGAGACTGATAGAAATGAAATAACAATTTTTGAAATGAAATTGATAAACAAGAGATTAGGTGGGGGTAAAAATGCAGTGCATAGAAGAAACCGAAGTAAATTTATTTGTTTTCTCGCTTCGACGTGTGCAAATGTTTCCATCTATTTCATTCTGCTATCAGCGTTTGTTTGCTGGGGTACGCCAGAGATCGGTATCGCAAAAAAATCGTGATAAATAAGTTTTTTTTTAATATTTTTTACTAATTCATACTTATTTTAATATTATGAATTATTCTATATTTTGGTTTCTATTAATTTAAAATGAATTTGTATACCAACATTTAATAATGCTTAGTTAATATGTGAATTTGAAGCTTTTTATTTACCAAAAGTAACCACCTATGTTGTGATAATTACGGTGCAATAGAACAAAAGTTCGTACTGAATTAGATTTTTATTTTAATAATACTAATAAAATAATAATATGTACACGAATTTGAGAATAAGAAATTGAATGCACTAGTAATGTGAATTTTATTATTTATTTATTAGCTTTTTTTTAACTATTAATGAATTTAAAACTTATAGATAAGAAAATATTTATATTACAATAAATATATATGTACATACGTATCTGAATTATATCTGTGAAAAAACGCTCTGTCTTTTAATTTAAACCAAAAATAAATTTGTTTACCTAGGAAAAGTAAAACTGTTCGCAAAATTTACGTAGAACCGAAAAGAAATCAGTGTGAAAATGTATACAAATTCAATTCGCGCTAACCGTTTGTTAACATCACTCCAAATCGAGGAAAATGCGAAGACATATTTATGTTACTAATACATACATAAGTCTTCACCAAATTGTTTCACTTTTCTTTGGACAAACCGTCTACTTTTAAAACTTTTTCAGTTCGCAAATGCTGTGCGCTTGCGAAGACTTTAGTATAGTGAAGTCCTCGTAAACCGTACGTTTACCTTGCGCTATGTTTGAAGGGTTGTCATTGTTTTCTATTATCGTAACTTATAAGTTTTAATACAAAATATGTGTGTCTTTATAATTTTAAAAACCTAATAATAATATTATCCAATTCGAGGTTGATAAAGTAAACTTAAAAAAAACACACAAAATATTCGGAATGTATTGTAATTTTTATTTCATTTTACAGATTGATCCTTGCCATTTTTAGTTAAACAAGATATCATTCAAATGTCCTCCACGGGACTTCTTACAGGCCTTGATTCTTTTAAGGTAATTTTCAATGACTTTTCGGCACATTTCGGGCGGTATCTCGGCCATTACCTTACGAATATACGGATGTGAAGTTTCCAACAAAAACCAAAATCAACAAAAACACACACATACACAAATTTGTTAAATTAACAAAATAGTACACTGGGTAAAAAATTGTCACAAACACCAAATTATCAAAACACAAATGTTTTAGATACTTAAATATACAAATATAAACAATATTTGTTTAAAATTAAATATTTCATTCCATTTCAAAACACTAGATGTCAAATAACAAAAGTTATATAAACAATTATTTTTAACTAATAACTATTTTTAATGTGTGAATCAACAAACATTTCGAAATTTTGGGTGATCCACTTAAAAAAAATATTGGCCAGCTCACAGAGTTATTCCGCGGATGTGACCTATATGGCCAGTTAGCTTAGGAATTGCCCCATCGAACGATACTACCAATATATGGATGCGATGATCAGAAAGGTTTTTGTTGATGTGTGTGAATAAACAAAATTTTGAAATCTTGGGTGGTCCACTGAAAAAAAAAATATTTGGCCAGCTCACAGAGTTATTCCGCGGACGTGACCTATATAGCCAGTTAGCTTAGGAATTGTCCCATCGAACGACACTACCAACATATGAATGCGATGATCAGAAAGGTTTTGTTGATGTGTGTGAATAAACAAAATTTTAAAATCTTGGGTGGTCCACTGAAAAAAAAAAATATTTGGCCAGCTCACAGAGTTATTCCGCGGATGTGACCTATATGCCCAGTTAGCTTAGGAATTGTCCCATGATACTACCAACATATGAATGCGATGATCAGAAAGGTTTTCTTGATGTGTGTGAATAAACAAAATTTCGAAATCTTGGGTGGTCCACTGAAAAAAAAAATATTTGGCCAGCTCACAGAGTTATTCCGCGGACGTGACCTATATAGCCAGTTAGCTTAGGAATTGTCCCATCGAACGACACTACCAACATATGAATGCGATGATCAGAAAGGTTTTCTTGATGTGTGTGAATAAACAAAATTTCGAAATCTTGGATGGCCCACTGGAAAAAAAAATATTTGGCCAGCTCACAGAGTTATTCCGCGGATGTGACCTATATGGCCAGTTAGCTTAGGAATTGCCCCATCGAACGACACTACCAACATATGAATGCGATGATCAGAAAGGTTTTGTTGATGTGTGTGAATAAACAAAATTTCGAAATCTTGGATGGTCCACTGAAAAAAAAAATATTTGGCCAGCTCACAGAGTTATTCCGCGGATGTGACCTATATGGCCAGTTAGCTTAGGAATTGCCCCATCAAACGACACTACCAACATATGAATGCGATGATCAGAAAGGTTTTGTTGATGTGTGTGAATAAACAAAATTTCGAAATCTTGGATGGTCCACTGAAAAAAAAAATATTTGGCCAGCTCACAGAGTTATTCCGCGGATGTGACCTATATGGCCAGTTAGCTTAGGAATTGCCCCATCGAACGACACTACCAATATATGGATGCGATGATCAGAAAGGTTTTTGTTGATGTGTGTGAATAAACAAAATTTTAAAATCTTGGGTGGTCCACTGAAAAAAAAAATATTTGGCCAGCTCACAGAGTTATTCCGCGGACGTGACCTATACGGCCAGTTAGCTTAGGAATTGTCCCATCGAACGACACTACCAACATATGAATGCGATGATCAGAAAGGTTTTGTTGATGTGTGTGAATAAACAAAATTTTAAAATCTTGGATGGTCCACTGAAAAAAAAAATATTTGGCCAGCTCACAGTGTTATTCCGCGGATGTGACCTATATGGCCAGTTAGCTTAGGAATTGTCCCATCGAACGACACTACCAACATATGAATGCGATGATCAGAAAGGTTTTCTTGATGTGTGTGAATAAACAAAATTTCGAAATCTTGGATGGTCCACTGGAAAAAAAATATTTGGCCAGCTCACAGAGTTATTCCGCGGATGTGACCTATATGGCCAGTTAGCTTAGGAATTGCCCCATCGAACGATACTACCAATATATGGATGCGATGATCAGAAAGGTTTTTGTTGATGTGTGTGAATAAACAAAATTTTAAAATCTTGGGTGGTCCACTGAAAAAAAAAATATTTGGCCAGCTCACAGAGTTATTCCGCGGACGTGACCTATATAGCCAGTTAGCTTAGGAATTGTCCCATCGAACGACACTACCAACATATGAATGCGATGATCAGAAAGGTTTTGTTGATGTGTGTGAATAAACAAAATTTTAAAATCTTGGGTGGTCCACTGAAAAAAAAAAATATTTGGCCAGCTCACAGAGTTATTCCGCGGATGTGACCTATATGGCCAGTTAGCTTAGGAATTGTCCCATGATACTACCAACATATGAATGCGATGATCAGAAAGGTTTTCTTGATGTGTGTGAATAAACAAAATTTCGAAATCTTGGGTGGTCCACTGAAAAAAAAAATATTTGGCCAGCTCACAGAGTTATTCCGCGGACGTGACCTATATAGCCAGTTAGCTTAGGAATTGTCCCATCGAACGACACTACCAACATATGAATGCGATGATCAGAAAGGTTTTCTTGATGTGTGTGAATAAACAAAATTTCGAAATCTTGGATGGCCCACTGGAAAAAAAAATATTTGGCCAGCTCACAGAGTTATTCCGCGGATGTGACCTATATGGCCAGTTAGCTTAGGAATTGCCCCATCGAACGACACTACCAACATATGAATGCGATGATCAGAAAGGTTTTGTTGATGTGTGTGAATAAACAAAATTTCGAAATCTTGGATGTTCCACTGAAAAAAAAAATATTTGGCCAGCTCACAGAGTTATTCCGCGGATGTGACCTATATGGCCAGTTAGCTTAGGAATTGCCCCATCAAACGACACTACCAACATATGAATGCGATGATCAGAAAGGTTTTGTTGATGTGTGTGAATAAACAAAATTTCGAAATCTTGGATGGTCCACTGAAAAAAAAAATATTTGGCCAGCTCACAGAGTTATTCCGCGGATGTGACCTATATGGCCAGTTAGCTTAGGAATTGCCCCATCGAACGACACTACCAATATATGGATGCGATGATCAGAAAGGTTTTTGTTGATGTGTGTGAATAAACAAAATTTTAAAATCTTGGGTGGTCCACTGAAAAAAAAAATATTTGGCCAGCTCACAGAGTTATTCCGCGGACGTGACCTATACGGCCAGTTAGCTTAGGAATTGTCCCATCGAACGACACTACCAACATATGAATGCGATGATCAGAAAGGTTTTGTTGATGTGTGTGAATAAACAAAATTTTAAAATCTTGGATGGTCCACTGAAAAAAAAAATATTTGGCCAGCTCACAGTGTTATTCCGCGGATGTGACCTATATGGCCAGTTAGCTTAGGAATTGTCCCATCGAACGACACTACCAACATATGAATGCGATGATCAGAAAGGTTTTCTTGATGTGTGTGAATAAACAAAATTTCGAAATCTTGGATGGTCCACTGGAAAAAAAATATTTGGCCAGCTCACAGAGTTATTCCGCGGATGTGACCTATATGGCCAGTTAGCTTAGGAATTGCCCCATCGAACGACACTACCAACATATGAATGCGATGATCAGAAAGGTTTTGTTGATGTGTGTGAATAAACAAAATTTCGAAATCTTGGATGGTCCACTGGAAAAAAAAATATTTGGCCAGCTCACAGAGTTATTCCGCGGATGTGACCTATATGGCCAGTTAGCTTAGGAATTGCCCCATCGAACGACACTACCAACATATGAATGCGATGATCAGAAAGGTTTTGTTGATGTGTGTGAATAAACAAAATTTCGAAATCTTGGATGGTCCACTGCGATGATCAGAAAGGTTTTTGTTGATGTGTGTGAATAAACAAAATTTTAAAATCTTGGGTGGTCCACTGAAAAAAAAAATATTTGGCCAGCTCACAGAGTTATTCCGCGGACGTGACCTATATAGCCAGTTAGCTTAGGAATTGTCCCATCGAACGACACTACCAACATATGAATGCGATGATCAGAACGGTTTTGTTGATGTGTGTGAATAAACAAAATTTTAAAATCTTGGATGGTCCACTGAAAAAAAAAATATTTGGCCAGCTCACAGAGTTATTCCGCGGATGTGACCTATATGGCCAGTTAGCTTAGGAATTGCCCCATCGAACGACACTACCAATATATGGATGCGATGATCAGAAAGGTTTTTGTTGATGTGTGTGAATAAACAAAATTTTAAAATCTTGGATGGTCCACTGAAAAAAAAAATATTTGGCCAGCTCACAGAGTTATTCCGCGGATGTGACCTATATGGCCAGTTAGCTTAGGAATTGTCCCATCGAACGACACTACCAACATATGAATGCGATGATCAGAAAGGTTTTCTTGATGTGTGTGAATTGCACTGATAATCGCATCCATATGTTATGAACTTGTTTTAAAACCTTTATTTTAGCTTAAGGTCCAACTCACTGGAATGTTTCTACGCTCGCATGACTTTATGCCTGATTCATCTGGCGTAACCCAGGAAGCACCACGTGGAGGTTTGAATCTCGGACCTCGCTTCCCTCTTTTCCCACCCACCTAACCCACTTTAATTTCGCTTAAAAATTTAATAATTTTTTTAGCTTACCGTGAGTTCCATTATTGTAACTAATTGTATCGTATATATTTTTGATCATATTGAGCACTGTTAATTTAATAATTAAATTATTTTTTACAGTAAAACAATATTGCCGGATTAACCCGCAGTTTATCTATAGTTTCCGTTGGAAATTTTTTTAAATCATCGTAGATTTCCCAGCGATTATTGGGCCGATGTACAAATGCTGTGTAATGTTTAATGTTATAATTGAAATTTATAAATGCCTTAAGAAAGAAAACTTCATCATTTAAATTAATTTCTTTCTGAATTTCGCATATTTGTATTGAGTAATTTAAATTATGGAGTGATTGTGTGTCTGCTATGGCCATACCGTATTTGCTTATAATTTTGTGAATTTTTATATTAGCTCCACACTCAAAACATGTAAGAGATCCGAAAGACAAAGAAGTTTGAACATTGCGAATAGTATTCTCATTGACGTTAAATATGTCGAATGGTAGGTAGCAACTTAATGATTTTCGCAATCGTATAGTGCTTTCAATTTCACACTTTTGGTACACATCGGTTGGTGAAGGTATGAATTTGTTAATTAAGAACGTTATCTGACATTCTGCATTTAATTGAGTGCCAGTTTCGTCTTCTGTAATAGCATTTAACTCTTGGAACGCCTGAAGCAATAAATTTGTTCTCCATTGATATAAGTCGTCCGACATCTTTCCTTCACATATGATTTGTGTAATAAATTTAAAGTAATCATTATTATTTTCTTGAAAATGTAAATTCAAATAGTCTAAGTCGTTTGCAATACATATAAATATTTCGGTGAGTGCATCAAATCCGCAAGAATTTGTAAGAGTTACGGAATTGTTACCGCTTTTCATCGAAAAGCCATTCTTTAGTAAGGGAATGCGTTCGACATTAACTTTTTTTATTTTGTTTTTAAATTTCTGATTTGAACTAAAAATGTTTTGATTATTTTCATATCGATTTAAAACCTTTTGTCCCATATGTTTTGAAAAATTGTCCTGTTTACGCATTTTTTTATTCCATTGTTCTTCATTTTCCTTACTATCTGGGATACAATTAATCTTTTTGCGTTTGTTGTCCTTTAAGGTTTTCATGAGAGGTTCCGGCATATCAATGGATTTAAGTCTCTGTTCACATCTGAATTTTAATGTATTTACCACGCGCCCGATTTTCATTTTTTTATTATTTAGGTAATGGTTTTTGACAACATGAAACCAATTTTCAATTATTGCATTTGAAATGTTTCCTTGAACCCCAAAAATATTTGAGAAATAATTTGCCCACAAAATAATATAAGAAAAATATTTTTTAATTGTATACTGGACGAAGGCGTCACAGTAAAAATTGTTAATGTTGTCTCCGCTTTCCTGGCTTATATTATGTTTTACTTCTTGGTATATACTGTTATATTTTCTATAAAAAGGGTTTTCAGTGTCCGCGGGCCATGTGTTGATATTAGAATTAATCATATCTTCTGATTTACAAGCTTCAGTACCCGCATACTTATTATTATAAATTTCACCTAAATTTTTCGTAAAATTTTTATAAGCTAATTTGCTTGTTGTATTTATATTAGGAGAACACATGATGTAGCAAAACTGACGAAACAGTTCATCTACGATATTTACGGAAGGCGCACAAAGAATGGCACAAAAAAAAACTAGAATAAGATTTCTGTGGTTTGCTTTAATATTAGAAATTTTTTTTGCTATTTGTTTTGTGATTATATTTATAAAGTGTGAACAACAAATGAAAATGGGAGTTATTTGTTTTTTTAATTCAACATTATTTTCTAAAAAATTAAAAATTATTTCTAGGTATTCCGAGATAGTCAGAGCGTTAAATGCAAAATTCACCGAATTCATTAAAGCCCAAGACCAATCGACTACAAAATAGTAGCCTTTCACGTGCTTAATATTAATTTCCATTTCCTTCTTTACATCCGACAGGAACTTGCTAATTGTATAGACATCATGCTGACATGAAATAAATTCAGCTATGGGAATTATGTTAAAATTTATTTTGATCGCGCAGGCATAATACAAAATTCGTTTGTAGTTATGTTCATGGCATGTAGGGATTTTAACAATTCCACCAGTGGCATCAAAATGAATCGCTCTCACTTCGTCATGTTTTAATAAATTAATTTGTTGATTTCTTAAGAGCACTATCTGTAAAGGTTCGCTCACTGAATATACATACCGATTTGTTAGAGGTTGCATGCAGCATTGAAAATAAATATCGACCATGTCACAATCCTGAACCAAGTCATTAGTTTTATAGAATTCAGATTTTATTTTTCTTAAAACGTGAGGAGTTGTCATATCTTGAGTATTTCCTATTTTGAATAATTCCAAATTAGTGGTGCTTACCAAGTCCAAGTAAGTAACATGAGCGCTTTTATTTTTAGACAGTTCCTTCATTGTATCTCGACGTAAACCTCTATATTGTCTGTACACTTTATCACCAGAATGAATGAATTTATCGTTTCCTTTAGTATATACCCGCAAGTTGTTATTATTTTTAAACAATTCGATTTTATATTTTTGTTTATGCAACATATCTTTACATGAACCGTACACAACTATTTTTTTATCAATTTTAGAAAATTTGTGCATGGTTTGAATCGACAATACACATGCGTTTCTCTTAGATTCTAAATTTCGATGAATCAGTTCACGAATTTCTTCTTTGCTGAAAAATTCAATATTTTCGGTTAATTGGATTTCGTATTTAAGACTCTAAGTCGATTCAATATTGCTGTGCTTTCCGTTGCGAGATTTTGTAATAGAAAGATCAATAAATTCGAATGTGTTCCCATTAGGATCGGGTGAAATATTTGTATCCTTGCACAAATCAAAATCAAAATCACCTTCTGATATATTCGTACTTGAGGCAAAATTGACATCAGATAATAACGGAATAATATGCACGTTAGGCTCAGTATCCATATTTTCATGATTCATTGAATTTTTAGATTCGCGTTGGATAAAGTTGTTGCCTAAACTGTTGCTGTATAACTTACAAATATTACTACGGTTGTTTGTAACATGCATTATCTGGCACAATCTACTCATTTTAGATGTACTCGATCTAGAAAATTTAAAATCTTCCGGTATCTCATTATTATTAATTAACGCATTGTAAATATTTTCAGCAGTTATCTTGCCTCTATTTTTTTTATAATTAAATTTTTCTTCATTTTAGATGATAAGTAAAACCAATATGAGACAGAAAATTATTAAAAATAAAGAAATTATCTTATTCTTAATTTAAATTAACTATAGTTAATGTTATTTTTAAGAAATGCACAGTAATAAGTTATAAAAATTATAATTTTATTACAATCGAATAAACGAAACTCTTGCTGTTCACTTTTTAAACTAAACTTTAAACACTTGGTCCTAAACTTCACGTTAAATTACCAACCGAAAACATATAATATAATTTACGTAATTTATTATTTCAAACTATAAATAACAATCAATTATTATCAATTCGCGGGTCATCTAATTCAATCACCTAGATAATTTAAAATCTTCAATGATAAGACCACCATAAACATGATAAACAAATGGACGACAAACTAGAATTTATAGATTTATTAAAAACACCTCTAGAAAAACTAACGGAATATTTATTACGAAAAGGAATAAAACGGAAAAATACTAATTATATCAACAATGTCACTATTAAAATTACCAAAAATATTATCACTTTAAATAAAGAGAAAACTAAATTAATAAATTTAAAATACACCTTACATCAAATTTAGAATTAAAAAAAAATTACTTCAAACGGGAATAGAATATATCAAATATTTTGTAATAAAAGTTCTTTCCACATTTACAAAGTTATATCCCTCTCATCCATATTTTAGTAGTGTCGTTCGATGGGGCAATTTTCTAAGCTAACTGGCCATATAGGTCACGTCCGCGGAATAACTCTGTGAGCTGGCCAAATATTTTTTTTTCAGTGGACCATCCAAGATTTCGAAATTTTGTTTATTCACACACATCAAGAAAACCTTTCTGATCATCGCATCCATATGTTGGTAGTGTCGTTCGATGGGGCAGTTCCTAAGCTAACTGGCCGTATAGGTCACGTCCGCGGAATAACTCTGTGAGCTGGCCAAATATTTTTTTTTCAGTGGACCATCCAAGATTTCGAAATTTTGTTTATTCACACACATCAAGAAAACCTTTCTGATCATCGCATCCATATGTTGGTAGTGTCGTTCGATGGGGCAGTTCCTAAGCTAACTGGCCGTATAGGTCACGTCCGCGGAATAACTCTGTGAGCTGGCCAAATATTTTTTTTTCAGTGGACCATCCAAGATTTCGAAATTTTGTTTATTCACACACATCAACAAAACCTTTCTGATCATCGCATTCATATGCTGGTAGTGTCATTCGATTGGGCAATTCCTAAGCTAACTAGCCGTATAGGTCACATCCGCGGAATAACTCTGTGAGCTGGCCAAATATTTTTTTTTTCAGTAGACCACCCAAGATTTTAAAATTTTGTTTATTCACACACATCTAGAAAAACCTTTCTGATCATCGCATTCATATGTTGGTAGTGTCGTTCGATGGGGCAATTCCTAAGCTAACTGGCCATATAGGTCACGTCCGCGGAATAACTCTGTGAGCTGGCCAAATATTTTTTTTTCAGTGGACCATCCAAGATTTCGAAATTTTGTTTATTCACACACATCAACCATACCTTTCTGATCATCGCATTCATATGCTGGTAGTGTCGTTCGATGGGGCAATTCCTAAGCTAACTGGCCATATAGGTCACATCCGCGGAATAACTCTGTGAGCTGGCCAATATTTTTTTTAAGTGGATCACCCAAAATTTCGAAATGTTTGTTGATTCACACATTAAAAATAGTTATTAGTTAAAAATAATTGTTTATATAACTTTTGTTATTTGACATCTAGTGTTTTGAAATGGAATGAAATATTTAATTTTAAACAAATGTTGTTTATATTTGTATATTTAATTATCTAAAACATTTGTGTTTTGATAATTTGGTGTTTGTGACAATTTTGTACCCAGTGTACTATTTTGTTAATTTAACAAATTTGTGTATGTGTGTGTTTTTGTTGATTTTGGTTTTTGTTGGAAACTTCACATCCGTACGAATATTAGTTTTCAATTCGTCAAGAGTTTGAGGATTGTTTGCGTAAAAACGATCTTTCGCGTAGAACCACAAAAAGAAATCCAAAGGCGTTAAATCACAGGATCTTGGAGGCCAATTGACATCAGCCAATCGCGAAATCAAACGTCCAGGAAATTTCTCTTGCAAAAGATCTCGATTTGCTCGTGTTACGTGACTGGTTGCTCCATCCTGCTGGAACCACATATCGTCAAGATCATAATCTTCGATTTTCGTAAAAAAATAATCGGTTAACATGCGGCCATAGCGCTCAGAATTGACGGTAACGGTTCGTCCATGGTTGTTCTCAAAAAAATACGGCCCAATCACACCACCAGACCACAATGCGCACCAAACAGTGACTTTTTCCGGGTGTAATGGCTTCTCTACAATCAATTGTGGATTTTCTGAGCCCCAAATTCTACAGTTTTGCTTATTAACGTATCCACCAAGCGAAAAATGAGCTTCATCACTGAAGAAAATTTTGTTCGAAAAATCAGCTAAATCATTTTTAAATCAGTTAAATCATTTTAACGCGTTGGTCGATTGTTAAATGCTCCATATTCTTAAATGGCAGAATGTCAACTAAATAAATGACAGCGTACTTGACGTTTATCTTTGACAAATGTCGGTATACAGATTTCTACTTTATCAACCTCGAATTGGATAACCCTGCACAGTTGAAAAAAATATGGCCTTTACATAGCAAATTGCTTTTCATATAGGTCCACCACAAGCTTGCATTACAAACTAATGTACAAGTTGCATTTTATTAGATATTAATGCTAATTGTATTATTTTTTATTGCATAGTTTACATTAAACTTTAACGGAATATTTTGTTAAAACTGATACAAGTTATATTGAAATTTTACAGCAAATTGCATAAAAAATAAATTAAAATATCCATTTGGAAGCAACATTTTTTGTCGTAAGTGAAAGTGGCATTAAAATTGTATAGTTCAGCCCAGCCAGTGCTTTAAACAGTATAAAGCACACTACATTAGAAATTTAGAAATTCCCAATTAATTGTATTACACTTATATTTTTTGTATTAAAACTAAAACTATAAGGCAAATTCCACAGATTCCAATTTTTTACTTTTCCAACTGGATCGTAAATCAATTGACCTCCTTACACAGCAAATATATGAAAACTATTTTAAGCTTTTATATTAAAAATATACACAATGACTTAGCGAATTATAATAAATTTGCTAAAAAATAGTCAACCCCCCGATTATATAGAAATTTTCTTTTATTACACTACTCCAGTAATTTTAGACGCAACTGCATCATAACTATTTTTAATGCATGCTTTGCATCAGAATGTGATACACGATTACAACGTATAAGCCTTGATGCAAGGGTTGCATTAAAAATTGCAGCAAGATTTTTAAGTGTGTGATTTAACTTAAAAATGCAGCTGCTGTACTTAAATGTCATATATCATTTTATCCGAACGGTAAATTCTTAATGACTGCAATTTGTACTAATAAGCAAATGTGACGATGTGAATTGTCATTTTGTTGGAATGAAGCCCAGCTTGGAAATTTACATGCTCAAATTCTTATGAGGCAACCTAATAGAACAAAATCTAAACAATACTTGCTACGATTTTTTTTAAATATGGTGTTCGAGACCGCGATAAAATATAGGGAAAACACGGGGAAATTTAGATCAAAAATTTTTAACTAACTTCAAGTCATTCATTTTGACATTTAATTTTTGATTTTGTAAACAAATAAATTTTGTTTGTAAATAAAAATAAAAAATTAAATAAAACCATTTTAAAATGAATCTCGAAGGTAAGAAAATACTAAACATATATAGAAAAATATAAAATAATATTTTGATGTTTTTTTTAGTTTAGTATTTCATAGATCTGGGGGCCTCTATTCTTGAATTATTACGAAAATTTTTGGTACCGAGTTTAAGGGTCAAAGTATAACGAAAATCGTAAAATAGTATTCTTGGAATTGAATTCCGAAAATTTTCACAACGGAACGTTACTAAAATTTTTGTAATGGTTTTTTCGTTCCTTATTTCATTTTCGAAATAAAATTATTTAAATTTTTTTTTAAATATTCGTAGTTAAAACGCAATGATTTCCCACAGATTGTTACCTAGGTAGGAAAAAAGGTGATTTCATTTTTTTCATTTGGAAAATTTGGATTCATTTTTTAGAATTACCTCGGTTTTAATTTTTTATAAATAAAACTCTTTGATGTCCAAAATAATGTTCTGTTCGAGATAATAGTAAACATTCTATTTTTTCCTTTACATTTTATTTTCTAAAACAAAAGAGAATCCATAATTTTTATTTAAGCACAGCTGATTTAACTACAAAAATTTAAATTTTTTGGCATTTCGTTGTAACAAATATTATGAAACATTGATGGTATTTAAACATCACGGTATATTGTGTTGTGATCAATAAATTTTTACGTTATTTTAGATTTTTTTTACTATGGATAGTGGAAGACGATGTTCATGCCACATCACGTTGTGTCAAATAGAAATTTTAATAGATTTTTTTGGAAACTAATGACAAATTGAATGAAGAGGAAAGTTCGATAATAGTTTTTCATTTAAAGGTGCTACTGCTTTGTGGAAAACTATTGCAGAACAATGAAATTCAGTGCTAGAAGCTCGTAAAGAATGGAAAAGCTGGAGAAAGGTACGCATGAAATTTCTGTGGTTTTATGGAAAACGTGTATAAAAATCTATCTAAATAAATAAATCTTAAATTTCCTTATTTTCAGCTTTTTATAGATAAATCAGTTTTTTATTTTAAATATTAATTATAAATATTATAAACACGTAATATTTCAACTTTTTATTCACTTTCAAAGGTAAAATTATAATAAAAGTATCTATTTAAAAAGAATTAATATTTTATAAGTAAAATTTATTTTGGTAAAAATTAAAAATTAATTTATTTGTTGAATGACCGGAAGAATATTGGAATAATTCCAAATATACTTAGACTTAGTATAAGTTCTTTAAGATTCGATACAAATATTTTAATATTAAATAAATTGTTTAAAAAATCAAAATATAATTTATCGCGGTCTACATTATGCATGAAAAGAACAGAGTCGTAACAAGAAATAAATTTGATTTAAGGAAGTTTACGAACGATAATGTTACGGAAGGTTCCCTTCAAATACTAACAGTTGTCCCAAACATACAATAGCTTCGGGCACTAATGTTCCTGGTAAGAATCGCACTCGAGCGGGAAGATTGGTTAAACCTCCGCTATATTTAAATGACTATGTGCAATGATAAAATTAAAATTTGCAAATTTATAATAGATTTGAATTTAAAATAAGTTTAAATAAATAAAATATTATACTTACTTAAAAACAAAACATATATTATATTATGTTATTTTGAATTAGAATTAAATAATTTTCCGTATTAAGTAACAGTTAAATATTAAATATTTTTGTAATTGTTTGTTAAATTAAATTAAATGAACAGCAATTTAATCGAATTGGATTAATAAGGGGGAGATGTTGTGTACACACTTCACACCATTGTGTACATACTTGTTACCTTAGTAATAAACACACCCCTGATATCTTGAACTTCCATTGTTATGTGCTCAGTTATTAAGTAATTGAGGGCAGAACGTATAATACAGTAAAAGCTTAAATATGAAGTTTCATCCCGATTAATCAATTCGTCGTGGCTGTAAAGAGGCCGAATTTTTCATAAAAACCTTCATTTCAGCTTAAATTACAAAAAAAATCTGATCTATCTGATCTAAGATTGTTGCAAATTAAATTTAAAATCTTTTAGTTCTCAATCGGTTTTCCGGTAAAAAAATATAATTTTCAAAATATTTGCAAAAAACGAAAAAGCTCCCATGGAAGCTGCCACTTCCAGTTTACAGATTTCGACCAAAAATCAATGTGAAGCTTAATATGAAGTTTAACCCAAATCAGTCAATCCATCTGGGCTGTAGAAGGGCAACAAACATTTGGTCTGCACAGAACCACGCACGCACGCATACACAGAGTTTTTTAAAATATTTTGGCTTCGGCGACAGAACATTTCAGTATCTTCAAATATACAGTGCTGGAGAAAAAAATTGGGCAAACATATTTTATTGCAAATTGTAGTCTTTTTTTGCTTAATTACAAAACTTTTAAAAGCAATTGGCTTATTGTTTCATTTTAAATACATGAACTTATAACGTAATTTTTTGAAAAAAAAAATACTTGCAATTTAGGGGCAAAACCCCGAAAATGCCAAAATATTCAAAACACATTGATTGGAGTTAAAGTAATGGAATAAAGTAAACACTTATTTTTTAATTTTTTGATGTGTAAAACATCTTTACGCGCGTATGCCAAAAATTTTTGTATGGTAGTAAACTTTCAAATGAAACGAACGGAAATACGTTTACTACGTTTAAATATCTTCATTGAAAAAAGAAACAAAATATAAAATAATAAAAAAAGAACAAAAACAACAAAATACATATATAAATTTTGGACTATACACCAGTGTTGCCAGATAATTTTTTTAAAAATCTGTGCATTTTTCAAAAAAACTCTGTTTTTGAGCCAAAAAATCTGTTTATTTTAATTTGGTAAAAATGTGCCTTGTAACGTAACAGAAGTAACATTAAGATATGTATAAGAATTCAATTGTGAAAATAATTTAACAAACCTAATTATGCTTGCTTGGTTTACATTTGTTTTTTCATATAAAGTTACTAAACCACCAAATTATCACATATTTCAGTAATACAATTAAACTATTGTAATTAAATTTAAAAAAATTAATAAATAATACAATTAAGCAAATCACATTTTAATTTTTAGAATCACAACAAATTTCAATAAATAATCAATTTAATTTCTGTGCATTTCTGAACAAAAAACTATGTACCTAAGTATTAAATCAAACTACAAAATTTTATACACTTTGGTGAAACTCAAACTAACTTAATAAAACTAACTACTCGTACACTTTGTTGTTTTACCGTTTTATTTAAAATTTCATCAAAACTAAACAAATGTAAAGCCTCAGTTACAATGCATCCGCTCCGTTTTTCCGTAAAAATTAAAATTTGACATCTTGCATATAATTCACCATGAAAACGTAAAGGTTGATTACAATGGAGCGGAGAAGACGGGCCGTTTTTTTAAAAAAATTAAAATTTTACGGAAGAGCGGAAAGCATAACCTCAACAACTATTTCGTTCATTCGTAAAAATGTTGTGTTGTAATATCCAGCGCTCTTTCTGTCTAAATTTAAAAGACGTACCCACCATCGCCTTGTTTTAAATGTTTTTCAATATTTTATGTATAAAATATACAAATCGCACAGCAACTTTAAAATTTCATAATCCTCCATGACGTTTTAATTACTTTCATTTAAATGTGATTTTGACAAGCGGAACGGATACATTGTAACTAGCGAACGGAAAAGACAGGACGGAAACTGTTTTAGGGAAACGGAATGGAACGGAGCGGATGCATTGTAGCTGAGGCTTAACAATAGAAAAAGAAAATCTTATTTGTACCTTTGTACCCATACGTTTTCCCTTTAAACATAATTTGGACAGAACAAGAATAATATAGATTTTGGCATGAAATCTGTAAGAATAAAGTCTCAACCAGTCAGACCTAAGAGCCCAAGCTACACGCCGATTGCATCACTTCGGTCAGTGCTACAATCACCAAAATTTTATAGGCTTCTCGTCACAAATAAACAACTGACCTCTAAAATTTTAGTGGTCGTACCGCTCCCCCAAGTGGCCCAAAACGGAGCACAACTTAAGCGCTTAAGTTTGACTGGTTGAGGTTTAAACATTTCACCAGAAATCTGTAAATATGCCATAAAATCTGTTTTACTGTTTTGCCGATTGAAAATCTGTGAAAAACAGATAAATCTGTCAATCTGGCAACCCTGCTATACACATAGTCTGAGTGTATGTGTATATATAAATAGTATGGAAAGAAAACAAAGAAACATTTTTAAAATTAAATAGAAACGACGAATCAACGAATCGACATTTTCAGCGAACAGAAAAAATTTAAAATAGCGTGTGCGGGTGCCACCACAATTTATGCACTATAGAGAGTGGTACCTATAACGAGATAGTATACTCTTACGGTAAAAAACACAGTCAACAACTTGTGTATGTGGCTTTATCACGATCTCGTAGAGCAGTTCATCACGTCGGCTAACCAATGATTATGTCTTCTACCATGAACGTAAAAATGCAACCTCAATTGGTGTTCTTCAAAATGAGTTAACGCGCCTCACCAAAAACTGCTAAGTATAGCTCAGGATGTAATGGCGAATTTTGTACGAGATAATAATGACGTCTGGTTTTTAACACTGAACTGCCAGAATCTCAGGTCGCTTCACCTCGTCCTAACTGATACAGTCACGCAGGGATGCTCAATTCGTTTGCTCTCCTAGAATGACCTGCATGTTCAATTTTCCTAATTTTCAATGCTGCGTTCAGTTCAAGAGAAACAGTCAGCGGGCGGTTGGAGTAGCAGTATATAAAAATTCAAGTAGAACTCATACAGTCACCTCACATAAGGAAATCATCGTTGGACAAACAACTGGTATGAGCGTAACAATACAACCCATTGGCGATATAAGATGCTTTTGGTAGTTGTATACACCTCGTCGAATAAAGCTGTCGAAGATATAATCAAGTACATACATTTCGTCCTTGCTCCATATTCTGAAAGAATTTCAAAAATTCTTCAAGGAGACTAACATCTTTTGCCGATGATTATGAGCAGGGATTTCATTTTGCTGCTCCCTAAGATCAGTGATGAATCACTTATAAACTTCCTGCGATACGAATTCGATTTGCACAAGAACTCAGATCGAAATATATATATATATATATATATATATATATATATATATATATATATATATATATATATATATATATATATATATATATATATATATATATATATATATATATATATATATATATATATATATATATATATATATATATATATATATATATATATATATATATATATATATATATATATATATATATATATATATATATATATATATATATATCGATACGTCCAACGAATATGTTGAAATATCGAGTTACAAACTTATTGCATGATTCGTTTTTTGGATTCAGCATAACAAACTGCATGTACCATCAATTTTTTATTTCTGTATTGTTCCTCCTAACCAAATGGCAACCTCTTAAAGAGTTACAACTTTTCGTCATTTTTGATTTAGGAACATGCAAAAACTAGGAAACTCATTTTGCAAAGTTATTGTATGGAGTAAATTTTAAAAAAACTATTTCTATTTTGATTTATAAACTATTTGCACGGAGTTTTTTTATTCCCTTTGATTTGTAAAACTGTTTGCAATGTTTTAAACAATTTTCGTAAATATTATTGTGGTTGTAAGAACAGTTATCAACATATAAAAAAAACAAATTTAATTTTGCTATATTAATTAATTAATTACTATCCAAGTGTTTTATCATTTTTGTCATTGTTTTAATACATATTTTTGTATTACATAATTTTTATTCCACAAAATTTAAGATATTTTATGCACCAGTATACTTACTACTCGTAATTAGCTAACATTTTCATGTTCATAGTGTGTTAGTCGCATATGGTTTGAGCGGGAGAGGATTTCTTAATTTTGTGTTTTTGTTTGTACGTATATTTGATATCCTTCTTAAAAGTTTTGTTGTTTTGTTTGTGTCGTGTGTGTGTGTGACTGGCGCGGATGCATTCTGCAGGTTATATTGTGGAACACACACCCACACACAATTCTCGTTCGACTTTATCATAGTATTGTGTGTAAATGAAGAGAATATGTTCGTAAAAAACGAAACTAAGCATGATAGGCATGCGTTAAGTATGGAAATAAAATAAAATAAAATTTGTAGAACCTTTATTTTACAGTAACAAGTCCGTAATTGTTTTCCTTGTAAAGTATATTGTGTCTTGTTGCTATTATTATTATTTTATATTATATTTATATATTTTGACATAGACAGCGAAATGATAATCGATAGTATTTTCAGGTTTTATTAAAAAAAAAGAACTTGAGATTCCATCGCGAATTGTCACTGCTTTGGGTAATTGATTAATCATTCAGACATAACTTTAGTATTGTATTTATAAATTTGTTTACTACCTAATTATTTAACTTTACCAATTTATTTTCTTTTCGGTTTAGGGTAAATTTCATGTCATGTCTACTTTAACATTATTTTAAATTAACTAATCAAGATTTTGTGTGCAGGCCTGCATAGTGGTTTTAATTATGGTTTGATTCAAAATTTGTTTTTCTGGGGAAAATAATTCTGGTTTAAGTCTTAATTATGCCGAGATCTAAGTTTATTTATATTTATCACCATTTATTTAAAAGTTGAACTAATTATCACTGAATTAACCGAACAAGTGGTGCAGTGGTTAAAGCTTCGGCACTTGGGCCGGGAGGTACTGGGTTCGAATCCCATCAGAGGCTAGATGCAAATGGAATTTTCTTCATCGATTACAATCGGTGATGTTAATAAACACAACTATGACCCTCTGATGGAATGCAGAATTCAGCGCCGACCCACCGTCCATGTCAATGTACAGGTTGACATGGAGCTTGCAATGTGCAGGTGGTTTACTGTAATTGTGTGAGTAGGTGAATAGGTGAATGGGTTAATGATGTAGTATGAATGCGTGGTATCACAATGGGCCAAAAATGGCCTAAGTGTCAACCACTGAAACCTAACCTATCACTGAATTATATTATATTATATATTGACAGGTTTTATTCGGAAAAAGTGAAATTTTTTTGTTACTTATTAATAATTGTAAATATATGATTTAATTTTTTACTTTGTTTAGTATTTAGAAAGAGTTGAAGTTCCTGAAATTATAATTTTGATTCTAATTATACCACGTTTATACCAGTAGTATAAGAGTATGTATCATAAAAGTATGACGATGTAAACTCAAAGTAAAATACTTTGCTACTTTATTACATACTTTTTTGCAATTAAAGTGTTCTACGTATCTAATAAGTATTGGTATAATGTTTGCGGTGAGAACGATACTATATAATATTTTTTAGATACGAAATGTCATTTTAGTCATTCTTCTAATTTTTCTTGTTTATTGTGATAAAAGATAAATTTCTTTTTTTAAATTTTAATGAAATATATGAGTAATAAACTATTATAATGTGTTCACACTACTATGGTGTAAACTGAACGAGAGAAATACTTTATTAGTAAAATACTATTATACTATTAAAGGAGCTATGGTGTAAATGTGGTTTTAGTCTTTATATTTAGATTTTAGTTGGATTTTCAGATGACGGCAGTGACGAGTACTATTATATTGTACTAATTGTTTGGTAGTTTGAATTCAATTTTATTTTATTTAATTTATTTTATTTAATATTTATCAGGATAATTGAGTTGGATTAATTAGGTAATACGAATCATTACATTTAACTGCTTTAATTTTATTATTCAAACTTCAATATTTTATCACTTTTTATTAGTATTCCTAATAGTAAAAACAATCACTGGAAATAGTATAAGTTATATTTCCGATAATTTAATATATTTTTATGATTCTGATTGCTGGGTATTATTCCATAATATATTAAATAATTGTGTTGTCTTGTACTAACCGTCTTACATTACATTTCAACTAACAATTTACTAACTATTGACTACTTAGGTGTCTGAAACCGGGTCAATTTACATAATAATTAATTCACCTTTCCTGTTACATTATCTTGTTTTATGTACAAGAGCGTGAAGTTGTGTCCGGCGTCAAGCGGGAATCTTACTTAGGTTTGGTCACATATTCCAATCAGTTAATCAATCAGTTGAAATGAAATGGAATTGGTTGAAAATCCAGCTAACACTCCGGATATTTTAATTGGCCTTAGAATTCTTAATATATTTGGTCAGAATACAGAATTCTATAAATTGTCCCCACCTCTTGATGGGAAGCGCTGATTAGTTTTTCTAGCTGACATGGTTCTCAACAAATTCACCAAATTTTCTTTAGATCACCCATTTTTCTCAGAATTGAATTATGTCCACTGCGGTTATCTCATTTGATTTCAATAATTCAACCTAATTAAGGTTTCACCCTTTTCAAAATTTATAAACCGGCACCAAGGTAAAAGTAATAAACGCGTCGTTTCCCTTAATTATTATTATTTTTATTTTTTATTATTATTTAATCTTTGCAATCCGTTCTGGGACCGAAACTCTCTCGCAGTTCGCTTTTCACGTCACGGGAACGTACTGCTAATAGGTTTTCGTAACCATGTGCACATTGCATAGCTCCATGCCACCCTATAGTACTGGCATGTAATATGGTTCGGCCCATCTGTTCTGCACTTCGACAGGGGCTCATAATTGTATTCATTTTCTTCACCCAATGTAATTTAAGTTCATGTGTGAGATAGAGATATATAATGTGTACATATATTTATAGGCGTTATTATTATTTATTATTATAATGTTTATAATTGGTAGATAATTTATGTAATTAAAATCGAACTCTAGAACTTCTTTTAAATCTGTTTCGGGATTTTGACGTGTCTTTTTGGTGGGATTCTGCAGTTGTACATTCTGATTGGACCTTGGCCGTTTCCCTGCTACGGCTATTGCCGGGTCACGTATGCGGAACTTGGTGGAGATTTAACTAATTTCTGCGTGCGTGATTTGGCGGTGGCTGGGGTGGGGGTATGACCGGGTTCGGCTCGGGCTTGTCGGGCTGTGGGGCTTCATCGGAGGGACGCGTTGGGGTACCGATGCAGGTTGATGGGTTCTTAGTTTATTAGAACCCTAGCCCAGCTCTACAAACTAAGTTTGAGATAACGGCATGATTCCTAACCGATAACGGCATGATTCCATTCATTATTGCCGAATCCCAAAATTTCGTTAAAATACAGCTTCGCACACCGAATTTGGCCATCATTTGTTGATAGATGGCCTAGTTTAATTGAGCATTATGCTGGAGTGGCAACCCAATTCTGCATACCCTGTTTCATGGTGATTGGTTGAGGAATGTTAAAGTTCCTTTGAGTATGGGATAAATATGTCCTATGTAGACTTGGTAATTAATCGAATATTCTTTGGTAACCAAATTAGTAACGCATTTGAAATTTTTACAAAATCAGCTAAATTTATTTGAAATATAAACATTAGTAGTTTTCTAGGAAGCATTACCTTCGGGATGCCTCACTTATTCGATGCAACTTTTTGAGTTTTTTGTTTTTTTTTTGTTTTTTTTTCTTTACTATTTTGTGGTTGCTCAATTCAAGGGTTAAATACTAATGGATTTTAGAGTAATTGTAAATACATATATTGTAGTTCAAATAACTACATATATGGTTTACAAAAATTCTATTGTAAGTTGAGGAGTTAAATTAATAAATGTTTATATTATTTAGGAAGCCGGAAAATTTTAATTTGGAATTAAATTTCAGGAAATCTACAGATGCTTGTAAAATAATAATATGTTTTTGAAATATTAATTGCTGATTTTGTAGACTAGAATTGTGTTGTGATTGTAGGCGTCTATAAACAGAACAGGCCGATTCAATCAATCAATTTTTGTTTCGGAAGCCGAAAAATATTAATGTAGAATAATATTTCAGGAAATTCCACATGCACGTGAAATAATAATATTTTTTCTCAGGTTGCTGCACCTATTAAGCCTTTATCCTTCCTCTAGTAGAATAGAAGTAGATTAGAATTGTGTTGTGCCGTACGATCGCTGGGTGTCTCAAACCGGGTCGTTCCGTCTCAAAAAAAAAAAAAAAAAACCTTTCCTATCCTTCCTATTGTTATATGAGTGAAATTATTAATAATTTAATATTAATTAAATAATTAATTATTAATATAATTCAATTTATTATTAATATAATTCAAATAACTATGGTTTCAGGAAATTATATTGTAAGTTGTGGAGTTGTAGAGGATTAAATTAATAAATATTTATATTATTTAGGAAACCGGTAGATTAATTTAGAATTTAATTCAGGAATCTTTAGATGTTATGAAATAATATTTCTTTGAAATACTAATTGCCGGTTGTGTAGATTAGAATTGTGTTGTCATTAGTTCATGAACTATTGGCTTTACCTAGGTATTTGTAACCGAGCTGATCTAATTAATCAATTTTGTTTAGGTAGCTGAAAAGTATTAATGTAGAATTATATTACAGGAAATTTCCAGATGCACGTGAAATAATAAATTTATTTCCTCAGGTTGCTGATTTAGAGAAGCAATTGTTGAAGACCAATACCATCGATATCCATTTAACCTATTAAGCCTTTATCCTTCCTCTAGTAGATTAGAAGTAGATTAGAATTGTGTTGTACGATCGCTAGGTGTCTGAAACCGGATCGTTCCGTCCCAAAAAAAAAAAAAAAAAAAAATCCTTTCCTATCCTTCCTATTGTTATGTGTAAACAGGCTGTAGGAATAGGCCCGGCGTTATCCGGGACTCTTGGCTAGCACTTGGTTCTACAGTCCAATCAATCAATCAATCAATCAATTAATTAATTAATTACTATCCATAAATGTTTTTAATTTTCATGTAGTATGTTTGTATATAAATTTTGGAAACTTATTAACTAAAACTAATCCGTGCAAAAAATGTGTAACTGAACATAAAACTTTTAAAATAAAGAAAAAACGAACAAAAACTTTGTAACTGTATTTGCAACCTTGAAATCCAGAATTTTCTCCAGATTAAAAGTGTAATTTTATGAAAATCAAGTAATTAGGATTATTATCGAGAAAATCAGAAAAGGTATACAAAAGATAATTTATAATGCTACAATATGTCATTTATTTTTAATCAAATACTTATCTAGGTATTTTTCTACAACTATTTGAACATTCAAAATGCTCTCCTGAAAACTTGTGATTTTCGAGTTATCAACATATACGTTGGACGTATCGATATATATATATATATATATATATATATATATATATATATATATATATATCTTCTACGAGATATGTGAGAAATATACGATATATGTACTACGAGATATGGGACCACGTCTTTGATGCTTGCAGCTACCATAGGCCAATTGCGTTGATTATACCGAAAGAGTAATAGACCAATTTGATGGTAATAAACGAATGAAAAAATCTGGTTAGTAAAATTTCATTTCTTCTTCCTTCAAAGTAAACCATACACACGAACTATACATATGCCATGTTTACACATCTCCTTGAGAGTACTAATGGACTCACTCTTTTTTTTTTTATTGATTATAGAAGTTCTATCTTTAATATTAATATTTTGTTGGACCGCCTTTTGTTTTTATTACACCGGTACAACCCCGCAACTGATGTACAAAAACATTCGTCAAGCAATTATTTTATTTTACACCTACCGTTCTTGGCCGTCATTAGGGTGCAGATGTTTTATTGCCTGTAATTTTTTTTTGAGTATAAATAGTGCATATTTTGTAAGATTAAGTTATTCTGTAAGTGATCCTAGTCAAATACTGAATGAAGTGCATTAGTTAAAAAAATGGGGAAAGTTAGTGAGCAGTGTAAAAGCAATATGTTGATTTTGACGCGAGAAAATTTAACCACGCGTGAATTAGCAGAAAGATTAAACATTCCAGTCCAGACTTAAATCCCATTGAAAATATTTAGTCTATAATGAAGCTAGAAGTAGCAAGAAAGCGCGCAGAATCGATTTAAGCTTAAAAAAGTTTGTTGATGACGATTTGGGAATCCATACCGCCAACAACTTTGAAAAATTTATCAAATTAAATGAATCAGAGGTGTGTCGCTGTAATAAAAGCAAATGGCGGTTCAACAAATAGAACTTCTATAAATCAATAAAAAACAAAAAAAAAACAAAAAATTTAAAAATAGTGTTGATATTATTCCATTACTTTAACTCCAATCAACGTTTTTTGAATATTTTTGCATTTTTCGGGGTTTTGCCCCTAAATTGAAGGTATTTTTTTCACACATTAATTTAAAATGAAACAATTAGCCAATTGCTTTCAAAAGTTTTGTAATTTTAGCAAAAAAAGACTCCAATTTGCAATAAAATATGTTTGTCCAATATTTTTTCGAAGCACTGTATGTAACCGAAATTTTTCATCAACGGCTTAAAAATTAATTTGTACCCAGAAAGCCTCCAGACACCGTAGCTATTACTCTTAATGGCCTTTCATCCCAAAGCAATATAGAAATACTTGAGTTGCAACAGAGCAAAATATTATTCTTATTTGTCTTCCAAGTCTTACAACGCAATTCCTGCAATCTCTTAATCATTGCTTTTTTAGGTAGAAAAATTTGCAGACTCGTATTTGGATTTCTTTTTTTTCAAAGGCTTGGAGTGAATCAGGGACAGTAGTGAATACCCTTTACGTATTTAAGGCAACTGGAACCGTACCATTTATTCCTGATGCTATACCAAGGTACTTTTTTCCTACCTTTTCCGATAATACTGATCTGACTGCTTCCTCCAGGTGATAAATAAAAAATCATTTATTTAAATTAAATTTAATGTTTACAACAAAAATGCATTATCATCTACCGGTTCAACCGGAACATCTTTAAAATTGATAGACGTTCGAAAGACCAACATTTCATACGTGTTATCAGTGAGTCTGAAAACATTTTAATAACGCAAGGAAAAATTATTGATTTTCCCCTATACTTAATAGGTCTAACAGGTTATACTTAACAGGTTATAACAACTAGAAGACAATTGGTTTACATTCTTACGTCTCCAGATATGATTGCAGATAAAAAATGCAGAAACTTGCAAAAGTCGGAAAAGAATAAAAACAAAATCCGTTCCGAAAAATTAAAAACTTCAAACAAGCGCCTCGGAGAGGAAACATGAACAGCTACATTCAGAAGAAGAATTTTCTAAAAATAAATGCATCGCTTTTTGGCGAAAATTACTGCCGAACAACCAAGAATGAAGATTGAATCCAATAGATCCATTATAAATTTTGGCTTTGAGTTTTTTTTCAAATCGAGGACATACGGTTATAGGCCCTATTTGCATGGAACCATCTACACATTGCATAGCTCCATGCCATCCTATAATACTGGCAAGGAAGATGGGTCGGCACATGAGTTGTTTACGTATTTAATATAAACAGACTTCATACTCCGACTAAAATTATAAAACAACGGTCGTATCCAGCACACTGAGATTCTCACTGTTTTTAGTGAAAATTTTTGTATGAAATATTCAGTTGTTTTTCGTGAGACCTCAGCGTGCTAAAAATGGAAAATAATTTTTTGAATAGTTTTTTTTAATAATATTTTGGACTACTAAAAAACAAAATTGACTGTTCTGTCAATATTCAGTAACATGAAAGATGTAACAAAAATAATTCGTCTGACACAAATCCATTTAAATGAATAAAAATTTAATGTTAGTTTGAATGCAATATACATAAATTATTTCTACTTATAAAAAATTAGTTTTTTTCCGAAAAATGAATTTTTTATGTTTTTTTGTTCTCCTACTTACAAGAATAAACTTATTTCTGTAAAAAAGTTTTGTTGAAAAAAAAATGAGAAAACTGAGTGTTGCAATTTTTTCTTGTTTTTGCTTCTCGAGAAACTTTTAATTTATAAACATAACAACAATATGATGATGCAAAGAGCATCAATAAAACGATGGATAACAGAGATACAAAAAAAATCTTATGAAAGTTTTATAAAAATGTGTATTACAGACATAAAATATACGTGTATAAGATGAACGTTTAATAAGAGGAAAAACAGTTTTTACTCGTATTTTCTAATGAATTCTTTAATATTAATATCAGTTTTTCCACTTTTGCTATATATTAGCAGAGACTTTATGTGATTCGTGTATGGACGTAGGACGTTACTTGTAAAAACTCAATTTAAAATTACTTTGTTCGGTTTCGCTAAATTTGTAGGTTAAGCAGATGGTGCGCGAGCATGGTAGTCGCACTACACAAATAATTTTTAACTGGAAAATTTTATCTGTGTACTTTAACACTGTAGATGAATGTAATGAAATATTTATAGAATTTTAAACTGTAGCCGACTTGAAATCTACTAGTTTTGAAACCAATAATTCACTGGCGAAAAAAATAAGGCGGGTGGTATCAAATCATAAAGCTGTTTTAATTGGTTATTCAAAGTTTTATAATAAATCTGTTACATAAGACACGATTCGGTGTTCGAAACCACTACGTCACCCTATTTGATGGGAAACCGATTTTTAACTTTTATTGAAAAATTACTTGGGTTGCCGCTACACAAAGTAGTTGATTTTATTTTTTCCCATTTAAAAAGTGGAGATAAGTGTTGCCTCTTAAAAACCTTAAAATCTCAAAATTTAAGAAAAAGTAATCAAAATGGATTTAGGACACTCCCCATATAGTTGTAACGCCAATTTTATACTTATTTTTTGTAATTAATTATTTCTACGGACAAAGTAAAATAAAAAATATAAAAAATAATTCCAAACACATTAAATTTCAGTTTTTTTTCGATTAGAAGAAGTTTCAATTTCTTTAACGTGTAAAATGCCAGTGGCACTATTCTAGTAATTTTCCGGGAAAACAAATTCTGTTCAAATATATTTTTTCCGACCTAATGAGGAGAAAAGTTTGAGGTAAATATTTATAAATTGGGTATAATTTTTCGACATCTAAATTAACGTCGAAAATTATTTTGTTTAAAAAAATAATATGAGCTTTTTACCTCAGTATGCCAGAAAACAAATATTTAAATAGAAGTTATATATAAAAAATTTTGCCAATTCCTTATTCACGGGGAATTACAAGAATAGTGCCACAGGGACCGGTTACGGATCAAAGTCGCTAGTAACAAATTGGTTCAAACAGGAACAGAAGCTTCGGCCTAGCAATGAATGCTGTTTTACGAATTTGAAAGGAAGGGTTATTGAATTAAAAATGTTCGGGAATCAATAAACAGGACTGGTTTAAGTTTTGGAGCTCCAACTGAGCTTCAAATTTATCAACCAGTAGAAAATTTGTCAAATATTATAATTGACAAATCACGGGAAGCACAAAATGGAACGGAAGGTTTACGTTCACCAACTACAATCGGAATAGTGCAACCGTCTAATAGTAAGGGCTTCTGCATTAACACTCAACCACGTTAAACCCAGAAATCGTTCAAGAAACAAGTTGACATCCAATAAAAGAGAAAGGAATGAAAAACTTAATAAAGTATACCTCCAGAATCAGAAGCATAACAAATAATGAAAACAAAAAATGCATAAAGATGAAACAAAAATAAACCAGATTTCGTACTTGATATTTATATCAAACTTATTTTATTATTCAAAAATTTCATCAGTCAATCAACATATTACAAAAACGGCAAAATAATTTGCTGGTGAATCCCATGAGCTTCATTTTGGTGTGAATTATTTAAAATAGCGGACACATGTTTTGAAAAATCCTTCTTCAGTATAACTTCGGATTCATTAAACCAACACACATTCCAGGATTTTTAAATCATACACTTAATTAGGAATGTTATACTTGTAAAAAGTCGCGATAATTTTAGTGTATCACTATTCAGACCCCTAAAGTGAATATAAATCAAAATTACATACAGTAGCGTTTAATAAAATAGCACACTGCGAACAGTTTTTAGTAATTTAGAAATTTTTAAAAATTCCTCTCGAAAATTTACAATGACATAGTACTGCAAACAATAACAATATTATCTACTAAAAAAATGCATACTGTGTAACTGACTTTTTAAAGTGAAACTTCTTTGCGCCCGTTGTACACATTGGGATGGGGTGTTGGTCGAGAAACCGCGTCACGCGAGAAAAATCGACGATTATACTTTTTTGTGCAGTAGACACTTTCGTTGCGGGATATCAGTAGGCTTGTTTTATTTATATTTCGAATTGTTATTTAATTTTATTTTATTTTCTTCACACACGTACGGTTTTCTTTGGAAAACACATATACGTGATAAAGACGACATGGAACAAGAAGAAGAAGAAGGAGAATTAACTGAGATGAAAATCTTGGGATTATGTGGTATAACTGAGAATCACCTTAAATTTTGTATATAGTGCCATAAAAACAGCGCATCCAACTAAATGCTGGCATATTTTTTATGTACACGAATATGATCAACGGTCTTGCAAGAAAACAATAAATTAATATGAGAAAACGTAAATCTTAAATATTAATGAAATTTTACATAATTTGTTATGAAATGATGATCGGTTATAAGTAGTAAAATTGTATTTTATGTTCTTGATATTGTCGGTAAAGAGGAAGGTTAGGAAAAATAAGATGCCGAGTGAAACTTGATTGTTATACGTAGTGTTGTCCGGTGGTCTTGAAAACGATTTATAACTTTTGAGTTTAACTTGGGTGATCTCATGATAAGTTGATGTGTGGAAAGTATTTGCAGAAAGGTCACTCGAATGATCATTCATTCATATCAACAAATTATATCAAATCATATCAAAAATCATATCAAATCATATCAAAACATATCAAAAATCTTATCCAATCATATCAAGTCATATCAAAAATCATATCAAATTAAAATCATACTAAAACAGATCAAATCATATCAATCATATCGAATCAGATAAAATCATATCAAGTCTTATCAAATCATATCAAATCAAATCAAATCAAATATCAAATCAAACATCATATCAAATCATAACAAACCATATCAAATCATAAAAATCATATTAAATCATTTCAAATCATATCAAATCATATCAAATCATACAAGTCATATAAAATCATATCCAATGATCCAATATGAATATTAAATCATATCAAAAATCATATCAAATCATATCTAATCATAGCAAATCATATTAAATCATATCAACTCAATTAAATGACAACAAATCATATCAAATCGTATCAAAAATTATATCAAATCATATCAAATCACATCAAATTATATCAAATCACTATCAAATCCTATCAAATCATATCAACTCATATCAAATCATATCAAATCATATCAAATAATATCAAATCATGCAAATCATATCAAATCATATGAAATCTTATCAAATCATATCAAATCATATCAAATCATATCAAATCGTATCAAATCATATCAAATCATAACAAAAATCATATCAAATCATATCAAATCATATCAAACCATATCAAATCATATCAAATCATACAAATTATATCAAACCATATCAAATCAAATCATATCAAATTATATCAAAAATTATGTCAAAATTCAGATCAAATCATATCAACTCATATCAAATCATATCATATCATATCAAATCAAAACTAATCATCACGATGTTGAATCTGGCGATGGTTTCCGCAAAAAGAGAAGGAGCAGGCATTTTGCTAATATTTTTACGTCTATTAAGGACTAACATACTACTTTTAGATGCATTAACGTACAAGCCTGCATCTGACAATAAGTGAGAAAGTACATTAAGATATTTACCCTGCAACCAAAGCGAACATCAACATAGCACTGAGCAGTAAAGCCAGAGCTGCAGTTCAATAGCAAATTCATCAATAATTAAAAACCACAAGAGAGGTGACAAAACACCCTTTAATATACCTATTGATTCTGCCGATTCCAGAAAGATTATTAATTTCTTCGCAGAAGCTATAATGCAATCTAAGAAGTCCTACGAGTGGATTTTAGATTTTACTTAAATAAAATAATATAATACTGCGAAGTGACTTATAGTATATTGAAGAGAAATATATTGAATAACAGGGAAAAATGTGTTATATTTCATTTATGTATCTTGTCTGTCTCTCTGTGTGCGTGTGTGTGAGCAAATGGCCAAAGAAGTTTCACTTCCATCGTCTGGTCCGACGCAGACCCAATTTCTTTTTTAATAGCCAGAATCACTTTTTCCCTTGTACAGTGAGCACAGTGTATTTTAAATGTTTGTGCGCCGAAACTATTCGGTAAGAAACATGTGGATCGTACAATGAACATATCCGTTGTTGGTCATTTGGACACTATAATATTTCAGCTGGAACCCCCTTGTACTTAATTTCCAATTTCAAATAATATAAATAAAACATATTTTTTTGTTTGTAGACTGGTTTAAAGCAGGGCATGTAATTTTGTTTAAAAATCGGATTTTTTGATTTAAATCAGATTTTTTTGATTTAAATCAGATTTTATTGAATATAAAATTGTAATGTTGAACTTAAATTGTAATAAATTCCCGAAAAAAATTAAATATCTTTAAGGAAAGCAAAACAATATAATGTACGGAAACAAGGTTCATTTAAATATAAATTAAATTAAATAATTTAAACTCGAGGAATTATGATATTTAGTAAATTTTAATGATTGTTTTATGCTTCAGTGTTGATTAAAAAAAATTTAAGAAAATTACAAAATTATAAAGTATTTGAAAATTAAAACCAAGTATGTATTTTATAATCATATAAAAGAATAAAAAGAAAAACTGTTTTATTTATTCAGCTGATTTACCAAAAAAAGTTAATTTTGCCGCTTTATCTATCTCTAAGCTATTTCTTAATTTTGAACGAACTAACCCAAAGGTCGAAGAAACTCATTCGACTCCAGCTGATGAAGCAGTAGCTGTTTCTATTTATTGGATTTTATGTTGGTCTAACGTCGCTATCAAATCCTTGGTGTAAAGCAAATGTCGATTTCCACCATTCAAAGGACGTCATATTTGTTATGACTTCTTCTTGCATAATTGGTCCCGCCAATGGGGGTTATTATTTTCCTTCAACTTTACATTTTAATAACTATATGATTCACCAAAAAATATGAAATCAAGTTTTCATTTCCATCGAAGTTTTGAAGTTTTTTAGTTTTCATTTCCATCGAAGTTTTGAAGTTTATATACAAAATTAAGTTTCTTCGTTAAGTTTTAGAGTGCTTTGTTTTTTGAATGAATTCTTATACTTTTTACCAATATGATTTAAATCAATGATTTTAAAAAAAAAATCAATTGATTTTAATCTGATTTTAATCAATGATTTAAATCAAATGATTTAAATCAAACATGCCCTGGTTTAAAGGGGTGAGACCAGACCTTATATGTTATACGGCATGGCAAAGGGAAAATGTTTTTTTTTTTTCATTTTCGTTTGTAACGACAGGTAAATCCTTGATGTTATATGACTGCCACTTATTTTTTTAAAAGAATTTACCTGGTTCAACAACAATATTTCTCGTAACACGTTCGCAATTGCGTGGGAACGTCAGACACGAATATCGGTCTATTTGAGTTCTAAATCCTATTCAACGACTTGCTCATGCACCAATTATGTAAGAATCCATCCGCATTGTCCTATCTTACGTTCGTGCCTCACGTAAACCTTGATCTTTCTGGATTAATTGAGATGTTCGGAATAGTCTCAGTAATCTGTTTCTAGATAGTGTACGCATTGGGCTGGATTGGAATTCTAGTAAATTTAAGTTTCGGGAAAGCTGAGTCGTCTCTTAGCGGGTTAAGGCCAAGTTTTGTTCAGCTATGGTAAATGTAGGAACTGGATAATTATTTGGCTGATTATTTTCAAATTTATTTTGTGATACAACCTACCAGAAATAATTAGTTAAGAAATTGTCTAGCGCAGGCGAAATCCAGCACTTCTTTAAAATCCATTTTTAAATCCCCACCCAATTCTGTTTTACTTATCTCATTTGACAATAATTTTTTGTGTATGGCCAAGTTCCATTCAGAATGGAAGAATTGTTTGATCACCAAAAAGACACGTTAAAATCGAAATACAAGTTGAAGTTAGTTTATTAGAATCTTAGCCCAGCTCTACAAAATAAAATGGAAAGTTATCGGTTAGTAAAAAGCCTGGTTTCATTCATTAAATCCGAATCCCAAAGTTTCGCCAAATTCAGCTTTCCACAGCAAATTTGACCATCAGTTATTGAGAGATGGCCTAGTTCCATTGCGAGCATTATGTTGTGCCAATCCGTACCATATTTGACAGTAATTGGTTGAGTGGTAAAGCTCCATTGAGTATGGTATAATATGTTCTGTGCAGTATTATTATACTTCGTAATTAAACGAATATGACCAGGGGCCTCACTATAGAATTACATTGCCTTTGGGATACCTCACATATTTTTTGCACCTTTTCGATTTTTTTTTTCTAAGTTCTCATGGTTGCTCTATTAATTGTGGATTGTGTAGATTAGAATTGTGTTACTATCGACTTTATCTGTAACCGGGATGATTCAATCAATCAATTTTGTTCAGGAAATCGGAAAGCAATTAAGTATTTAGAATTGAATTTTAGGAAACTTCCAGATGTACGTGAAATAATATTTTTTCCTCAGGTTGCTGATTTAGAGAAGCAATTGATGAAGACCAATACTACCGTTATCTATTAAACCTATTAAGCCTTTATCCTTCCTCTAGTAGATTAGAAGTATATTAGAATTGTGTTGCGCCGTGCCGTACGATCGATAGGTGTCTTCAACCGGGTCGTTCCGTCCAAAAAAAAATTCTTTTCCTATTATTCCTATATTGGAATAGTATGTAGGAATAGGTCCGGCGTTATCCGGGACACTTGGCAAGTACTTGGTGTTACAGTTCAATCAATCAATCAATCTGTTTTGATATCTGGTTTTGTACTAGTTCATTACTTTTAATGTTGATGTAGCATATTTTTCGCTCGATCTTGTCTTGATGTAGTTTTTCTTGCTCGACCAGATCCTTTACGCCGATTCACACTACCTGCTTCTAAATTTCGATGCCAAGTCCGATTCACAATAGACACATTATTATCACAAATTTGCCCAATTTCACGATAAGTTACACCGGCTTTAACTAAAACCAAAATTTTTGTAGCGCAAACGAAAAAATTTTCTTGTTGATTTATCTCGCTTGAATCTTCAAATACCTATGTGTCAAATTAAATTATTGTTTTCCATAAAATGACGTAAAATTTAAAGAAACTTAAAATTTTACGTAGAGTGCTTAGTTTGGAAGATAAAAAATGTACTTGTTGTATATTGTATATTTAACATGGCGGACTGTCAAAAAATACGGATACGAAAATAAAATATTTCAAACCAAATACTCGAATTCTTTGTTTTTTTGTGTACATATATCGTCAGTGCCATGTATACCGTTGTACATCGTCAGTGCCATGTATATTAGAAGTTGCCAGTGTGGAACTGCCAATGATTTTAATTTAGCACTGGCTCAACTAACTATATCTTTAATTTTAAAAGAAATAAGGACATTCGCGTTTTCCAAAATTATTTTCAATTTTAACTAAAATGCATCAAAGTACATATTTCCAAATTAAATTAAACTTGTTGTCTTTTAAACTGAGGTGGTTTTACATTTCAAATTCGGACTTTTGAAAATCACATTAAAATTGTTGCTCTTGAAGAATTTGAATTGTGATTGGAAAATTGCAGTCTTAACTTGATTGGATTCACCTGTCTTTTGACAGCAAAGAGAGTGAAGAACAGCAGTTGTCAAACAAAATTTTACGTACGATTAATTGCAAAACATTTTCAATAGTGCAATGACCTTAAAAATTCATGGAAGTCCTTAAACACTAAAAAAAATTAAAGATGTTGAGGACACCAGTTGTTAAACGCTTGAATTTTTTTAGTTAAGTTAAGTTCAGCACAGCGCCTGTATAAGTGCCAGCAATTCAATGGTATGACATTGGTTAATAAAGCTCCACTTCTAAAACATGAAATGGAAAAACTTCTATAAGGAAACGAATAGAACTTGCAAATTAATGCAGTAGATTTTTTTTATTAGTTCTTGTCAGTGCCAAGTACCACAAAAAATAATTGCTGGCAAAATCGAGACGGCTTATTTCTGTCAAAAACTTAAACAAATCCTTCAAGAAGAACAATTTCAATTGGAGTGGTAAAAGCTTGAATTTGATTATTGTAAAATCACACCAAATTGTAATACAAAATGACGAATTTGTTTAGTATATTCTTTAAACTATTTTATATATTATACTTGAACATTATTTGTATAAAATTGAAAGTGTTTTGCAACATCGTTAATTTGAAGTGTAAAACCCATATGTTAATTTATTCGCAATTTTGGAATTTAAAATTTTTTTTTGAATTTTTCTTTGAAAAATAAAAATTACTAAACACTTAGAAAACACGAGTATATTACAATCACCACTTTTCAGTATTTTGTATGTATACAGTTTTTTCTCGCGGATTTAGTACTCCGATTTAAGAGCACTTGCTGCCAAAATCCATATATATGTATATATCCTAACATTGCAACTGAATGAAATTTAGCAAATTTTTTTGTTCATTATCATAAAATAAAAATGACTTTATTATTAGTTTTTATGAGTTTTGTTACTGAAGAGGATGATCCTTATGATTGAATTACTAAAAAAAACTATTTTTTGTGACTGTGGCTATAAAAACCAGCATTTGGTTTTTTTTGTTTATTATCCTAACAAATTCTCCTTTTATTACTCTTGTAAAATGGATGATGATGATGACGATTTTTTTCTATTTCGATGATTTATATTTATTTTGGTTTTGTCACTAACAAACTAAATACTCGTATGTAGCAGTCGTCTGGAAGGGACATGCTTACATATATAAAATATATTTTTAGTACATAATTTGTCGATTTAACGAAATGGGGACAATGAACTACACCGCCTCTATTGCTAAAACATTTTAGAGTTATGATCTCTTAATGTCATTAAAATAATTCCAATACCTTATTTAATGTATGTAGCGGAGCATACATCGAACAAAATTAATAAAAATACGTTTTATTAGGGAAAATATTATGGCGCCATATTATACTTAAATATTTACGAACGATACCAATAAATTATCAGTATGAATAAATATCTCGTTTAACGCAATTAAACTTAAGGACTCCAAATGTGCCGTTGTCTAGATTTAATATAAGAGTTAACTCATTAATTAAGTGTGTCCATAAATCAGAAAACTTAAAATCCCCAACCAAAATAAATACCCGCGTAATTTAAGATTTAATTTTCTCTTAAAAACATAAAACGTTAAAAATTTCAATAACACAACATCTGTCAAAACAAGCAAAATGTAATATTCAGCAACAGCATCTATACATAATTTTCCTGTAACAACACACACACACCCATATATACTCAACATATTAAATTGTGTTCAGCGAGTTGCTATAAATATATGAATACCTTTGAAAATAATGCCGCCGGGAGGTTAGTAGTGAAACTGTGTAGATACGAATATAAAGCTATAAACCTATTAATAATAACTTTCTACTTAATCCCTCTTTTACCGTTTTATGAAATTATACGTTAAACATTTTAAGAATGAAAATACATTACAGATTATATTATAATTATATTATGCTTAAATAATAAATTAATTTTTTTTTCTTGTAAACGGATTTTACAAAAAATTATTTTGGTTGTAGAGAATCATACGATTTTATATCGTTTTTACAGAAAATTTATTCTCTTCAAAATGTATATTAAAAAAGGCAACACACCGTCTTCTGTTTAATTTTTTTTTTAATTTTTATAGATTCCTCGACAGTCTCTTCGATTTTTGTCACACGATTTTTGACAAAAAAAAAACTGTTTTTCGAGAAAAATAAGTGCCAACTTCCTTAGGAGCTTTTTCAGTTTTTGCAAATAAAGGGTGTTTCATTTCGAGGTAAAGAATTTTAAGTTGCCAACACTTTTTTCAGGTACAGCCGGTTTGGCAGCTCATAATTGATTTTCATAAAAAATAAACATGCATTCGAAACAACACTGTTAAATTATTTTTGATAGGAATTTTGAGTGAAAAATTAAATTTCTTGAAATTTAAAAATAGAATAATATTTAATAAATTGATTGGGGGAACGGGAATGTATAGAGATGTCTTTTAAGGAAGACTCTCACATTGCTCAGAATTTTTTTTTTAAGTATAACTATTATCGGTTCTTTTTGATTTTCAAGGCATCTAATTCCGACAAATGACAAGACATCACAGAGACCTCAATGTTTCATATTTGGAATTGAATTACAGATTTATTATACTTCCAATGTTAAAACTTATAGTAATGATTTATTAGGTATTTCATCCTTTATTAAATGATAAACAAAAATCAACATAGAAAACAACAATAAAAATTTAATAAGAAAAAATTACAAAAAATACTTAATTTTTTAGGAGTCAATAAAAATGTACAGATTGTAAAACCACACGAAACGTGTAAAACACACAAATATCATTCATGTAAATCACGAAATTTGCCGTTAGATTTTCTTTTTTATTTTGTTATGTTCTCTTTATGATTTAGTATTGTTTATTCGTGATGTGTAAAGATAACTACGTTAGATTTCATACTAGAAGTGTATAATTAAACTGCTCTACAAATAGGAAAGCAAACGTTTGTTGAAACTCGAAAGCTCGTGCTAAAATTTACAGAAGAGGGAAAATGGTTACGAGAAATTGCTCAAATAATTAGCAGGTACCATAACACCAATTCAAGGAACTAGAAGATTGACCACGTAGCGGTAGACCCAACCACTTTTTGGATCAGAAGTTAGATGTAATGTGAGGAAAGTGAAGAGAAATTTGACTACAAGCGCGCAGTGAAAATATAGGAAGATATTGAAAAAGCATCAGGCCGTAAGCGCAAGTACAATTCGGCATAAAAAACCATTCATTTCAAAAACAAATCAAAAGCGATGCCCCATCTTCGCTAAAAAACTATAGAAGCAAGGATATTTCGTTTTGGAAAAACGTGTTATTTAGTGAAGAAGGCAAATTTGAAATTTTCGGAAAGAAAACAAACCCCAATAATTTGGAGAGGAAAAAATCAAACTTTTTTTAGAAAAATGTAATAACCACAATAAATCAGTGGGGGTTCGGCAATGATCAGGGGATGTATGGCGGCATCGGGTGTTGGAAATCTGGTATTTATTGAAAACACCATGATCAATTAGGTTTAGATCAGTCATCGGTCTTCCAACACGATAACGACCCGAAACATACTGCTAAAATAGTCAAAGAATGGAGACATTATCGGACTCCTAATACCCTTGACAGACTAGGATTAGCTAAACGCGTTTAATCATTTTTTCGAGTTTATCTCTTAATGTGTCAACTTCGAGATTAACTAAACGAGTTTTGTTTTAGGTTTAGTAACTAAACCGGTTTAGTGCACAAATCTCTCAATATTTTGAAGTTTATCGCATAAAAATGGGTTTAGCGAGAGCGCCATCTAACAACGAATTTTAATATTTATAAATAGGACAATGCCATTTAGTACTGTGATACAATGATAGATGCCGCTTACTTTTTGAGTTATCCCTTTCGAGTTCAAAATTTTTTTTTTGTTCCTATTTAAGTTCAAAATACACAAATGTGTATGTAAATAATGACAGGTTGTAATGTCGTCCGTATTTTAACGGATCTTAGTTAAATGGGAATTCTTTAAAAAAAACATAATAATTTGATAACACATAAATTAAATAACATTAATTATCACTTTGGACGGCAGTCCAAACGAGTGACGAAAGCACCTACTGTGCTGGAAGTCGAACGAAGTATATTATACAGCAAGTTTCGAACTTTTTCCCTTTGAGGCCGCCAGGATCATGTTATATACCATTGGAAAGGCCTTGAAAAATAAACCTAAATAATGTATAAAAACATGAATTTCTACCAACATTGAGTGGAGATATGACCTTCCGAAAATTGCCCCAAAAAATCAGTTTTTCGGGTATAACTGCCCCAAAAAAGGCGCCAATTATTTTCTAACTGGCAAATTATGATTGTAGACGTCAATACCAATTCAACGACACCTCTAACGTCCAAAACGGATGATTTTGACCAAAGTTATGACAATTTTAAATTTTTCTATGACGTCACCATATAATCTTGCTTTGGTATATATGTTTGTTTGTCCGTACCTCTTTTATTTGATCTCATATTTTCAGGGGTTGTAGTACTTAAAAAACTCAGCAACTTTTGTTCTACAATTTTTTGATTTGGCCGCCATGTTGGCCGCGGCCGGCCTCTGAACGTCCATTTTTGGCCATTTTGCCACGTCCACAGTGCTGAATCTATTCGACGTATGCTAGACATATGCATATCGTTGGAAAGGTATTGACGCCAGCTATCAAATAGCAGAAAAAAGAATTCAAAAAATTAGGTTGGAGGGTCATTTTGGCCAAAAAACTGAAAAATGCGAAATCGGCCGGCCACATTCGGCCAAATTGCTAAAAAATGAGCCCAAGACTTTTGGTTCATATTTTCAGGATTATTAGCCACAAATCTCACCTACAATATGACATCAACCGTTTGTCCCAGAAAACTCGTATATTTTAGATATTGACCTCCATAACTTAAAAGCCACCTTAATTTTTTGCAAAATTTCATTTTTTGGCTCAAATGCACCCTAATATCGGTCCGTTGCGGTTAAAAAAAATAGATCTTACCATTCCTCCCATGCAAGAAACATGCAAAAAAATTGTTGAATTATCCCGGATTTTATCCGTCGTATGAATATGACTTAAGGCACAATAACACGTAGCGGCCACTTGTGTGCTATCGAGTGTGTGTATGAACTGTTTTGACTGACAACAATAAAACGAATCGCAATTCAATTCATTTTCAATTTGCCGTGCCAAAATCATTGATATCAAATAAAAAACCTCTTAACGAGGTAAATGTTCGAGTGACGAAAGCCGAATTCAATTCACAAAATTTCTGATATCAAATTTGTGCCGAAAAAAACAATTGCATTCGATTTGTCAACGATTTTTCGGAATGTTAGTGCATTCGGCGCGTTTGTTTACATTTTGCTTTCTAGCTGTCAAAAATAACGATTGCTAACAATTTTTCGGAATGTTCAACAACAACGCGCTGAATGCATTAACATTCCGAAAAATCGTTAGCAATCGTTATTTTTGACAGCTAGAAAGCAAAATGTAAACAAACGCGCCGAATGCACTAACATTCCGAAAAATCGTTGACAAATCGAATGCAATTGTTTTTTTCGGCACAAATTTGATATCAGAAATTTTGTGAATTGAATTCGGCTTTCGTCACTCGAACATTTACCTCGTTAAGAGGTTTTTTATTTGATTTCTTTTTCATCACATCAATTATTTTATTATTATTATAGTAAGTGTTGTTTTTCTGACGAAAACAAAATTAAGCGATATGCCCAAATGTATATTGTGGTATTCAGCTTACACATAATTCTATGTTTCACACATTCGTTTCTCTTAATTGAAATTTACATACACAATTGTGTATACGGGTGGCGAAAGGGTTATATCTCTTTTCCTGCCTGCCAGCACAATTGTGTGGGTAACGAAATCGAATCATGTCAAAATTTATTTTTGTATCTGTTTTGGTCCAACTTACACATTTGTGCATTCCTCTTACCGTAGAGTGCGTATTGTAATATACAATATTGCACTATATTTGACTTCTAGGGCCGGAAAATATACCGTAGTATTATATTTGGAATTCATATTTTTTTAAATCGGTATTAAAATCTCGCTGGAATCTGACAATTCTCGCGCAGAAAAAATATGGCGGATACGCAGTGATGTATTAAATATATATTGTATTTATATATTCATTTATATTGTTTACATTTTTATGTTGTATTTGTATTAAAATGGAATAGGGATTTTGGGGTACAATTAAAACATAAAGTTTAGGCTTTATAAATTAAATTGCGTTTAATTAAAATATTTTTTTTTATTTGTACCACACATTTGTTTAATACCGATTCCGAACAAACATAGCGCTACCGTATTTTATTATTGAAACACGGTTTGCTAAACTTCATAGTGTGTCAACCTAATTGGATTTGTAGTAGATTAACTAAACTAGTTTAACTAAACGCGTTTAGCTAAATCCTAGTCTGTCAAGGGTATAAGATTCCTTAAAATCTGTATTGTCGGAGGAATGGCAAAATATTCCAGCAAAGTTGAATTGAGTTAATGCCGAGAAGATTGGTAGCAGTTTGTAGATCGAAAGAGAAGCAAACAATTTACTAATGAAATTTTTAATTCATTAATTAATTAACGCTAAACTCGTACACTTTTTATTGACTCCTGAAAAATGAAGTATTTTTTTTTTATTTTTTTAATGAATTTTTATTGTTGTTTTTTATGTTGATAATGATATAATAAATAATTACTATAAATTTTAACATTGGAAGTATAATAAATCTGGAATTCAATTCCAAACATGAAACATTGAGGTGTAAACTTTTTTTGACGCTTACTGTAAGTTGTTTTTAGGGCCTGACTTATCAAATGGCGGGAATCATATCACAATGGACGTGCACAATATTTTTTTTAACGTACATCAGATATTTTTCATTTTTGAGTGAATCTCATTGCCAATAACAAGACATCACGGAGATTGCATTACCAAACGAAGCATGTTTCGTTCCAATGTGGATTTGCTCAGTACGTTTTATGAACACATTTCTCATTGACTCCTTATGATTTTTGAGTAAATCCCACTGATTCTCATAATAATAAGACTTCACGCACCACAATGAAACCATATAGGAATTACTCATACAGAATTAGTCAATCAAACAACGATCCTTCCATTTCATTACAGACTTGCTTAGTTCGAGTTTTTGAAGTAAAACTTCTTTAGGCACGCTTGACTTGGGGACTAAGCTGGCAAATGCGTTACGAAAAGTGTAATCGAACGAGGCGAACGAAACAATAAACGCAAAACGGAATCATTTTCCTTTAATATCAGGATGTGCCATGACAATTCATAAATCCCTAGGTGGAACATTAGTTGATACCATTTTATTTTAATAATTGGTTAAAAAAATTGGAAAATTGGTAAATGGAAAATTGGAAAAATTAGAAAATTGGAAATTTCCAAACTTGCAAAATTGGAAAATTTGAAATTTTGTAAATTGGAAAATTATAAAATTTGAAAATTAGAAAATTGGTAAATAGGTAAATGGAAAATTGGAAAATAGGAAAATATAAAAATATGAAAATTGGATATTTGGAAAATTGGAAAATTGGTAAGTTGGAAAACTGGTAAATTGGAAAATTGAAAAATTGTAAAATTGTAAAATAGGAAAACAAAAAATATGAAAATAGGAAATTTGGAAAGTTGGTAAATTGGAAAATGGAAAGTCATAATATAGACTTCTATGTCACTGACTGACTCACTCGAGAACGCACAGGGTGACCAAAAATTATTATTTTTTCTATATTATAACATCTATGTCACTCACTCACTTACTCACTCACTTACTCACTCCAGAACGCACAGGGTGACCAAAAAAATCGAACGTGTGATATATATATATATATATATATATATATATATATATATATATATATATATATATATATATATATATATATATATATATATATATATATATATATATATATATATATATATATATATATATATATATATATATATATTAGACATTCCAAGCGAATATTAGAATATTCGAAATTCGAATATATTCGGCTTGTTTTGCACTATTCGATATTCGAATATTGTGTAACGAATATTCGATTTTAATTTTTTGGTTCAATTTCAGATACAAAAAAATTTGAATCGTACTATACTCAAGCAAAATGTTAAAACCCCTAATTTGGTCCAACTTAAAAATAAGAACTATTATCAGGATGTTTAAGGTATCTCCTGCAAAATACTCAATTTTGCAACGAAACGTTCCAATGTGGGAAAAAATTATGCTTAAATTGGAGATAAAAACGCGCTCGAATTCGTTGAGTATTATGCTTAGGCGTGAAAACGACAAACTGTTTCTGAAAGTGAAATATTGGTCAAAGATAAGATACTAGATTTTCTCATGCTGGTAGAAACAGCCAAAGGCGTCTATAAATTTTTGTTCAATAAACTTTCTGGGTGGGATGAAACATTAATGACACTTATTTTTTACCTTGAAACAGGAAATATTATACGCTCAAATGAATATTTTAATCTGCTCCGATTTTCATAGCGCAATCGATCCACAATGGAAGCAATCGATGGAAGCAATCGATCCACAATCGGCTAATGACGGTAAAAAAGCCAACATTATGAGCTTATCGGGGGACTCAGTTTCAGATATTTTGCTAGAAGAAAGTGAAACACCACCAACGGTAACGAATGAACTGCAGAAAGAACTCCAGAACAATTAGCGGAATAACGCAACAACCAAACTCTACAACTAATAAAGAGATCGATAGATATAGCGAGCTTAAAATACAGTTTCGTAACGAGTTTTTTCCACAGCAGATGTCATAAAAATAAAAAAACCGTCTGTTTTTTGAAACTTTCAACCTTTTACTATTTTTAAAATACATTTTTTTTAAAAATAAAATAATTTTGCCAAAAAAATTAAAATACACTTGAATGCAAAAAATTCGCACAATTGCATTTTTTCTTTTTTTTAATTTTCTCGTGAATCGAAATGTTTTTTGAACCAAAGCATGTCAAGTAAAGATCATTTCATCACCTATCCAATCATGCCACATGTGCGTATTCTCTGCTGAAAATCAGAGCAATAACAACAATAGAACCCAACAACCCGAAATCACTCGTTCTAAGTAGCACCAGTTGCGGAGCTTGTGGCAAATATAAAAGGGTACGATTGTCATCATTCGCGTATCAGCGCTTAGCCTGAACCACACCAGAGTTAGCCGCTCAAGTGGTTGCACTAATTGATGCGAGGCAGAACCAAAGTGAAGTGGGTTGTCAACTAAATGTCAACCGATTTTCCGATCGTCGAGTGTGGCAGAGATATCTGGCAGCTACACACAACGACAAGGATCTGGCCGACCTCGTGTTACAAC
>OW052221.1:94706995-94762169 GCA_932526605.1 Nephrotoma flavescens
ACTTTGTTTTGAAATTTTTTGCACCAAACTTATTTTCTCAGTAGGCCAGAAAAACACAATTTAGACAAAAATACTATGAAAATATTTTTCCCAATTCCCTATTCCCAGGGAAAACCAGAATAGTGCCACAGGAGATTTTTTTTGGTTTTGATTACTAAATTTTGATGGCCATTGACGATCATATCTGGAGATTGTGATTCAGTTCTCTCTAATTCGTTAAGTAGTTGATTAAACACCTACCTAAACCCATCTTGTTTTAATAATGCACTGCTTCTGGTTGATTATTACCAATTTTTATTAAATTTTACTGCTATAAAAGGACATTCTTATTTGCTTATAAAAGTAACAAATTCTTAAGTTGATTTGATATATTTTTTTAATCTCTGGAAAAATCTCTGGAATTTTCTTATTAGAATTCAATGAGAAATTCATAACTGGTTTGAGTTCAGTATATTTGGTTTGCGTCCCGACTGTTTAGTACAATATTTTGGTTAAACATTTTATGGTTATGTTACAGTAATATTTTTTTCTCCGTAATTTATCAATTATAATTTTAATTTTTACTTTATTTATAAGATACAATATTTTTCTGTCATTTTAATTAAGGCAATTTGATATACGTCTTATAAATATACTGATAAAATTTGCTCGATTTCATTAAACTTATCTTGATGTGCTTATTTTTTAAATATCGTCAATTCAATGAATATATTTCTGTCTCTTGTTTCTATCTCACTTTTATTTTATTTCAATGATTTGAATTAATATTATGTATAAATTTTGTAATTTATATAAAAATTTGTTCTATGCTTTCTAAACTATTTAAAATAATGTAAAATCAAACATAATATTTTACTTTTTATTAAGAATTTCGCAAATTAAAAATCATAACAGTGTACTCCACACAACTACATAGAAAGGCTTTAAAATTCCATTTGGAATTAGCAGAATTCCAATTAGATTTGTAGACGTATACGAATTTAATCTATGGAAAAATCTATGGAATATTTCACGGGCCCATGTTAGTGTGGTTGCACTGAAAATTTGTTTAAGTCACAATTAAAACCGGTATCATAGGTAAACGGGGGAAAAAACGAAGAAAAATACGGTCTCTGTGATACCTCGTGTGCCATCAGCCATTGGTTGGCGATCGATGGTTGTTGTTGTTTATAGAGGGAAGTAAAAACAAAATTAGTAAAAGAAAAATCATTTCAGATAACACCTCAATTATTTTTTGTTGTTTTGATTTTTCGTGTTTAACGATTCGATATATTTCCGCCTACAAAGACAAATGGCGGCTATAGCCGTCATTTGCTGTGGGAAGAGAAAAAATGTTGTGATGAGCAAATGACGGCTATGACCGTCGAGAGTTTTCATTGAAAAACTGTGAGAAAATGCGATAATTTTCACTTCCAAACATATAAATGACGATCAATTTCATATGGTAGGCATAAACAATTGAAAAAAGTGTGTTTCTGAGCACGGTCATCAATTTAAAAGTGTACGGCAACGGGTTAATACTGGGTTGTTCGTAAGATGCACTAGTAGCAGAAAGCGTAGTTTCGTCCGCTTCTAACCCACTTTTTAGCATTTTGGCATACACTTTTGACTTATGATTTTTTCGGATGAAGCTAGTAATATTGCATTTGGTGATATACTGTCCCAAGGGAACGCAGTAAAAAATAACTTCCAATTTGCTATGCTTCCCGACAAAGCCAGAGGAAAACAATTCCACGTTAGAAAAATGTAAGCTATCGTGTGAGACATTAAATATTTTCGGTTCGGCCATACATGTTTGAATGAAAGCTTATTATTATAACCGATCATAATCTACTAGTTTGGCTAGTTTTCTTTGAACGAGCCGAATTCAAAATTTGTTCGTATTTTTTTTACACACTCCGCAGAGCCCTGAACGGTTAATAGTTCACTAGAAGAGCATGGTGTATTTATCACTTTTCGAACTAATTGTTAGTAAAATGATAAATCCAGAATCAAAATTGGTGATCTCTATAGGCCTCGATCTGCGCTCTCTTTTTTCTCTTCATTATGGTTCTATTATCCTCCAACGTTTGTACAATGGCATTTGTACCTTAAGGCGGTATAACATCGTTCCCACCAAATTGATGCTTTCCAGCATAATGATGTTTTGATACTTTGATGCAATTAATACCTACAGCGCCTCCAAGTTTTAAACATATGTTCAGTGAAAGCAGTAAGTATGATTGACTGTCATCGGCAGATACAATAGTTGTAATCGGATTTCTTCATATTGCTTAACTTCATATTCGGATGTTAACTTCTTATTATCATCGAGTAAAAATGTTCATTATAGTAAATATATCGTATGTGTGAATGCTGATTTCTTGAATGAAAAAGACACCAAAAGCAAAATACACGAAAGCAATAAGGTTAACATGAAAATCAAAAAGTAAATATGAAAAGAAAGTTTATTCCTTCTTTTTACCGCCTATCTTAAAATATATGATTGCTACGTCTTCGTGTTGTGTTTTTTGTGTGTCTCCTTATTATTATCCATGTTAAGATGGGTAAATTTAATTTGATATTTATATTATTGTGTAAAACATGATTATTATTTCTGCTGTTTGTTGGTGTGCTGTCTGTTATCAGACAAAATGACAAATGTAGACAACATTTTGATTGTTGTGTACAGTTGAGGTTTATATCACCATTCTCCCGCATCCTGGTAGACATTACACGAAAATGTTATGATTGAATAGCGAATTGTTTTTTGATTGAATGCGTGAGGTGGATGACAATATTAGAATTTGATACAAGATGATGCAATATGGGGTGATTTAAATAACAGGAATATAGGAAACAGGTTTAGGGCATACGGGGCCAATTTGGACAAATACATAAATACATATGTAAGTTGTCGTCTCTATTTACCAAAATTCTTAACACGGCATTGGTACCCATTTCCTTTCTATACTCGTACATACCAAATAATCTGAAATTATTATTAAAGATATTTCTAGTGTTTGCAACAAAGAAAAATTTAGAAACGAGGGGATTTCAATGACGTGAATTGTATATTAGTTCTCGTATATCGTATAAGTTTATCTTAAATTCGGGAAAAATCCAAGTAATTTCATTTTCATTTGATTACCATAAAATACATATTTTTATTACAGATCAATTCAATTTTTGTTATAAAAATTAAATTAAATTTTTGCTTGTGGATTTTCTACAAATATTTTTTGATTACCGGTAAATAATCGCATCATCATATTGGATTTCGTGAGGTGCGAGACTACGTCTTAATAATACACTGTATATACATACAACTATATAAAATGAAATGGGACGTGTTAAGTCTAATATTGACGCATTTTATCTGCAAGCTTAGAATTTCTTGTACATAGGTATGTATATTTAAGGAGATTTTCTATAATTCGAAAGAAATACGTGCGTACTACCCGAGGTGTATCTGCAATGTCGTAATTACGCAAATTATAATTTTAGTAAATAATAACTGTTATATTAGTTTGGTTTGTTGTTTTTTTAATCTTTGAAATTTGTACTGGCCGGCGCACCCCCAACACTTTCGCGGTTCGCTTTTCATGTCTTACCTTACGCAGTATAGTCAAATCGAGGACGTACGGCTGTCAAAATGGCAAAGTTGGGGAGTTTAATTGTCGCAAATACGTTAATGCAAGTTATAATAATCCAAGCTAGTTCAATAGGTGTAAAGGGTATTTGCTGCCTAGCGATGGCATCCACTTTTTACTATTCATTCGCGATGGCCTATATGTATCTGACCGAATAGAGCCCGTCAGGTCATTTAACAAAAGCTCCCGGGAATTTGTGTTTGCTTGACGCAAGACAAAGATAGGTTCAACAAATGGAGTACATTTTCTTCCTTCTATTTCAAGCAACGAAGCCATCAAATACCATAATCCATTCAATGTACTCTCTCTCTACTGTGCAAGGTTAGTCAACTTCAGTTCTTGAGTCAATCGAACTTTGTAAGGATGAAGATGCAAATCTTTCGTGATAAGACGCTGTAGCGAGCTCTTAAAATGTTCAATTCTTGTCACGGTACCGAATTGATGTGCCTGGACTCTCTGCAACACAGCACTCTCACAAACTGATGTTTTGTGTTGAACACGATGTTTTGTGTTGAACGATCAGCTAGATCAGTCACTGAATTGATCCAGTCTCCCTTAACGTTTCAATTAATCTTTTCACAGTTGAAGAAATAAAATAAATCATTATTCCAACTATATTTTGTAAGAAAAATTACGAACTGTAGCTGCTAGGCCTTCATTATTTTTGCAATATTGCTCAGAAATAAAAACCTGTTGTTTTTGTGTAGCGCACCATTTTTAATATGCCTGAATGGTTCGCTGTCACGCTGTCTTTTTATCGTTGGCAACACTTTAGCACACAAAAGAAACACCATTTAAGTCCGTCAAATTGACGAACATGATAGATAGATAATTTATATATTCCTTAAATTTCCAGAACATTCACCAATTGATCCCGAAATAGTCCGAAAATGATAATTCAGTGCAACAAATGCTGGAGAGTTTGGCACACGGCTACCTACAGAGTTCAGTAGATGAAGGCATTTCAATTAGCGAACGAGCAGATGCCCTATTTTGGCCGAAAATGTTAAATGTTTTGGCCGAAAATGCCAAATCCTGGAGATTTGATCAAATAGCCGCACCTACATAGTGTAATAGAAGAAAGCTATCAAATTTTGAGAAAATACGTCTACACTTATCTTCAGGGTTCCCTGTTGTGCCAGTTTATTTTATCAAATTTAAATACAACAGTTCATAAATGAAAATTCTGTGGAGCGAATCCTAGAGATCTCGTCACAAGTGGAATAGATATAAGCTGACCAATTTCCCGTTCATTTTATCATAATTACAATGAAGGTCCGAAAATGGAAATTATGGAGGGTGGGGGCGAATCCTAGAGATGTTGGCCACCTATTTAGTTCAATAGATGGAAGCAGTCCAATTTTAAAATAATTCGTCACATGCGGTTTGGCCGGGCGGCCCATTTTGGCAAGTAAATTTTTCTTAACTGAAACGAAAATTCTGGAGATTTTGGCATATCTGCCTTTATAATACAATATACTAAAGCAGTTCATCTTCGAAAAAATACGCCGCATGTCTATGCAAACATCCGGGTGCCACTTTTAGGTCCGTGCGTTTTTTCTAACATATCGAAGAAATCCGCAATCGAAAATTTTGTGGATAGCATCTTGGTGATTTTGGCACCTATATATAGTGGAATAGATGATTGTTGTCCGATTTCGAGAAAATACGCCATATATCTATGAGGGTCGTCATGGTGGCACATTTTAGCTCAATCATTTTATCATAATAATAATGAAAAAGGTTGAAAATGGAAATTATGTGGAGCGAATCCCGGTGGTAAAGTGGTCAGCATACTTGCTCCAGCGACCGGAGGTCCCGGGTTCGATTCCCGGTGTTGAAAAAATTCACGGGTGGTTTAGGATCAATGAATTAATCACTCGGTGTCCGAAATGAAAATACGATGGGATATAGTGCCAGAGAGAGCAAGAGAGAGAGAATCCTGGAGGTTTTGGCACATATCCACTTACATAGTGCAATAGATGAAAGCAGTTCAATTTCGGAAAAAATTAACCACATGTCAATGCAGATCGTCCCATTTTGACTCATTCTTTTTTCATAATTATAACGAAAAAGTCCGTAAATGGAAATAATTATGATAAAAGGAAAGAACCAACGTAAGGCAAACTGATGTGTTTAATTCAGCCTCAGCTTGAACTAATTTAACACTTTTAATACACTTTTAATTCCGAGCTTTCCACGGGTGAGGGCTAATACCGGAATATTGTAATAAAAGCGTATAGTAGAGTTTGATTAGAACTGAGTAGTTCATTTATTTTTTGTCGTTTATATACAATTTTGATAGTTTCTTGTTGTTGTTTTTTACATTACATATGATCATATATCAATTACAATATTTTAATATTTTATAAACTCCAAAAGTGCAGAATTGCATGTAAAAAATTAATTATTTTATTTATAGCTAAATTAAAATTAACATTCTGTAAAACTGCATATTGTTGCAGTTAAATGACCCTGTTCATATTGAACATCTTGCGGCGCGGGTTTGGACGGGACTTGGAAGAACGGATGATTGGTTACGGCGGTTTCTTCGTATGTGGCGAATTATGACAGTTATCCCAACCGCAAGTGCTATCCATAGGATAAGATGTATTGCTGTATAATGATGAATATGATGAAAGTGCTCGTTGGTTGTATTCTCTTCTACCTCTTTCATAAGGGAGATTTGTTCTTCTAAACCCCTTGTATCTGGAGTGGTTAATAGCTCATTTTCCTCATAGTTTTGTTTAGATATCTCTATTGTTAAATCTTTTAAGTGCATCCCCTTTAAGTATGGTGCAATTCCGAAATTCTCGATGGTAGTTTCAAATCTATCAGAGGCCAGTATGCTTAAGTGATTGTCTCTAAGGGCGCATCCCGATTCTAGCTTTATTATTCCCGACCCTGATAATTGCTTTTGGTTTGTAACTGATCCACATACAACCGTCACAGTTGTTTCCTTTGTCATTACGAATACCCATTGATTTGGTGCGTATAGTTTTATCCAAAGGTTTGAAGTAACATTTTGGTATTTTATCTCACATATGTCTTGTAAATTGGACCTGTGTTGCAATATTGCGATTTCACAGTTGGTTCCTTCCCAGACACCTGACAGTATTGTTGGTATCTCGCATAATAGATGATCATCATTGATAATGTTGCATTTAGATATATCTCTGGCTGATAGTTGCGTAAAATGTTCATTTTGAATATCAACGGCGATAAATTCAGTTGTTGGCACTATATGTGCACGCCTTTCAGTTACTAATATATTAGGTACAGCTACTACTGAATAAATGTTATAGGACCAAACATATGATAAGGGAATTGAAATTTCGATTATCACATATGCTTTTGTCACTCTAGTCCTGGTTGTCATACTTTTAAATAAGTGGTCTAACTTGCGCAATCCGTGACCCGGAATTGTAATGGAGACTGGTATTTGTTTTCTTATAGATGCTATTTGTTCTTCAAGTTGTGATGGGCTCAATAAAAGTGGGTGTAAAATGTTTAGATGTGCATTGTGAATAACCTCTAGTATCGCCTCCTGCACATCCCGTAAACTTCCCGTGGCAACGACTAGTTCAAGGGATGTCATTAAAATAGTTAATACTTGTTGTTCCGTTACACGTGTGTTATTTATGTTTTTTTCTAAGTGCTGCAACCTCCTCTGAATGTTATTAATAGCCTGTACTGTGGCATTTTGGCTGTGCTTGAATAGTTTTACAGAGTTATCAATCATGGAGGTTTGATTCTTTATTAGCAGTAATAAATGATCTTCATTGGTTTCTATAGTTTGAAAATGTTCTTCATATTGATCTGCTTCTCTCTGCGTTAATATTCCAAACATGTCACCTAACACTAAACCTGTAGTGTCACCAATCCCCCGTTTCGCTCTGGTTACTTCTTTATTGGATGACATCAGTAATTGATTGCCTTCATCTATTCTACTCATTTGAGATCGTAATTGCTGGATTACTAGTTGACAGTTAAACCTCTCCATATCTATTACCGAATGTACTGTTTTACACATAGTTGCAAGTTCATCTATTAAGCGGTATGCTTGAGTTGTTTCTTCCCAATACGTATTTAAATTATACCGCACAACCAAAGTCCATCTCATGGCAACTAGCTCCATCTTACTGATTTCCTCAAGATATATGCCAGTAGAATGTTTGAAGTTCTCAATCTGCATCAGTTCTTTGGCGCTGGTGGTAGAAAAACAAATGCTCATCAGGGCCAATAATGCCAGATGAAGCTTGATTCCCCCTTTCGCCTGTCTTCCTGGTTGGCGTCTAACTGGGTCATTGGTGTTAGGTGTTGCTAGTTTTGCATCTGGAGTCTTATTTGCGTTAATTATTTGTTGTGACCATGAATTGTCTTCTTCGCTTGGTAGCTTGCACAACTTAGTGATAGGTCGTTTATAGATATTCTGGCTGCATTTTATGGACGCAATACGAACCAAGCCATCTGAGCCAGTATGCACCTCCTGTACTCTCCCCATTTTCCAACGTGACGGCGGCAGTGATTCTTCCTTCAGTAGAACGACATCCCCTACAACTAAATTGGGCTGACGTTCCCTCCATTTAGTACGTTGTTGTAACTGGTGCAGGTAGTCTCTAGACCATCTTTTCCAAAAGTCATCTACAATCTTTTGTACTAAATGCCAACGTGTTCTTAGCGTGCAAGTAACATCATTACTTTCTGGGACTACCTTTATTGGTCCGCCTATTAGAAAATGCGCAGGTGTTAAAGATTCTAAATTTTCCGGATGGTCATACAAGGTAGTCAATGGTCGAGAGTTTAAGCATGCCTCTATTTGAGTCATTAATGTTGTTGCTTCTTCAAATGTCAATGCGGTCTCACCTATGACTTTCTTCATGTGAGTCTTTACTGACTTTACCCCTGCCTCCCATATGCCACCAAAGTGTGGTGCAGCAGGTGGTATGAAGTGCCAGGTAGTTTCATCTTGTTGAAATACCCTTGCAATTTCTGGTTCTAGAGCTGCAATCTTCGTGCGTTGTTGTTTCAGTACTCGTTCTGCACCAACAAAGTTGGTACCATTATCCGAATAGATTTCTCTACACAACCCCCTGCGAGATGTGAACCTGCGGTAAGCTGCTATAAATGCATCTGTTGTTAATCCGCTGACTACTTCTACATGTAAGGCCTTGGTGGTCAGGCAGACAAATACCGCAATGTATCCTTTGTACGTGGTTTGACCTCTTCCTATCTTGTTCCTCAGTTGAATCGGCCCGGCATAATCAATACCCACCTTGCTGAATGGCCGTGATGGAGTTACTCTGCAGGACGGTAAATCACCCATTAGTTGGTTGAGGGTTACTTGTTTAAATCTTATACATGTAACACATTTCTGTATAATATGACGTGTCAGATTTCTACCATTAATTATCCAAAATTTATTGCGAACATTTGCCAATGTAAGTTGTATGCCCCCATGAAGTGTTGTAGTAGTATGAGCATCTTCAATTATTCGCTTGCTGATTGAGCTTTCCTTCGGTAATATAATTGGTTGCTTTTGATTCATTGGTAGTTGCGAATTTTGTAAACGTCCGTGTAATCGTAATATCCCATCCTTGCTCATGACTGGATTTAACGCAGATAGTTTGGATTTTTTATTTAATAAAATCCCACTCATCAATGCCTGAAGTTCTTTACGGAAGTATCGGTGTTGTTCAATCCTAATTATTTGGACTTCCGCGAGTTTCAGTTCTGGTACTGTCACTTCTTTCGACTGTCGCCGTTGTTTATGAACATGCACGTTTATGAACCTTTGGCAGTACACCAATATACGCTTCAACTTATGAATGTTTGAAATTTTATCAATTAATTCATGTAGCGCGTTTGCTTTAGATTCAGCGGTTATTGTAAGACAAGTGATATCCGCTGCGCTGTCCTGGTTGTGATCACCTTGTATTTGTGGACCCTTGTGCGAAGGTGATGATGGCCATGCATCAGAATTTTCCTGCAAAAATGTTGGTCCCGTCCACCAGATCGAGCCTTGTGAGGTGATGGTAGCCGCTGCCAATCCTCTTGTTGCTAAATCAGCTGGGTTTAGATTTGTTGGTACGTAATTCCATTGTAGCTGAGGTAAATTATCTTTAATCTGAGATACCCGATTGGCTACAAAGGTTTCTAACTTCGGAATATCAGCTCTTATCCAGCTTAAAACTATGGTGGAATCCGTCCAAGCGAACATCTTTACATCCTGCATGTTCATGGTATTTTTAGCGTATCTTAGAAGCCTAGATAACAGATGCGCTGCGTTTAGTTCCAGCTTCGGAACTGTCAGTTTTGTTTTGATTGGAGCAACTCTGGTTTTTGCTACTAGCAAACTGGTTGTAACTTGCTCGAACGTATTTGTGGTTCTTAAATAGACCACCGCTGCATATGCTTGTTGCGAAGCATCTGCAAATCCATGTAACTCTGATTTTTGTGTTGACGTTGTTTTAACCCATCTTGGTACCTTTATTTTGCTTAATTCATCTAATTCGTTCTTATACTTTTTCCATTTTGCTTCAATAGCTTCTGGTAGCTTGTCATCCCACTGTGTACCAGCTCTCCAAGTGTCTTGCATTAACAGCTTTGCTGTTATCGTTATTGGTGATAACCAGCCGACAGGATCAAATAATTTTGAAGAGTCGGACAACAGTAGCCGTTTCGTTGGTTCTTCTGTTGAAAGATTTAGCCTGGTCAGGTCAAATTCAAATGTATCATCCTCAGGACTATAGAGAATCCCTAGTGTTTTTATTATGTGGTTGATTTTTAAATTAATCATTCCTTTTGCTCGTAGGTGGTCAGGAACATTAGTCATGACTTCAGCTGAATTCGACGCCCATTTGTGCAATGGAAATCCTCCGCTCCGTGCAAGTCTTGTCATCTGTTGTTGAATGGTTACGACCTCCTCAACGCTGTCACCCCCAGTCAGTAGATCATCCACGTAAAAATCTCTTTCCATGATCCTTGCAGCTGTCGGATAGTTGTTCTTTTCATCTTCTGCCAATTGCATTAATGTTCTTACAGCAAGAAACGTCGCTGCCGTTGTTCCATAGGTAACCGTTTTTAGTTTGTATTCTCCTATTGTTTGTGATGGATTTTTTCGCCACAATATGCGTTGTAAGTTCTGGTGACCATGATGCATCCAGATTTGCCGGAACATCTTTTCCGCATCTGCTGTTAGCACGAATTTGTGTGTTCGCCACCTCAAGATGATGTCAATTAGGTCACCTTGAATTTTGGGGCCGTTCATCATTATGTCATTTAACGATAATCCCGAAGTAGTTTTGCTCGATGCATCGAATACTACTCTTAGCTTTGTGGTAGTACTTTCGTGGTTGATCACTCCATGATGTGGTATATAGTATACTGGATTGTCATCTGGATCATCTTTTGCCAATTGCATATGCCCCTGCGCTAGATAGTCTTCCATAAATTCGTGATATAATTTAGCGAATGGTTTATCTTTTAGAAATTTTCTTTCGATTTGCAGTAATCGTGCTACTGCTTTTTTTCTGGATTCTCCTAGCATAGACGGTTCTACTTTGAACGGTAAGTGTACCATGTATTTCCCATCTGGTAGTCGCGTTGTGCTTTCTGCATATAGCTTTTCAGCGATTGCTTCCTCCTGGGTATGTGTTTTTTCTTGCGGAATGGCATCATTTTCAATTAATAAGTCTAGTTGTTGCTTAATTGTTTTGGTTGTGACCATTGACAACATTTTATCTTCTTGGTTATTGCCTGTGCTGCCCATTATGATCCAACCAAGCTCAGTTTCTTGGGCAATTGGATCTTGTGGGTGTCCTCTAATGATGTTACTGTTTACAATTAGAGGATAGTAGTCAACACCGATTATTACGTCAATGCTATTGGACTTGTTGTATTGTGGATCTGCAAGTTGTAAATGCTGCAAATGTGCCCATTTGTTGGTATCAAAGTCGATGTCTGGAATATTATCCGTTAATTTTTTGAACACCATTGCTTCAAACTTAATTTCAAACGAACTCTGAAGCCTTGAAGATAAAGTTAGTTCGACCTTATGACTGCACACTCCGGCTTCCTTTCCTCCCATTCCTGAGATTTTAGTGTTGACTTGTTTCTGCGTAGCCTTAAGAAGATTTGCTGCCTTTGCGGATATGAATGACGCCTGAGAGCCTGGGTCAATTAATGCTCTAAAGAGCATGCATTTTCCCTCGCTTGTTGTTAATGCGATTAGAGCTGTAGGTAATATCGCAGGACCTAATTGTGTTGTTAAATAACTTTTAGATACTCGCTGCATGTCTGCGTTTGAATCGATGTGCAGTCCTGTGTTATGCTTTCCATTGCATATGTTACATTGGTTTTTCTGCCTGCATACATATGTTTCATGTTCTGCTGATAAACAGTTTCTGCATAATTTATGAAGCATTGCCATTTGCGATCTTTCACTGGAATTTAATTTCCTAAATCCTCCACAATCATTAATTTTATGTCCCCCTCGGCAGTAGACACAGATATTTGTTGTTGTTAAGAAGGTCCTTTTAACTATTTGAGCTTTGTTTTCACGTGAGGCGGTTGTTGGTAGGATTAATGGCTTTTGGTTGCCATTGGCCTCTAATGATTTGAACCTTCCTTCCAAAAATTTTAAAAATTCCGTTGTTGTTTGGAATTCCCTTGGATCTTCTAAGGAGATCTCATAGAGTCGCCTTGACTCATTGTCTAGTTTTTTAGTTAATATGAAGATTATTATTGAGTTCCACGATTCAATGCTTACCCCTGCGTTACGTATTCCGTACAAACATTCAATTGTTGTATCGTGAAGATTTCTCAGTGCCGCTGCAGACTCGATGTTTATATTTACTTGACTGAGTAACGTATTTAAATATGTTGAAATCAGTAGTCTCCTGTTGTTATATCTGCTATTCAAAATTTCCCAGGCGGCTTGGTAATTTTCTTCTGTTGGTTGTAGGTGGTTGATTAATTTGGCCGCAGCACCCTCTAACTGACCCTTTAGATAGTTAATTTTATGGGTATCACTGATCTGTCTATTCTCATGGATGAGTTTGGTGAATGTGTCACGAAATCCAGTCCACTTCTGGTAATCTCCAGCAAATATTGGGATTTGAATTCGTGGTAGCCGAATGTCCGTTGTTTGGTTTGTTGGTATAATTTTATCGGTTTCATCTATCCTCGTTGTTATTTGAAGGATTACTGATTGACACTTGCTATCAATGTTCTCAAAGTACTGTTCTGTGAAGTACTTTATACGTTGTTCTTCCTCATCAGTAACGAGCATGCAAATTTCCTCATGGAGTTCAGCTATTTGTTCCATGAGTTTTTGCATCACTCCAAGTGACAGTTTCATTGCCGGTTTTGGCCCAGTCACGACAAGGTCTTCGGCCTCATCAATCTTCCTGTAGAGACTCCTCATCCGAATCGTCTGTCGTTTTATTAATTGCTGCAACTCTGGATTCATTGTTTCCAAACCTGCATCTTTGTTGTTACTGGTGTTCGACTCTGATTGGCTTCTACTGCGATGCTCTGGGACCGGTGTAAGTGGTGGGCCGTTGTTTAGTTTTGCACGCATTATAGTAATAAATTCATTATATTTTCCCACTACACTTGTTACCGTTTTAAAGTACGGGTGCTCTAAGTTGACATCTTTCAGCTTCCTTATTTGCTCATCTGTTTCTAGAAACTTTGTATAAAGCTCCTTTAATTGTTGGATTCGGTTGGTGAGGTAAGTTTTTGTTTTCCTCTCTGGGCCATCCTTCTTATAATTAATACATATTTTATCAATCTGAGTCGCAAGCTGTTCTTGATTGAATGCAAGGGTTTCCATTTTTGAATTTAGGCAGTTCTCGTTCGCCAGTTGATTAATTATCGCGTGTTACTTGTTCTAATGTAGAATACGCGTTTGTTTTTGCCTGTTCTTAATGGCTCGAAGGACCACTGTTTAATTCAGCCTCAGCTTGAACTAATTTAACACTTTTAATACACTTTTAATTCCGAGCTTTCCACGGGTGAGGGCTAATACCGGAATATTGTAATAAAAGCGTATAGTAGAGTTTGATTAGAACTGAGTAGTTCATTTATTTTTTGTCGTTTATATACAATTTTGATAGTTTCTTGTTGTTGTTTTTTACATTACATATGATCATATATCAATTACAATATTTTAATATTTTATAAACTCCAAAAGTGCAGAATTGCATGTAAAAAATTAATTATTTTATTTATAGCTAAATTAAAATTAACATTCTGTAAAACTGCATATTGTTGCAGTTAAATGACCCTGTTCATATTGAACAGATGATCTGCATATACATATGACGTAATTTCTCGAAATTGAACAAATTCCACATTTTGCACTATGTTAGTGGCAATGTGTCAAAATCTCCACGATCCGCTCCACAGGTTTTCCAATTACAGACATTTACATTAAAATTATGAAAAATGAACGGGCTAAAATGGAACACCATTACGATCCGCATAGAATTGTTGCGTAATTTATCGGAATTAAACTGGTTTCATCTATCGTGTTATGGAGGTAGCTTTGCGCCCAAAATCTCGAGGATTTGTTCCACAGAATTTTCATTTTCAATCTTTTTCATGATAATTATGATAAAATGAATGTTCCAATGAAAGCACCCGGACGATCCGCATGTACATGTGGTACTCGTTTCACTAAATTTGTATTTCCGGCGTTTGTAATTATAATTATGATAATATGAACGGGCTAAGGTGAGGCCCGCCTAACGATCCGCATATGTGGCGTATATGGTGCCAAAAACTCCATGATTCGCTTCCCTGAATTTCCAATTTCGAGCTTATGAATTTCAATTTTGAAAAGAGAACAGGCTGAGGTGGGATACTCTGACGATTGGTGAGGTTTTATCTATTGCGCTAGGTGGCCAAATCCTTATTATTTCGCCCACTGTTTTTTATTTTATCAATTTTTTTTCATGTGTCACTCACTCAATCAATTCACTTTTATGGTTCACTTCTTGTCGCACTGTTTACTTTTCACTTTTTAACTTGCGCTTTACACCTTTTGTTACACCTGGCGATGTATGTATGTATTGTAATAGTAAATCACTTGGTTAAAGTTGTTCCATTCCCTTACCTTGATGATTATCACCACCGGTGTGAAGTTTTTAACGAAAAGTGTAGCTACACAAATTAATGAAAAGTGTAGCTACACAAATTTATGGAAAGTGTAGCTACACAAATTTACGAAAAGTGTACCTTCTAAAAAGTGTGGCAATTAAAAGTGTAAATAGCACACCTTTACTAAAAAAGATCGCCAAAATGTATATTTCATGTAAATTTCGGGATCAAACTTTATCATAATAATTCTAGTCTAAAAGTTAAGGTTATTACGAGTAAAAAACAAATTCTCTAAATGTCTGAAATGATATACATGGCCGATTACAAAAATCGACGACACTATGGCCGATTAAAAATATCTCGGAGATGTTATACCAAGTAAAGGCATATGACATCTATTAGTAAATAACTCGAGCTGTTCAAAATAGTAAACCACATTAAAATAAAAAAACCTGGGGTTGCTTAACGACAACTTAAACATCGGTAATTTTAATAAATATTCTAATATTCGTCAAAATGCTTGCTGCACTATGGCCGACTCCAGAAAACTCAGAGATGTTATCTCTATATATTTTCATATATTTTCTAAAAGTGGACGAAAAGTGGTAACCTGTTTTGAACAAGACGGTTTATCCACTTTTAGAAAATATATGCCCACACTTGATAACTACTCTGAGTTTTCTGGAATAGGCCATAGTGTAGCAGGTATTTCGACGAATATTAGAATATTCATTAAATTTACCGATGTATAAGTTGTCGTTAAGCAACCCCAGGTGCCCTAATTCTCTAAGCAGTAATATAAGTTGTAAACTTGTAAACGATAATTTATCTTGCATTTTTACAATATTCGCATTCTTTAATTGCACTCCAAGATAAAATTTAAAACGGTTACGATAAATAAATGTCAAAATTTAACACACTCTTATGTTGTATGTAGGTTCATATTTAGACTTTGAAGGCCCATAACTACCGTTCTCATTTAAATTTCAACATTAATCTTATGGATATAAGTTATTCTAATCAGCATCTGTTCACAAACTATAGTTCAAGTCGTTATTGGTTGTGGTAAGGGTAATTTTACATGTGAAAATTTTATACAATAAATTATCTTGGCATTTTTAAATCGCATTCTCTAAACAGTTTTTTTACCCAAGATAAACCTATTGACAGCAAACGAGCAAGATAACATTAAACGTCAAAACGAAATTTTAATTATTTTATATCCTTAATAACTCAAAAAATATTATCTCTAGAAACGTAAATTGTTGCATATACATCAAAGCCATCTAGAATCACATTTAGCTCCAAAAATAATATTGAAAAATAGCCGAAATCGGGAGTTATTTGGTATTCAAATAAAGATACGGTTAGTTAGACTTATGAAACAAACCAAATGTTGGAAAAGAACATTACAACGATCAAAAATGTCTTTACTTCGTATGGTAAAGACGTGTACAATATAAGTCGTATTTATAATTGATCGACCCGTTGAATTTTGATTAATGATGTGTATTCTAATCTGTTTAAAGGATTCTTTATACAAGTGCAAAGTCGCAATATTATGTAATTATTATTTACGATATGTTTTAGAAATCCAATCAAATCTGTCTTAAGCAGACCATAATTTCACTGTATTTTGTTGTTGAAAACGAAATGCCCTACTTAGCTCTTTCTGCACATGTGAGTTAACAATACCTAAGTATAATAGTTGGATCTCGGAAAGCCCGGGATTGTCTTACTAGAATTTTAGGATTTCGAGTAAACTATAAAAAGCTATGCGTTTTAAGCAACGAAGCTCATTTAACCATCAAATTTAGTTAGTCACTGTTAGTTTAATGAACTCCACGAGTTTCTCATCCAATATTATTTTTATGTGTCTCCTCAATAACACCGACAATTTGTTAATCGAAACCATTTCTAGTATTTGATGTAGGTCTATTTATGGGGGTTTTAGTGCTATGATTTGTTTTTTTACCTTGAGTTTAAAAATTAACTCTTTGTAAAATGTTTGGGTTAATCTTAAGGAATTACCTATACTTTAGAAATCGATTTTTGAATATACGTCTTGTTTAACCTTAGTGCTAGTAAAAGCTAGTTTTAATATATAATATAATTAAATTTTGTACTCGTTCATTACTGTTTGAAATTTGTCCTAATTAATCTAGGATTAAAGCATTGTAAGATATTAAAGATTCGAGAGCTAATAGTGCCTCTAAATGAAATATTAAACAACAACAAACTGAAATTTATTAACTAATTTAGATTTTCTATAGGCCGTCAAATTTATTGAACTCGTCCGTTTTCTTAATTCTGCAAGTGTACCGATTAAGTAAAATATTGTAAGTGCACACCAAGATGAAAGCATTGCTTGCTATGTGGGGGTCCTTTTAGATATTGTCAAATCAGACACTTGAAACACTTGACATTTATATTTGAAAATTGAGCCTCAAAAGCTTTTGCTGTAATCCACAGACCATCTTGTTCTAGGATGTTCTACCCCTTAAGTCTTCTTCTTCAAATATAAATAGGTACAATATTTATTCCCTACTTTAAACATAAAATCATACATAAATAATAAATTTATTTGTTTTGTTGTTTTTGTGGAAATACTGGAGATAAAACTAAGCAAACGTATAGGTAAAAGTGAAGACGATCGATTAAAATATTCGAATGTTTGACTTGAAAGAATATTTTAATTCCAAGGATAACAGTCCATTTTTTCATTCTAAATGGAAAGAATTTTATAACTTTTTTATGTAAAGTATCGCAGTTATTTGTTAGAACTTGGCTTGTTTAATTCTAAAATCAAACTAAAACTAAAATATCAAAAATTGCAATTAATTATTAATAATATTTAAACGAAAGCGTTTAACACATTCTAGCAAAGTTATTCCATGATAAATTACTTGTGTTACTTTTTGACATAAACTTATCTTACCACTTTACATTTTATCTTGAAAAAAATTTAGTGAATGCGAATTTACTAAAACATCACGATATCCAATACAAATCTAGACTTCTACGATAATTTTTTTCGTGTGTAAAATTTATCACTTTTACACATTGCAGTTTATCTTGGTTTTTAGAGAATTAGAGCACAGGTCTTTTTATTTTAATGTGGTTTACTGTTTTGAACAGGACAATTCGTCCACTTTTAAAAAATATATGCCCACACTTGATAACATCTCTGAGTTTTCTGGAATCGGCCATAGTGTAGCAAGCATTTTGACGAATATTAGAATATTCATTAAATTTACCGATGTATAAGTTGTTACGACTGTGTTGTCGTCAACAATACAAATTTCATTTTATGGATTAAATCCTCATTTTTTGTAAATTTTTGTGTTTCCATTCTCCTCGGTTTTTGCGTCCGAGTTTTTTGATGTCTAAACGCGGTTGGTGGTGGATTCCTGTGTGTTTTTTTTGTATTGTTGGTAACTAAACGAAAATGGGAGAGAGCGAGAACAATGCGCATCGAGTGTGTGTGTAAAGCAAAACATTCCATAAGAATGTTTTTCTTATATGCCTCTCGTTTACATCAATGCGAATTGATGTAAACGAGAAACAGAGAAGAAAGACAATTCTTCTGGAATGTTTTGCGCGTCGTATTCGGCGTAAGAATTCATTATTCTTTCGAGTTTTGGATGTGAAAAAGTCTAGTTTTTTGATTTGGAAAGGGTGGCATACGCTGCGCTGTTTTGGTTAGAAATTTTGTTTTTTGTATAAAAGTTTTTGAACGAGTATAAATTGGATATATCAGTAAAACTTAAAAAAAAAATATCAAATAGTGTAATTTGATAGTAATAAAAAAAAGGAATTAATGATTTAGATGTCTAACAAATAATTAGCTGTAATAATATAAAGTGAATTGTATATTCTGTTTATTATAATTTGTATGTAAAGTACTTAATAAATTGTTTATATTGCACAAATATAATATTGCCTGGCTCAATTAGTGAAGAAATTTTGGCGAGGCAACCTACGCCTGTAAAGTAAAATAAATCGGATTCAGTTTTTTTTCCGTATCCAAATTATTTAACGGATACCGAGTGTTCGGCCAGTTTAATTTATTGTCGAGTGTGACGGCGAAAGTGCCGCAATCCGTACGAAGGTGGCCCGCATCATTTTTACGGGTCTTTGGCGATCCCACGCCCAACGGTTGTGGCTGCTTATCAAGTTAAAGCGAGTTCGGCCTTAAAGCTGCAACAGTGGAGTGCGGGAACGGGTAGCTAACCAGCACCTCGTCATTTTTTTGGTATCGGGGAGAGGCCCCGCAACGCCCAATTTATTTTTGGCGGCCAGTCGAAGCCAAAGATTTTAGGCGGTACCACGCCCAACGTAACGGGTTGCCAACCGGCACCTCGTCATTTTTTTGGTATCGGGGAGAGGCCCCGCAACGCCTAATTTATTTTTGGCGGCCAGTCGAGGCCAAAGATTTTCGGCGGTACCACGCCCAACGTAACGGGTTGCCAACCGGCACCTCGTCATTTTCTTTGGTATCGGGGAGAGGCCCCGCAACGCCCAATTTATTTTTGGCGGCCAGTCAAGGCCAAGATATTTAACGGCACCAAAGCCGCAACGGTCCGGGGCTGCGACCCTGAGGCATGACGGCCGCGCAAGGCCGCAACAGTTTTTGTATTGTTAAGGTACGATTTTTTTTTTATTTTTTTATTTTTTCTTATTTCATTTTTGGTATTTTTTTTAAATTTTTATTCTAAATTTTTTAAATTTGTATATAAACATTTTTTTTGTAATCGAGCGCCGGATAGCGGTCGCGCGCCCGATGTGCATTGCTCTCTCTCTCTCTTGTTCTCTCCCTTTCTTGTTTTTCTCGTGGGAAGTTGTGTTTTTTCTTTTGTGTCTAGATTAAATAGATAAAAATGAATTATTAAAATTTCTTGGTTGGGTATGATGAGGGGGAATTCCCATCCTGTGTCGGTGTAAGGTAAGCGGTCCCTTGGTGCCCGCATCCGGATTCGAAACCGGTGTTTACCACCGTGCGAGTACGGGCGGATGTGCGCACCAAGGCACCTCTCTACCGTTATGATTTTTTTTTTCTGCTGTTCGTTCCTCAGGTTCCGGCCGACGAATTTCGGCGGAACATCGGGTTTTTATTATTTGCGTTTTTTTCCATTTTTTATAAATATTTGTATAATCACGATGTAGGCCAGGCATGCCTCAAACCCCACGACCCTTTGCACTTCTCGCTGAGAACGTAGCCGGCAAAATATCAACGTGGAGGCCTCTGCATGCGCTTAGTGAAATCTGCAGGTTGGCAGTAGCCAGCGTGTAACAAAGTTGTCGTTAAGCAACCCCAGGTCTTTTTATTTTAATGTGGTTTACTGTTTTGAACAGGACAATTCGTCCACTTTTACAAAATATATGCCCACACTTGATAACATCTCTGAGTTTTCTGGAATCGGCCATAGTGGAACAGGCATTTTAACGAATATTAGAATATTCATTAAAATTACCGATGTTTAAGTTGTCGTTAACCAACCCCAGGTCTTTTTATTTTAATGTGATTTACTGTTTTGAACAGGACATTTCATCCAATTTTACAAAATATATGCCCACACTTGATAATATGTCAAAGTTTTCTGGAATCGGCCATAGTGTAGCAAGCATTTTGACGAATATTAGAATATTCATTAAAATTACCGATGTATAAGTTGACGTTAAGCAACCCCAGGTCTTTTTATTTTAATGTGGTTTTCTATTTTGAACAGCTCGAGTTATTTACTAATAGATGTCATATGCTTTTACTTGGTATAACATCTCCGACATATTTTTAACCGGCCATAGTGTCGTCGATTTTTGTAATCGGCCATGTATATCATTTCAGACATTTAGAGAATTTGTTTTTTACTCGTAATAACCTTAACTTTTAGACTAGAATTATTATGATAAAGTTTGATCCCGAAATTTACATGAAATATACATTTTGACGATCTTCTTTAGTAAAGGTGTGCTATTTACACTTTTAATTGCCACACTTTTTAGCAGGTACACTTTTCGTAAATTTGTGTAGCTACACTTTTCATTAATTTGTGTAGCTACACTTTTCATTAATTTGTGTAGCTACACTTTTCATTAATTTGTGTAGCTACACTTTTCGTTAAAAGCTTCACACCGGTCAATCCTGTTTAGCTTGTCAGAAATCCAAAATTTCAAGACACACCGTTTCACATCTCAATCAATTAACTCTTATCAATTAACTTCGCAACGCTTCGCAGAAACTCACTTAGACATCATTGGTCCTTTGCCTACTTCTGACAATCAGCGGTATTGTGTTACATTAATCGACAGGTATACGAGGTGGGCTGAGGCAGTTTCAGTTCCTGATACTGCAGAAGCGACTGCGGTATACTCCACATGGATTTCACACTTCGGGGTACCAAACGTTATAGTCACAGACCAAGGTTCGCAGATTGAGTCTTGTCTTTTTAATGAGCTGTTAGCGTTAATCGGATTCAGATGAGTAAGAACGACGGCTTATAACCCAAAGTCCAACGGTATGATTGAGAGATGGCACAGAACGTTAAAAATCGCAATCATGTGTCACGAACGAACTGATTGGGTAACGTTCTTGCCAACCGTATTGTTAGGTTTACGCACGTTATATAGTGAGGAACTTAAAATTTCTCCTGCTGAACTTGTTTACGGAAGTAGTTGAGGGTGGCTGATCAATTTCTAAATTATTTTTCAACAGATAAAATTCTACAGACAGATTTTGTTAATAATCGTAAAAAAACATTTTGACGAGATCAGACCGTCTCCGGTAACCAGGCACTCCAATGTAAAAATGTTCGTAAGCCGGATCGTTTCTGGCGGCCCCGCTGTGTGAGAGAACTTCGGATAACGAGCCGGGTTCTGATGGTGCAAACGTGTTAAAAAAGGTTCGCTTCAATCTTCCACCAAAGGAACCAGTTCAAACCAGGACTGGAAGAAAAATTAGACCAGCGGCACGTTTTGACTGAAAGCAGCTTCTGGATCATCGTTGATTCTTGTATTTAGTTTATCTTCGATTTCGGTATTGCACTTGTATTTTCATAAATTTTTCTGAATTCATTGGGGAGAGAGTATTGTGGCGATGTTTACAAACTTGAACGTCAAATTTAATTGTCAAATTTCCAAATTACAATGAACTCTCTAAAATTATGGTAGAGACAAAAAAAAACCTAGGCTCTACCAACGTAGGTAGTGAAACAAAAATAAAATAATTTTCTATTATTTTTTTCCATTATGGAAAAAAATAACTAAATAGAAAAGTTGAATATTGTTTTGCATTAGAGTATTGCAAGTGATTGTAAAATTAAATTAAAAATCTAAATAATTCAATAAATGTATCATTGATAAATGTGTTTAACCGTTAGTGTGACGTATTGTGCCACGTTTCTTAACAGTGAAAAGTAAATCCTTTCTACACTTATTAATAGAGAATATATTAATTAAAATAGGAGTATATAATACAACTCTGAATCTAACTCCTATAAAGCTACCTCAACATTCCACAGCGCATAATGGGTATCATAGTGAACGACGGTTGAGTTGCGGAATGTAGTTATGAACAAAAACCTTAATTTTTTAATAACTTAGCGCTTCACAAACTTTTTAAAGTAATCAAAAAATTCTGGGTTTCCTGAGATATATTTTATACGCATCCTTAGTGTTTAATATTTTATTAAAATTAATAATCATGTGACCACCAGTTAAATATCCATTTCAAAACCAAAACATGAAAGACGGCTATTATCTTCAGAATTTGAAACACAGGGCACAAGTCTCTAAATATTTTATATGAAATATCAAACGAAACAAATTCAATTTTAAGTCTTAAGATTATAATTCCGAACATGATCTCATAAATTTCGCTTACATATCGTAATAACCTTTCCATCCTCCCTTTCCGTCCTTATAAGCAAACCGTATATTATGTACTTGGTTTTATATTTATGTATGGTATGTATGTATGTATGTACCATGGGTATATCCATATGTATGTTTTATATTTATACTGAATCTAATCAATATCAAACAAGGACAAGAAAATTTAATTTCCTTTCATGTTTATTTTTCCAAATTCCAAAAAAAAAAAAAAATGAAAATACAAGCGAAAACCATTTAATAATTTTCCAAAAGCTGAAGAAGAAAATCAATTAGTGGTGTGAGGCAAAAATACGGGCCGAAATTGTACGTATGTATGTATCCGCATCCATCGTATAATACTTACACAGAAAGAACGTTACAATTTATTGTTAAGTAGTTCTTACGTTTATGAATGGGTAGCCCATCTGGTGTACAATCACAAGTATAAAATAAGAAAATTTGAGAAAATTATAGAAGACTGTTTTTCTTGACACAACGCAACACGAAACACTAAATATAATCCAAAATGCTGAAAGGGGTGACAAAAACATTCCGTGTTTTTAAATAAGGAAAAATCACCGTACACACAATTAAGAAGGATTAAAGTAAGATAATTGTATCGTAATGGAAATATATAACGAAAACAAAAAACTATTTGCAACACCGGTGGTTGGTCACATAACCGAGAAATTGTAATATCAAAAAATTAAATAAATTACGAATATTTATGGATTGTATATAGACGCGATTTTACTCCGTTTCCGTTTTTCCCTATTTTCTTTGTGGGTATACGAGTGTTATGGTTGTGTGTGTGTGTGACTGTGCTTCAATTGATTTTGAAAAGTCGTAAAAATAATTTTGCAAAAAATAAAACGAAAACGGGGAAGAAAATTCCATTTGATGCGGGAGAGGAAGATCTATTTTCTGTTGATTGAATTAAAGGACCATGGACATGTAATAAATTTTAGTTTCGTTTTTTTATTTTATTTATACATACATACGCATACATGTCCTGATGTGTCCTGACGTAATTTATTATTTACGAATTTTATTCGAACATTTTCAATTTCATTTTATAGAAAATGGTTCTTCACTTCACACATTGACAGGGAAAATTACACCAATTGATTGGTAATTTTGAAATTTTTCAATGAACACCGTTCACCTGGATTCTAGTATTGCGTATGAGCCGTGGAGTTTTCGCTGAAACGCCAGAAATTTCGTATACCTGGTTTCTGGTCACTTTTTTTATACATAAACGTTTTCCAACTATTCTTGAAATCGTAACAGCACTTTCTCAGTTCCTCTAAATGTTATTCGACGATTTTCTTTAATTCCATTAAGGAAGGGGCATATAACAAGAAAACATTAAAAGTTATATGGTTTTAAAATGGACGTGCATCGGACAACGCGCTAGCTTGTTGTGTAATTGTGAAATTATATGAGAATAACAGCTTTACCACTTGCCCTTCCAATGGAACTGAGATGGAGCAATGCAACTATTGTCAGTGTGGCTAAATCGTCATATTTTATTCCGCAACTGCTTAGCCTTTTCTGCTTCTTATTTAAGAATGGTTGTTAACTTCTATGAAGTGCAATATTGTTCAGACGAATCTAAATGTAATAATCAGAAAATTAATTTTGCACCACCATAGGCTTTCTTTATTTTAAAGATGTTTCTTGTTCCGCAAGAAGCAAATAGAAGCTGTTATAACATCAATTCATTCTCTTTGGTGATTATTTAACATTAATAAAATATTTGGAAGCCGTCTGAAAATTCTCCATGGCTGCTGTAATAGAGAGTGTATCCATTGGTAAAAGCATGGATCCCATTCCCAGACCATCTAAAAGTGCAAGCACGTCTACTGTGTAAATTTTCACTTGGTTCGAAATTTTCTGGAGATCGCCAGGTGTTAGAAGGCTTAGCACGTTTCTTGTTCAAAATCTTATGATATAGCGTTGTGAGTGTACATTTTCCGAGGTCGTTGTTGTGATGAATCCGATAAATTAATGCGAGGCCTTTCTATTGAGTTCATATCTTGATAACAAAATCTATGGGTGTACAAATAAGTCTCCGCCATTCGAAAAAAGATGGTGCCACTAGTAATGGGTAAAATTGCCCTATGTAAAACGTCATATCTCAAGGTTGGACATCTGCCAACAACATAACTTTAAAATATTATTTATTTTGAGCCGAATAAGCGTCATTTGTGCGAACTTTTAATGAAGAAATCTGCAGTTGAGGTGTATTGATACGTTTTTCAAAGTATGTTTTCAAAAGTTTAAGAACGATGAATTTGACGTCGAAGACAAGGTAGAAGAAGGTAGCTAAAGGTCGAAAGTGTTCGAATACGCGGATGACAATTCGTACCAAACGAAAGATTAACTTGCACTTACATTACGAGTGACTCAACCAGTAATACATCGTTTAAAATCATTGGGAATGGTTCAATAGCAAGAAAGTTTGGTTCCATATGAACTAAGACAGAGAGATGTTGAACATTGATTTTTTTCACGTGAAATGCTGAAATTGTTCGCCATTTTGTCACTGGTGATAAAAAATGGACTCACTACGATGAAATCATGAGGAGAAGAATCGAAAAAAAGAAGAAATCATGAGGACTGGATCAGCTTGTTGTCGTATATTATGAGTTGCTAAACCCGAACGAAACCATTATTGGGGCTCTCTATTGTAGCGTGAATTATTTGGAAGCTGTTTGGATGTAGGATATCGAACATTTAATTCTGAAATAATCTGCATTTATTCATAGCAATGTATGAATATTGTTAGAATGTCATTCTAAAATCCAAATCTCAACCAATATTGGATGATGATCTCACACTTGATCTGGCAACATCGAAGATGTTAAAAATAATAACCGCCTCAAAAAAGTATGCACTCTGAGAATGAATAAAATTGTTTGTAAAAAATTTGTTCAAATTGTAAATTTGAAAGTTGGTCAGATGGCACCAAACTTTTCGGGCTAGTACTAAATAAATCAAACAAAAAATCACTTGGATCTCTCAATTTATAATACAAACTTATGTATATGAAGTTCAACCCGATCAAACAAACCGCCAGAGGACACAGACTGATTTAATCAGCCCAGCACCATATGCAGACACCCACACACATATACATAAAAAGAGATATTTTAAAAACACTTTGTTACTATCGCGATATATAGCGATTGGTAAATCTGCAAAGGGAGCGCATAACAGAATGAGATAATGTGACAATAACATCGCACCATCGACATTCTCCTCTATTGTCAAAAACTTACAAAGTTCTCATTAATGTGGAGTTTTGCAGTTCTGTTAAGTCATAACAGCAGCGGTATGACAGTATTTGAAGTTCAAAATGTAAATGTAAACGACGAAAAAACACGCTACCAGTTGGGCAGATACTTCAGCAGCAACTAATCTATCTGACGTATTCTGAGTTATTCCATACACGAATGTGATCCATCTCATGAGTGCCTTGCTTCTGGCATTTCCTCCTTCTAGCGTCCTTCGAGAATTTACGAACAGCCAATTGCATGATACATATCACGATGCGTGTTGCGAACTGCTGCAAAGACGACAATCATTGGGACATTACGCTTGCAGACGGAGCATTCGCTTCGTCACCATTTCAAATCCGTCAATTGTTCGCTACTTTGTCGACATGCTTTCTGGCACAATCATCGAATCTGTGGATCCATCAGAATCCGGGAAACAATTGAAGAGCCACAGGTCCACTATACATACCGGTAATATACACAACCACGCCTGATTTTGATCGAGGATATTTGCAGTCTCATTTCAAATATGCCAATGATCAATTTGGGTATGCCATCATCTAATCGGCTGGCAGCAGATTTAATTGACAGTGATATACATTGATGTTGATGTAGCTTGATTTGGTTACAGTTGTTGAAACTAATGGACAATTGCTGACTGACGAGCGATTTACGATCGAATTATATTGACGATTGAAGCTCAGCAAGGATTCATTTTTTTGGACGCGCCAGGTGGCACAGACAAAACATTCTTCTTTTTTTGCTCACACTTTGCTCAGTACGACCGCAAAACAAAATCGCATTCGTTCGCGAGTTCGTTTGCATGATGATTCGCAATTATTTAAATTGCCAGACAATTTCTGCAACATCGAAGCAACGAAACACAAATTAATCGAAAGTATATTCCCTAATTTAACCAATCAATACATCAACCACACATGTCAGTGAACGAGCGATTTTAGCAGCTAAAATGTCGGTGTTGATCAAATTAGTTTCCAAATAGAGCAAACATTGCCCGAGAATTAAAAATCAATTGATTGATGTAAACGAAGCTGTCAATTATGCTTGAAAATTAATTAGGCTATTTTAAAGTGGCTGCTAACGCAGACTTAGGCCAATAGTGGCCCATTGTGATACCACAGGCTCCCGTTTACTCCCTCTGAAACCATCCAGAGCTACTTATGTAGCGTAAAATATCTCGCACTCCACAGCCCGCGAGTTCCGAAAGGATGTCCATACCGTACACACCTAAATACTTATGCCTTCTGCGTGATAGTGCCGGACACGAGCATAGAAAGTGATCTAACGTCTCTTACTCTTCTTCGTTCAAACAACTTCTGCAAAGGCATTCGTCTGTAGACGCAGCCTTCTCCCATGTTCCCCAAAAAGGCAGTGTCCTGTCAGTATCCCTATGACCAATGCATACCTCTCGTTTTCCCAGGGATACAAGTGCTTTGGAGCGCCGCAGGTCCAGTTTCGGCCAAACCTGTTTTGCTACCCTGCACGTCAGGGTGTTGGTCCACCTCTCGTTTGTCAAAGGTGATTCCCTTTTTACTGATCGCCAATTTGAGTGCTGTTATAGGCCTCCCCAGACCTACTCTTTCCGGCTGGACTTCAGACAAAACGCCTCTAGCGACCTGACCGCCGCCTGACTGTCCACATAAATCGCGATATCCCTAACGGATACCACGTTATGCTTCAACTATGTCCTTACTTCGCCTATCGCAACCACTTCAGCCTGGTACACGCTGCAGTAATCAGGGAGACGAACGGAAATATTAACATTAAGCTTCTCACAGTAGACTCCGGCTCCTACTTTGCCGTCTAGCTTAGAACCGTCCGTGAAAAATTGCAGTGCCTCGTTTTCCAGTATTGATCCGTTCCTCCAGGATTCTCTCGAAGGACCGATGGTCCGGAAAACTATCGAAGCACAACGTTGGTTTAACATAATCTAGATTCGCCAGTTCTTCCCTTAGCGATCTAACTATCGTTGAGTATCCCGCCTGAAGGTACTTCCCGCCTGAAGGTACTTAGGAATAAGGTGGAACATAACCTCTAAAGCACATGTAGGTGTTGACCTAAGCGCCCCGCTTATAAGCATACAAGCTGTTCTTTGCACCTTTTCAATCATCTTCCTATGTATTACCTTCTCCAGAGCTGGCCACCACACGCCCACTCCATACATCAGCACAGGTGTTACCACTGCGGTATAGAGCCAGTGTACCAGCTCTGATTTCAAACCCCATCTCTTACCTATGGCGTTCCTACACGAGTAAATGGCTACGTTAGCCTTATTCACCCTTTCTACAATGTTAGGCTTCCAGTTGAGCTTACTGTCCAAGATTATGCCCAAAAATCTCGCTCTATCAGCAAAAGCCAGTCTAATGCCGTTCACGGTAGGAGGGCTAACTACCGGAATTTTATATTTCTTAGTAAATAGTACCAGCTCTGTATTGGAAGGGTTGATCCCTACAGTGAGAAAAATAACCAGTAAAAGTAAAAAAATATACATATAAAATCAAAAAAATAACATATATTTTTTAGGCGAAGAGTCTCGTTTCTTTAAAAAAAAAAAATAACCTTTTTAATTTTAAAATACATTGTTTCGCCAAATTTTTATAAAAATAAAAAAATTGTTTTTATTTTCAAAAATACTTTACTTACTTATGTCAAATAGTGTTCTTGAATTTTAAGACATTGTTTTTTAAAAATAAAAAAATATTGGCTAGTTTTAAAAGATTTATTTTAATTTTTAAATATTTATTTTTTAACAAATGTCACACAGTTTTATTAAATCAAAGTAAAAAATTAACTTCGCTTCCCCAATTTTTAACCCCCAGGACCATTGTGTAAAAATAAAATACACACAAACACAACCCTTAAAAAATATAATGAGAACCTCAAGCTCTATCTTGACAGTTTGGTTTCGTAATTCGTACTGATAAAAAGTTGGTTTACTCATCAGGTTGCATCGACGAAAACCAAACTGCAAAAATTCGAACCTTCATAACTTTAGTATAACACAAGAACATATCGATTTGGCGAATTATATAAAATATAGACGAATTGAAAAATAAAACACCGGGATTTCTGGTAAAACAATAAATATAAATATTTTCATAAGTTGTCATTATTATCAAAAAAATTGTTTTAAAATTCTAACAATCTTCTTTTGAAATAACTTATTCTGTTTAAATAAATAAACTTTTTAAATTTAAAAAGTATTTTATAAATCATTTTACAAAATATGTTATTAAAATAAAAAAGCTATTTATTAGTTTGCAAAAATTTCATTTAATTTCAAACAAATACTTTTTAAATTCAAAAAATTTTATAACTTTTAGAAATTAAAAACTTCGTTTTTTAATTTTACAAACCAAAATTTTTCTCAGTGTACTCCACATTTGCTGGCCCATTTCGTAACGATCAAGAGTGCATTCTGTACAACATTCATTATCATGTCCAGATATTTGCCTGAGACAGCCATCGCTACATCATCCGCATACGCTACAACCCCTATCCCCTCCCTCTCCAGTTCCAAGAGCAATCCATTCATCACAACATCCCAAAGAAAGAGGGACATTACACCTCCTTGCGGGGTTCCTCTAACCACCCGCCTTCTAATGGTGACCTCCCCCAGTTTCGAGATAATAATCCTGCTTACCACATCTGATTTATCAACCTACTTATGGGGTAGTCCACATTCAAAAATAACAATCCTTCCATGATCCGTTTTTACATTATTAAACGCACCCTCAATGTCGAGAAATGCTACCATACAGAACTTTTGCGAGTAAATTGACTTCTCAATCATGCGTACTAGATCGTTCAGAGCTGTGTCTACCGACTTTCCCTTACAGTACGCATGCTGAGACATTGCCCAAGTCCCAATTTTTCGTCGAATACTTACATCTACCAACCTTTCCAACGTTTTCAACAGAAAGGATGATAGGGTTAAAGGTCTCAGATCCTTTGGATAGGCACGTGAGCTTTTTCCCGATTTCGGGATAAAGACCACTCTGACCTCCGTCCATTTTCTAGGAATATAGACCAGTTTCAGACCTCTCCTGAAGATACCCTCCAGCCATGGGAGGATCACTGCCGAGTTCTTTTGGATCTCTCCTGGTATAATCCGATCCGGGCCCGCTGATTTATAAGGCTTAAAACCATTCAGCGCCCACCAGATTTGATCCCTATTCACGATGCCTTCCATCTCTCTATTGAAGGTGTTACTCGTTGAGCTCCCGGCTCCATCGAATCATCAAAGCTTCCCGGGAAATGGGTCTCGATGAGGAGTTCCAATGATTCCGCACTTGAAGCTGTCCATTGAATAGCTGGTCTAATTAAATAACTAGGACTGGTTGGGTTAGTAGCTAGAATTTTCCTAAGGCGAGAACTCTCAGAGACCTCCTCCATCCTACAACAGAAGAGTCTCCAAGACCCCCTTTGTGCCTTCCTCAACTCTTTTTTGTACTTTCTTAGGTCCTCCTTATAGGACTCCCAATCCCGACCCTCCCTTGTGTTCTTAGCTTTATTAAAAGCTGTCCTACACACCCTCCGATAGGTTCAACACTTCTTGCTCCACCATATCGATTTCTGCCTGCCCCTCGGCTTTATTAGAGGGCACGCACCATTAAATGAAAGATTGCATGCTTTTGTGATAAAACCAACCATGCAGTCCAATTCTTCTACCGTCGCCGGAGGTCCAGGGACCTCCAGCGGCAATAGTTCCTCCAACACCTCGCTATATTTGTTCCAGTTTGTCCTTCTGGGATTCCTGAAGGCTTTCACATTCGGTTTGCATCACATCCGAGTAAAACACCTACTCTTCTTTGTTCTGCTTCCAGGTTATCCGGTGGAACCTCTTTCTCGCGATTCATATAGGCAGAGGCTAGCCATAGTTTTTCACAGCCAACCTCAGCACTCACCGCTGTAACGTCGCCGCTACTAAATTGTGGAAGAATATTCAAATTACTTTTCGCTACATGCATAATATAGATATATGTCTTATATCAGAAACCCATTTCACCAAAACTTCATTCTGTAAAATAAAAGGATATAATTGCTACCATGCATTACATCCAGAGAACAAAGCTAGAGATGGATCAGCTATCATCATAAAAGATTATATAAAACATAACGAAGAATTTAAAGTCGAGAAGCTTTACACGCAAGTCACAACATTCAAAATACAATTAAACAATAGTAAAACTTGTAGTATCTCAGCAATATTCTGCCCTCCTAGATACAATCTCAAACAAGTAGATTATACTAATCTCCTTAAAACACTAGGAAGTGTCTTTTTAATTTGAGCGGACTATAATGCAAAAAATACCTATTGGGGATCACGGTTAACGACTGCTAAAGGAAAAGAACTAAAACAACTAAAATGTGAGTTTCACTCAGGTGGTACACCAACCTATTGGCCTACGGATATCAGTAAGACTCCAGATCTTATAGACTTCTTTATTACAAGAGGGATTTCAGAAAATTATATCCATATAGAGAACAGTGAAGGTCTATCATCAGATCATTCACCAGTTATTATGATACTTAGCTAAACAATTATTATGAAAGAGAGCAACCCGAAATTAACGAGCTTCAAAACCAATTGGGATCTCTTCTAAACACAGTTAACAGAAAGAATTAGTCTGCAGAACCCAATACAGGGACCAGCCCAAATAGAAGACGAACTAGATAAACTCATCCATAATATCCAAAGTGTTGCGCGAGAAAGCACTCCTAATAATAGTAAGGAAATGAAGCGCAATACTAGCTATCCAGAGCAAGTGAGAGAACTTCTTAAAAATAAAAGAAAAGCACGGAAGAATTGGCAAAAACATCGAAATCAGGAAAATAAGAGGGTATTTAACCATTTGTGCAACAAATTAAAAAACCTAGTAAAATATATTAAAAATCAGTCAGTTAATAAATACCTCAGCACTCAACTGGGCAAAAAGATAATTCATTATGGAAAGCAACTAAGAATCTTAAAAGACCCACACTTTAGGTTCCTCCAATTAAAAATAATGAAAATTGGGCCCGAAATGCTAAACAAGAGATGCAGATTTGCTTGCAAATCACCTTGAAGAAACATTCCAACCTTCCAACCCCGATAAATAAACAGGATGAACTAAAAATTACACCTGTAACATTGAAAGAACTAAAATGGGAAATCAAGAATAATCTGAATGCGTATAAGGCTCCAGGATATTATCTTACAACGGGTCAGATAATAAAAATGTTACCGGAGAAAGTGTTGAGGAAACTACTGCATATAATTAATGCAGCATTTCGGCGAAGATATGTACCAAGACATGGAAAGTTGCAGAAGTAATTATGATACTTAAACCGAACAAACCTCCGAATGACAAAGCTTCATATAGGCCAATTTCTCTGCTACCAACATTATCGAAACTATTTTAAAGGTTCTTCTTAAAAGACTAAAACCAATTATCGAAGAAAGAAATCTCATCCCCTCACATCAGTTTGGATTTAGGGAAAAACATTCTACGATAGAACAAGTACATCGAATTACTGATGTAATCGAGAAATCACTAGAAAGCAAACAAATATGCTCAACTTGATCTATTCTATATTCCTTGATCTAGCGCAAGCATGCGACAAACCAGGGGTTAGAATTCAAACTTCATCGAGATATTCCGGAGCAGTTTTACCAAATTTTAAAATCATACTTATCAGAGAGGTACTTCCGAGTAAAGTATGAGAATGAATACTCTAAATATCTTGGCATGACTTTAGATGCTAAACTTAGATGGAAGAAACACATAAAAAAGAAGAGAGAAGAACTAAACATAAAATTTAGAAAAATGCATTGGCTCTTAGGGAGACAATCTGAACTAGCGATCCATAACAAACTGCTGCTATACAAACAAATCCTGAAACCTGTACGGACATATGGTAGCCAATTCTGGGGTTGTGCCAAGAAGACAAATATAAAAATCATACAAATAGTTCAAAATAAAATCCTGTGATGTATTGCTAATGCACCGTGGTACATTCGAAATGACAACCTCCATCGAGATCTAAAAATCGAGCTTATCGCGGATGCAATTAAGCATCATGCAACAAAACACCTACAACGTCTGCACCAGCATGAAAATCTGGACATACGCTGTATGCTGACTACCACACCAACAAGAAGACTGCAAAGAACCAAACCACTGGACTTATCGCGACCAGGAGGTCAGTAGACTTAGTGTGGCGAAAAATCTGAGGAGGAGTTACACGAAACTGGAGATAAAATACTTTATTATGCAATGTAAATTACAAATGGGTCGTAACATAAATAAATGGGTCGTAATATAAATAAATAAATAAAAATTTTATTAAAAAAAAAAAAAAAAAAAAAAAAAACCTTTCGCTAAAATACACGATTTGATCTTCTCAGAGTTGCTTGAGTATAGTAATTTGTACCCTTTCATTCTGAGGCCACAGATCCTGTTATTGTTAATCCAAGGTTCTTGGATTAACACCAAGTCCTCATCTGATTTAGTCAGTCTGAGCACGAGAGCAGCTTTATTGTATTTTATTGTAATAGCAACAAAGCGGAACGCACACAAGTAACTATTGATAAAGTAATGGCGTACGAAAGAGGTGAAAAACCGTGACCTATTCCCTTTTATTTTAATGAATATTGTGATGTTTTAGGTAAACGCCGTTGATACGCAAAATAAAATTAATTTGTTTTATTTTATTTGTTTTTTTCATTATTTGGTAAATAGTTTTGATACTTGCGGTTTTTACGCTGTCCATGCGGTTATGCTGTCCTGATGCGTTCAATGGAATTAATATATCTTCCTCGGTGATTGATTCTGCGGTACTGCGTTCGGCTGGGTTTTGTGCGGTTAGGTTGAATGCTGTTTCCAATCCGGCTCGAAGGACCAATGTTATTAACTGGATGGGGTCCAACAAACGAAATAAACATCCAGCAATAAAAGGTGGTTGATTGGTGGGTGGGTTGGATATCCGAATACAATCGCTTTAATGTTTAATTTTAATTTTCTTTATTCTTTTAATCGTTTTAATGACAACTTGTCGCAATGGTGGTTGCCGAAGAAGAGAGATTTATTTTGTTTCATAAAATAAGTTACAAAAATGTTTATCTATTTACCCCTATGTAGTAAATCAAATCGCTTAGTAGATTATAATTTAATTGCCACTAGATGGCATTACATATTAATTATTGTGTATTAAACGGCTCCCTGAATTAAAAAAAAGCTGACTTAAAAATGGTGTTTTTTCGGACTTAAAACCAGTGTTTTTATTTCATTTTAAAATTGACTTAAAATCTTTAATGAAAATGAAATAAAAAAAGCTGACTTTATTAATGCATATCATAAGTCACTGTGAAAATAATTTAAGAAGTGTATTTATAAATGACATAAAATGTATATTTTTAAGTCATTTTGAAAATGAAATAAAATGTGCATTTAAGATCGAAATAAAACGTAAAAATGTATGACAGTAAAAGCCCGATTGTCTGGCATCCAATTAACCGGAACACTTAGTTAACCGGACTTTTTATTTTTAAGATATTTTTTTTGCTTTTTTCTCTTTCTTTTCTTTCTTCTCAAATTTCAAAATGAATTAAAAAATGCATATTGTTTAATTCATTTTGAAATTTGCAATTGTTTTTTGCACATTTTCACTAACGACTGCATTAGTTGAAAATTTTTAATTTTCATTTTACAGTAAAAGCCCGATTATCCGGCATCCAATTAACCGGAATATTCAGTTAACCGGAATTTAATTATAGGATTTTTTTTTTGCATTTTTCTCTTTCTTTTCTCTTTCATATGCATTTTTAATTCATATTGAAATTTACAATTGTTTTTTGAATTTTTCAGTTTTTTGACATTTTCATTAATGAAAGCATTAGTTGAAAATTTTGGATGGCTTTCATTTTCATAAAACAGTAAAAGCCTAATTATCTTGCATCCAATTAACCGGAACACTCAGTTAACCGGAATTTCAACTTTTTGGAATAGTTTTTTGCTTTTTTCTTTTTCAGAACGGAAATTATTATTTTTTATTATTCGGGGGTTCATAGAAAATACAGGGTGGCTGAGACTAAGTGTTACCAAATGGAAACGCTGTAATTTTTTTAATTTTGATTATTTTTTATTGAAATTTCGTGGAATATGTTGAAAACATATTACATTTTATGAAAAACATGTTACTGCTCGATATGACCTCCTGTGGCTCTGATTATTTGATTCAGTCACAACACGAGCATTGAAGGCCTTGGCCGAACGAGATGAGATTCCCAAACTTGTCTTTTCTGATAAGAAAATTTTCACCATTCAACAGTATGTGAATAAACAAAATGATCGTGTTTGGTTAGAGCAGAAGTCCAACGATAATTTGGACACAAGATTTGCCATGCGAACATGGAGTCAAGGTAAACCAAGAGGTGTACCGCCAAAAGATCCTAAACGAAGCTTTGCTACCTTGGCCACGTAAACACTTTGGTACGAACCGTTGGACATTCCAACAGGACTCGGCAACGTCACACAAAGCTCGAGCGATACAGCAATTTTTACAAAATTGCGTTCCGCGGCTGATTTCGTCGAAAGAATGGCCACCATATTCACCAGACTTGAATCCCATGGATTTCTCCATTTTGGAGAGTAAGGTGTCCACTAAAAAATACGAAAGTGTTGATGCATTGAAGTCAGCTCTCGTTCGAGAATGGAATAAAATTCCGCAAGCCCACGTTCGGTCAGCATGCAATGCTTTCTATGGAAGACTGAATCAAATAATCAGAGCCAAAGGAGGTCATATCGAGCAGTAACATGTTTTTCATAAAATGTAATATGTTTCCAACATATTCCACGAAATTTCAATAAAAAATAATCAAAATTAAAAAAAATTACAGCGTTTTCATTTGGTAACACTTGGTCTCAGCCACCCTGTGTACTTTCCTTTACTTTTTTTCTGTTTTATGCATTATTCTATTTGAATTGAATGTGTAAAGTCGTACCCCAACTAGGGTTACGGAAATATTGAATAACGTATTATTAAATGGTACTCGTATTGGTGTACTCGTATACATAATATGTATGGATTATTATTTGTAATAAATTCAATTAACTGATGTATAAAAAAATTGATTTTTGGTACATAATTTGAAAATAATAACGAGAATCTAAAAAAATAATTAAATGCGAAATTCTCGTAATATTCCTAGTTTTAATGAAACATTCAATTATCCGGAATTTTCGATTATACGGAAAGCTCTCATCCCCAAGGATTCCTGTTATACGGCTTTTACTGTAATATACACTACAGTAAAAACCCTGTTTTCCGGGAAATCGAATATTCCGGATAATTGAATGTTTCATTAAAACTAGGAATATTACGAGAAATTCGCTTGATTTCATTATTTTTATAATTCTCGTTTATTTAGTGCCAAAAAACAATTTCTTATACATCAATTCATTGAATTTATTGCAAATAAGAAATAAATTCATATTATGTATACGAGTACCCAAAATTTAATAATACATATATTCAATATATCAGTAACCTTACTATGTAATACGACTTTTCACTTTCAATTCAAGTAGAATAATGCATAAAACAGAAAAAAATTAAAGGAATGTATATTGTCTATGAATCCCGGAAGAATAAAAAAAAATAATATCCCTTGTGAAAAAGAAATAAGTAAAAGAAAATCCTAAAAGTTAAAATTCCGGTTAACTGAGTGTTCCGGCAAATGGATACAGTAATCGGGCTTTTACTGTAATATGAAAATTAAAGCCAATTTTCAACTAATGCTATTCATTAATAAAAAGGTGCAAAGAACAATTGCAAATTTCAAAATGAATTAAAAAATGCATATGAAAGAGAAAAAAGCAAAAAAAATCCTTTGAATTAAAATTCCGGTTAGGTGAGTGTTCCGGTTAATAGGATGCCGGATAATCGGGCTTTTACTGTAATATGAAAATTAAAGCCATTCAAAATTTTCAACTAATGCTTTCATTACTGAAAAGGTGCAAACAAAATTGCAAATTTCAAAATGAATTAAAAAATGCATATGAAAGAAAAAAGAAAGAGAGAAAAAATCAAAAGAAAAATCCTAAAAATTAAAATTCCGGTTAACTGAGTGTTCCGGTTAATTGGATGCCAGATAATCGGGCTTTTACTGTTATACATTTTAACGTTTTATTTCGATCTTAAATGCACATTTTATTTCATTTTCAAAATGTCCGAAAAAACACCATTTTTAAGTCAGCCTTTTTTAATTCAGGGAGCCGTAGTTAGGTATTGAACCAATATTGCATCAATACAATTTGATCAAATTTTTATGATAACATTTTTGGTAGTGCGCATAAACGTTAAATACATAATAACAAAAATGATAAGAAAATAATTTAAATAATAAAATTGAATTTATCTTAACTTAATAATATTATTTTAGGTAAATAATTGATGAACGATGATGATGGACGGTTACAGCTTCAACACGAGGGATGCCTGTATTTGTATGAAAATTGGTTAAACATATTATTAAGAACAGAACAGCTGTCACTACGAGACAAATCTTCTACTTCTAAGCAAGTTTCCAGTTTTTTTTATTAATTAAATTCTAGTCCAATCCTATTTCATTGAAAAATGGTCCCGCCATTTTTCTCACACGGAAGGTCCGCCACTGTTAATTTTAAACTCCAACTTGAACCCCAATATTCTTCTACCACCACAAAAATTCATCATCATTACACTGAATCATAATTACAACGAGATAATCTATGCTAAGAGAAAAATCCAAAAAATTTTCCAATATTATGTATGTACGCAAAAAAAAGACGAACAACAATAAAAGTTCTAAATAACCTTCAACAAAAACACAAAACTAAACTAAACTTTTGTTGAAATTTATTTTTCAAAATTTGTGGGTTTGAGGAGTGAATCGAACAAAAACTATCATCGTATAACAAATAAAATTTACTTTGGCTTAGTACAAGATGAATAAAACTTGATGATGATGATGATGATGTCAGGGTGAGGGGTTTTTAACAATTACCATACCGGAATATTTCATATACATTTACACACACACACATACATATTAAACATAAGTAGAAACAGGAGAGTAATATGACTTTAATTATGATATCTAGATAGATACATAAACTACTCGTACATCATACTGAGGCCATTATATCACTCGTTATGTATTTCAAATTTATGTGAGTTCGAAATATTTTCAGAACTTTCGAGAAAAACTAAATATATTCGTATAACAAAATAAAGGAGATGCCTTAAGCAATTCTATGATTACATTTACCAATGTACCATACATGGAATTAGATGTTTTGTTCGTATCAACAAGAAAAGTAAAATTTTCACCCACATGCCCAAAACTGTAAATACACATACTAGTTTTTCGTATTTTGCTTCTTTATCATCATCAAACATAATTATGTATTATAATCATCAGAATACACGGCGCCATTCCATTTTATAAATTTCCCGGCAGTAATTTAGTTTCTTCGTTTTATTTAGAATCATTTTTTGTGTAAAGTCCAAAACGACTCGTTTTTCTACTTTGTAATTCCAGTAAAGATATTTTTTTTGCAAGTCGGCAAATGGAATTTTTAAAGAACCACATCAAAAACATTGGTAAAGGTTTTTGTGATTTTTGCCAAAAGGTCAAATGTGATAGTACGGAGGGTAGGTATAGTAAATAAGAGTGAAAAGTGTGTCGTCAATACATCGAATGTGACATAATGTGATGTCCTGCACAATACAGTTAAAATATTTAAAGTCGAGCCGGATGGGTAAATCCACTTGGCATAAATATTAGCAGAGTGCCATCCCGGTGGCAAAGTGGTCAGCATGCTTGCTCCAGCGACCGTGACAATGAAGAGAGAGAGAGAGAGAGAGAAAAAAAAAATTAAGATGTTGTCTTTATGAGTTATAAAAAATAATAAACTGTATTTCAATATAATAGTGTTGACAGATGAGAATATGGGGTGCGTTCATAATATAACAAAACACTCTCACTTGTTGAATAATTAAATAAAAAATTTAAAAATTACCAATACAATAAATTGATTCAATTAAGCACATTTATAAAAACAATTAAAAGTTTATTTTCAATTATTTAAGATTTTTCAACATAATCCCGTACCATGTTGTTATCAAACCATTTCGTCTGTTGGAATGTATTGTAATGTGATGATTTTGTCGCTAACCTTTTCTCGAATGAGATGATGTCGAATATATATCTATGTGACTGGTTCTTGGTCGATAAGCACCACGTAGCTAAACATATTGCCCTTTGATTGTCACAGAAAATATTAACAGGCTTGCACAATTTGGGATCGAGTTCATCAGCCAATTGCTTCAGCCAGATGGCCTCTTGGGTTGCCGAGGAAATTGTCATAAATTCAGTGCTGGTAGTGCAATGATTGGTTGTTGTTTTTACTGGACCATGTAATGATGCATATGCTAATTTAAGCAGGTAACCTGTACAATATCGACGTTTGTTCACGGCCTATGCCCAATCTGCGTCACTATATCAATTAATTCAATAGTCATCAGTCTTTTCATACCGAAGTTTATAATTAATTGTACCATGTAGATATCGCAGGACTCTTTTCACGGCCTTCCAATACGCACTACCGAAATATGAATTGAAACGACTTACATCATTTACTGCAAAATTTATGTCTGGTCTCGTGTAAGGTATTGTAAGCAAGCCACAGCTTGCTGATACGGTGCTAATCTGCTTACAATCTTTCATTCCGAACCGAGTTAATATTTCTTTGATGTACGTTGATTGAATGCTGTTTTCATTTTGATGTAGAAAATTACTTAAGCTTGATTAAATCTGCTTGATTTTTCCAGAATATCATCAAATCATCTACATAACAAGCTACTATCAAATTCAATTCGCGATTAAAATAAATGCAAGGATCCAATTCGGATTTTACTAAACCAAATTTCTTTAATGCTGTTCGAGTTTAATATTCCACTGGCGTCCAGCTTGTTTGAGTCTATACATGGCTCGATTCACTTTACATTCTCTATTCGTTCCGTCAGTAAAACATTCCGGTTGCTCAATATATACATCTGCATCAATGTCGCCTTGTAAGAAGGCGACGACAGCGTCCATTTGATGTATTTTCAAACCATTTTGCCAAAGCAATCAAAAATTTTATCGAAACATAACGAACCGAGAAAGGCGAGAAAGTTTCATTGTATTCTACACCATATTTCTGTGAGCAACCCTACACATCTAAGTGGGCTTTGCGTTTGAATACCCATTTTGTTTTAGTAGCGTTTCATTCAGGCAGTAATTAGATGAGACTCCAAGATTTGTTTTCTATCAACGGTGCAATTTTTTCCTGCATGGCACACTCCCACTTTGAAGAATCATCATGTGCTGCAGCTTCTCTCACTGTCTGAGGATCAAAATCGTTAATATTATTAAATGAAAAATAACTTGCATAATCATTAAATTCTCGAGGCTTTGGTTCACGCGTAGATCTGAATACGATTCCTGGTGTAGTAACATTTCCAGCATAGGTTAATAACCGCGATCATCAATATTACTAATTTCACCAGTATCAATCTAAGTAACATCAGTTTCAAACGACGAATCTTCTGTCTTTTCATAACCTCTCACTTCAGCTGAGCTCACATTGTCATCAGTTGATAGCTTGACCATCAAATCACAATTTTTCTCATGAAAAATAACATCTCTACTTACTACCATAGTTGTTTCGTTTTTGGATCAATGCAAAGAAAACCTTTTGTATTGCGGTCAAAGTAAACTTCTTTAGGAACATGTACCATAACATCAGATTCAAAAATTTTCATATGAGATACATTTACTTTGATGCCCGTCTATACCTCTTTGGGAGTTTTATTCACTAAAATTGATGAAATTGTTCTGTTGATAATGTTGGCTGTCATGGCAACCGCTTGAGCACAAAACATTTTGTCTAAATCAGCATCAAAAATCATACACCTTGAACGTTCCACAATTGTTTGGTTCATTCTCTCTGCGAGACCATTGTGTTGTGAACCGTGTTGTTTAAGAAAACCTTCAAACTCTTTGGAACAATATTCAGTGCCATTGTCAGTTCTCAGTCAGTTTTCTTTATTTTGCGACCAGTCTGATTTTCTACGTACGATTTGAAATTAACAAATGATTCAAAAACTTGAGATCTGGACGGCAAAAAATAGATAAATAAAGTAGTTTCCTTGAACAATCATCGATGAATGATAAACAAGTATTTTGCGCCACCAATTGAATTTGTTTCTATCGGACATGGATTAAACCAAACGTCCCTTAAGCTAGCTGGGTTCTGCTAGGTTTATATTAAATGATCTGAAATTTGGTCAAAAACGAGTGGAGCCCAAAATTTTTTAATGGAGCTTTTGATTAGCCCATATCGAGCCTAAAATTATTTGATAGTCAATAGATCTTGTTTTGAGTTCTAATTTCGGTTTTGGTCCGATTTTCGATTTGGGTTCTGCTAGCTTTAGATTAAACGACCTGAAGTTAGGTCAAAAACAGATGGAGCCCAAAATTTTTTAATGGGTCATTTGATTAGCCCATACCGAGCCTAAAATTTTTCGATTGTCAATAGATCTTGTTTTGAGTTCTAATTTCGGTTTTGGTCCGATTTTCGATTTGGGTTCAGCTAGCTTTAGAATAAACGACCTGAAGTTAGGTCAAAAACGGATGGAGCCCAAAATTTTTTAATGAGCCATTTGATTAGCCCATAATGAGCCTAAAATTATTTGGTAGTCAATAGATCTTGTTTTGAGTTCTAATTTCGGTTTTGGTCCGATTTTCGATTTGGGTTCTGCTAGCTTTAGATTAAATGACCTGAAGTTAGGTCAAAAACGGATGGAGCCCAAAATTTTTAATGAGCCATTTGATTATCCCATACCGAGCCTAAAATTATTCGATTGTAAATAGATCTTGTTTTGAGTTCTAATTTCGGTTTTGGTCCGATTTTCGATTTGGGTTCTGCTAGTTTTGAAATGATAAAGCCTTTTGCATTTTCTAGATCGACCCGAATAAAAAAATTTAAATATGGCATTTAATTAGCCTAAAATTTACCTTTATTTTTCCAATTGTTTTTAAATCATTTTTTGATATGGGTTCTGCTAACTTTTTCTAAAGCTAGCAGAACCCACGCTTTAGTGGGTAGGGATGGAGCCCAAAATTTTTTAATGGGGCATTTAATTAGCCCATAATTAGCCTATAATTATCCATACTATCTTGTAATGTTCTGCTGTATGGGTTCTGCTAGCTTAAGGGACGTTTAAACCAAGCACATTTTCTGAAAGCTTACCACTAAGCTTGAAAGGGACGCGCTATTGCTTGCCGATTGCACAAACTACTCATTTCATTATTTCATCATTTTAGAACATTATTCCATCTACTATAGTACGCATGTCACAAAGTGTTTTGTAATTTACATGGCCGAAACGTCTGTGCCATATTAAAGCACTACTTTCTTTTGAATGTGACAGCATACATTTATCGGTGAAGGTTGAAATCTGGTATACCCCATCCTGTGACTGACGTAGTGCAAACAAATCATAAATTTTACCACCATCACTATCAAATACAATTTCATTTCCTTTTTCGACAATTTTACTGACCGATAAAAGATTAGCAGACAGATCAGGAACACCAAGGACTTCTTCTACTGGTATTACTTCACTAGGTTGTTCTCAGGCGCTTCGCGCCCGTTTATTCCCAGCCAATTATCGACGTTTTTCTCACAATCAAATTTTTTAACATTCAATTTATGTATTTAAAAATTAATAAAAAACACAACAATTACCGAAAGCTCGCAAAATTTGGCTTTTTAATTAGCAAAAGTTTATTATTTGTCTGTCTTATTAATGGAATTTTTCTGCTTGCCTTATTTTTTAGAATTTTAACTTTTGATATCAATTTATAAACACGTCTTGTCAAATTTAGATATTGTAAGATATTAATGAGAATTTTCTACTTCGAAAATAACACATACTCTTTCGATTTTATGATTGCATTGTTGTTGCTTTTTGTGTATTTCGTTGACGAAATTTTGAAAAAAAACTCCCAAGGACGATTTTTTTTGGCCACCCTGTGCGTTCTCGAGTGAGTTAGTCAGTGACATAGAGACGTTTATAATATTTTCATTCTATTTCAATTTAAGTAGTTCTTGAAAAATTTGAATTATTTCGAAAATAGCTGGATCTCAGTTACCTTTGTTTTATACATAACCAAATTGACAGAACTAAATTGTTTTATTATTAAACTGTTTACATATAGGTTGTTTACGCGAGACATACATAGTTCACAGCGCATTAAATTTATCCATTAAAGTAATTCCTAAATGTTGATCATTCTGGTTACACAAGCACAACATTTGTGTGGTTGGTACCATTGGTGCTGGGTTTTTGTTTTTGTTTTTCGGTGTTTTTGGCGTGAACATGGTATTTCAAGTTAGATTCAATTTTGATTTGGTGCGCAACACAACTTAAAAAAAATATAAATATCTAATTAAAAATATAATGTAATGTGTATATTGCAAATGAAACCGTCTAATTATAAATATACAGTCAAACCTGGTTATAAAATCCCTTATTATAACGAAAAACTCTTTATACTGAACATTTTATAATGTCCCGAATTTTTATCCGTATACTGATGCACGAATTTCCCTTATTATAAAAGAAACTCGTTATAACGTTATAACGAACACAATTTCAGTCAAAATGCTTCGATTCCATCAATGTTTTACTCATTATAACGAACGCATGAGGTTTTTTTTCATTTTTGAAGAAAATTTTTTCAACAATCTCCTCTCTTTTTTATGATTTTAATTGGTAAATGTATTTGTAACCGTAAATGCGATATTGGTAATGATAATACTCGCTCCGAAGTGGAAAATTTATATTGAGAAAATCCGTCGATTGAGATATTTCGGCGAGGTATAAATTTCATAGACTATGTGAATGTGGATGATCAAATTATAATATCTGAGCAAATTACTGATGAAGATATTTTAAATTCAGTCAGGCAAAGGGATTCAACAGCTGTAGACAATGATATCGATGTTGAAGAAAATATTGAAATCTCATCGTTTACGGGTTTAGAAATTTATTTAAATTCATTACGACATTTTTTTACTTGCCATCCCAATTGTGAAGTTGAACTTCAACATCTTAATGACATGGAGCGGAGATTGGAGCAAATACGAAGCTCAATATTCAAACAAACAGTAATTACTGACTATACGAAGTAAAGCTCACACTAACCAGACATTTTTATTATTTACATGTTGAGTTGCAATATGTACTGAATTACGCTTTTTATTTAAATATTTTATATGTTTGAAGTACCTGAATTGAATCAATTGAATTACATAACCAAAAGATACATTAATGTTTTTCATTTTTGTTGTGCCCCTTTATAACGAACAAGAATTTATTTCCCTTATTATAACAAACCCTTGTTATAAAAAAACCTTACTATAATGAACTATTTTGTTGGTCCCGAGGCTTTCATTATAACCAGGTTTAACTGTAATGAGAAAATTAAAAATCTAGTGTAAAGTGTATAATATTCAACCAATATAATCCTACGACATCGCAACAAACATAAGGTTTGTCCATAGGGTTTTCCAATAAGAGTGATATCATTTCTTTAAAAAAAACACACATTAATTGTTAAGGAAATTGAAATGTTTTTTATTTAATGTGAAGTACAGTCGATACAATTAAGTTCTGAATAAAACGTCATTCAAATGGCCTCCATGACTTCTTCTGCAGGAACGAATTCGATGAACCCAATTTTCGAGCACTTTTTCCGCTAAATCAAGTCGTATGTCATGAATAGCACGTTCAATATTGTCTTGTAAAGCTCGAAGAGAGTTTGGTTTATTGCTAAAGACCAATGACTTGAAATAACTCTACAAAAAATAGTCACAACAAATAGTGTTAAATCACAACTTCTTGGAGGCCATTCAATATCACAATTTCTTGAAATAATCGAATCTCCAAACTTTTCTCGCAATAATTCAATTGTTGCACTTGCTTGCTGTGTGGCACTTAGCCCCGTCTTGTTGGAACCAAATGTTGTCAAAATCAACTTCTTCCATTTTCGGCCATAAAAAGTTGGTTATCATCGATCTATACCGAACTCCATTGACAGTAACGGTGTTACCAGCTTCATTTCGAAAAAAATACGGACAGATGATTCCACCAGTCCAAAAACCACACCAAACTGTCAATTTAGGTGAATGTAATGGTTTTTCACGAACAATTTGTGGATTTTCTTCGCATCAGAATCGACAGTTTTGTTTATTTACCGCACCACTCAGGTGAAAGTGAGCCTCATCGGAGTAGATGATTTTCTTTAAAAAATCCGTATCGTTTTCAAGTTGTTCCAAGGCAAAATCAGCAAATTCACGACGTTTACGGTGGTCCAATGGCTTCAGTTCTTGAGTGAGAACAATTTTATTCGGATGCAAACCAAAATCCTTTCTCAAAATCCGCCAGGTTGTGGTTTGAGACATTCCCAATTCTTAAGAACGTCTTGGAATCGACAAATTGCGGTCTTCAGCAACACTTGCCTGAACGGCAGCAATATTTGCACTACTTCGAGCGTTTCTTTGTCTTATTGGCACTTGAACATTATGTAAAGAAAATGTACGCTCAAAATTTTCAACAATTCGATGAATAGCGAGCACACTTGGACGATTATTACGACTATAAAATGGCAAAAGCGCACGAAAAGTTGCATTTGGATGTGATCTGAAAGCATATCAATTGTACCGGGTTAATGCTCATTAGATCGGCCAATTGAATTAATGTTGGAACTTATCGATAGGTCAGCGTTGGAGCATTCAACTCACAGCTGTGTTAACCAAAGTTAATGGAACTGGTTTAAAAAACGAACGAGTATTTGGATGTGTATCTGAATGGAGGATTTGATGATTGTCTCGTTGTTAATTTTGAGAGAATGGTATGAATTATATGAAATTTATGGTGCGTTTCAGATTATGGTAGTCTTTCGACATTTCATTTTTAGAATTATAATATAGAAAAAAAATTTTTTTTTTTTTTGGTCACCCTGTGCGTTCTCGAGTGAGTCAGTGACATAGACGTTTATAATATATATATTTTGCATTAATAGAACAGTTTCACCGACACATTTTACTGGCATCCTCATATCATTTGCTGCCACTATTTCAACAGCTTCAGTTGATCTTTGATTTTTCAATAACTTTGCATCAGGCGTCATGTGACTAAACGCACCACTGTCTAAAACCCATTCGGATGATTTTGATTGTGAGAATAAAGATACATCAAATGCTCTTTTAGCTGATTCACTTTTATCACTTTTAACAATATTCTGACTTTTATTCTTCTCACCATTCGACGATATGACTTCTGCTTCTCTTTGATCTTATTGCATTCAAAACTCTTGTGATTTTTACCACCACATTCATAACAAATACTACCAGTGTGACAATTTTTATTTTTCGATGAAATTTTTACTGAAAAACGCATTGCTTTCGTTTGACTTTGATACGTACTGTGTGTCAAGAAATTTCATTTTAATGTGATCTGCGTTGATGGTTTCTCTTGGCTCAAAACTCAGAATAAGAGGTTTAAATTCATTTGTCAAATCTGCCAACATAATTGCAGCCAACGAGTCATCATCTATTTTGAATTCAATGCTATTCAATTTGCACGAAATTGGTGTTATCTCGTCCATGTAATTTTGCATTTTATCACAACTGTTTATACGAATTGAAATCAGAGTTCGCAATAACGCAATTTTTCTTAATAATCCACGGTCTTCGTAGAAATTTTTGAATATTTCCCATATTTCGTTAAAATCCGATTTGTTTGATCCTGCCATCTCCTTCTCATAAAACGTGTTGATGACGATACAAATTTTACAACAAATGTAAAATCAATCTGAATCGCGATTAAATTCAAAGTTCAATTACTTGCTTAAACAATTAACTATTTAATTTTATACAACAAATGTTTTTACGATTTAAAATATTCACGATGAATACAAATTTAATAAACGTGGCACCTGGGCCCATAACCTATTAACAGAGCGAAAAATATAAAGATGTTGTGCTGTATTTCAATATAATAGAGTTGACAGATGAGAATATGGGGTGCGTTCATAATTTAACAACAATAACTCATCAACCTAAAAGTACAGTAAAACCTCGATTTAACGGACTAATTGGGGATTTCGTTAAATCCAGTTGCCCGTTAAATCCGCATGTTTTTAAATTTAATCGATTCGATCGAATATAATCTGGAATGGAATTCAGGCATTTCTTAGCCGATTATGATTTTTGGAAGAAATTCAAGTTTCATCTCCATATTCCAGAATTTCTCAAATTACTTGTCCTTTGACTGTCGACGTTCGACGACAAGTGTAAGACATGTCATATATATTTACTCATTCATGTCAATGTTTTAAGCGGAACATGAGTGTCAAGTCTTCGTTGTTTCTCATATTAAATCATTTGATGGAGTAAGTAAACAGTCGAGAGGTATGAAACAATTCGCATTTTATTTCATGTAGATTCTTTGCCGTAACGCCATCGCCACATCGCCATATTTTTATTATTTTTTTATGCGGTTGAGATTTTTTTTTGTCAAATTGTTAAGTAAACATTTTGTGTTGGTTTTATAAAAAAAATTTTAACAAAACAGATTTTCTAAATTTCTTATGTTCAACAAAAATGCAAATTGCAGCCATTTGGAAACCAACACATGTGCCGAGGTAGATGGTTGTTAGGTTCAGTTTATAACACAATGTATATTATTTTGTGATAAATAAATTTTACTATTAATGAGTACTATAGCAAAGTAGTGAAGTTTATCCTGAAACACATTTTAAATACGATTTAAATACTTAATTATTACGACTTAGTCTAGGTTTTCAATTGGAAAACTATTCATTTCAATTACCACCAAGACAGACAACAACAAACAACAACTTAAAAAATATTTGGTTTATCTTTCAAATCACATAAAAATTTTCATAAAGTTTTCCCAACCAACTAACATCCTTTAAGGCGAGAGTAACACCAGAAAAAAAAACACTAACAACAAATCTTTATCCAACTTTTTTCCACTTTTTATTGTCTTTCGTTTCAGTTAACTTTCTCCACGAATTGTTTTTGTTGTTTTGTGCCAATGAAGATGTTAAGATAAGACAAATCTATAAATGAACTAATGATAATCTTCAGGAAAAAAAAAATCTTCTATTGAATACAAATGCCATCAAAAAAATTTTGTTGTTGTTATATTACAACTACTCGGGGTGTGTGTGCTTGTTGTCTTAGACAGAAGAGTGTTTACTTTATACTTTGTATTTTTGTCTTCTATTTTGTGTAACTTCTTACGATTAATCCACTTTCATCTTTATGTATTTCTTACAAATATATTTCATATCGGAAATAAATGGAGTGTATTTAATTTCATTAAATGTAGATTTACGTTTTTTTTTCTCATGTCAACAAATCAATTTGTTAGTTGATTCATTGGGATGATGTTGGTGATCTGCGTCCACATCATATTTGTATTCTGACTGTGTCCCTTGTATACGTAACAAAAACAACATTTTTATACTGTTCGGTAAAATTTCACTTTGAAATCATCTTTGAATTCAAAATTAAAATCGGAAAATTGTTTTTTCAAACGAGCTTCTACCATCCACCCACCTACGCCCTCACACATGTAAGAAAAAACGAATACATTTATAAAATTTATATTTTCTACTCGTATATTATATACATACGTGTACCTACACGCACAGAGTCCATACATAGATTTACATTTCAAAATATAGATTTTCCAAACTACATAAAAAGAAAGCAGCAACAACAACAACAACAAAAAATAGAAAATGAGTTAGAAATGAAAAATAAAATATAGGGGGTGGACGAAAGAAATAAACTTAAGCAGAGTACAAAAATCCCACTCCCCGCACATCTTCCGTATCTTATTCGGTCCATACAAAATATTATACTTTGTTGTGATATAGATTTTTTCGTACAGAGCAAAATAAAATGAAAGGGTAGATGTACGAAGTATACGTACATGGTTTGGTCAATTCTTATCAACCATTTGGAATCGATAAACAAAATACCAAAAATTTAATGGTGTGTATGGAACAAAGAATATCTACGCACGGTCCATTGTTATTTTTTCATTTCAGTTTGTTTTCTAACATGGACATGTGTGGTATGCGTTGAGTATATCAAATATAAAGAAAATTTTGAATATATTCAGGAGTGTGTCAAACTAATTTTTGTACAAAAAGTTCTGGAGAAAATGAATCACTACAAATTGTTGTTAGAATTAGACGACATCGTTGATCGCTGGATGAGTAGATTTACTATGACCAAGGAATAACGTGCATCAAGGAAAAATTCTGAATATGAAAAAAAAATGTGTTCAAGGTCAAAAGTGATTTTAAATTTACCATACTTAAATTTTTCGCACCAGCGGATAACAAAGTAATAGGAAAACTAAAAAGTTGATAAGTAGGATTACACCGAGGAAAGGACAACACAATTTTGTCAAGTTGCATGCTAACATATGAGGGTCTGGGACTTTACCTCAAATTAAAAATCTTTAAATAACTCAAATTTTATTTCGAGCTTGACAAACTTAGCTCATTTCTAAGACACTCCGGTAATAAACGAAAACTTCGTGATAAGAACGAAATCCTAGATTCATACCTCCTCGCTGTGCATTCTAGCACACCCTGAATGAATCAGATGCTGTAGTGGAGACGAGCTGATGAAATTTTGTTTGCAGTCATGGACACTACTTAACTTATTACGGTGATTCATTGGCGGCCTAAAACTAATACCAAATCAGTTCCTGTTTAAAAACTTAGGGGTTACTGAAGAGACGTTCGTTTTATATCAAGTGGCTCGCTACATATATGTGATGCTTGCATGATCTAACGACTTCTCTTTTAATTCACAAACGAGCTGTATTTACAGATCGCCCTAATATTCTGAGTCTTCATCAGGAACTTTTTTCTGCAACAGCTTTCAATCATTTAAATAACAGCCTAGCCCGTTCATCTGAAGTGGTTCCTACTAACATTAATAGCAAGTCCAGCAACTCTCAACACATTAGCAGCACCAATGTTAATCCTCAAAAATCCTTTTCACTTCGTGGCACTCCTCGTAGCAAATCTATTTATATACCGCACCGCTTAATTACAAGAGAAAGCTCGTTTTGCTGAATAGAGCTATTTCGCCACCTACACTAGCGAATCTCGATATTTATCGATTATCGATAAATATCGAGATTTCAATTTCATTATACGGAATGAGAAGCGAAAAAGATAGTCGGGTTTTAGAAGTTAAAGAGGCACAGTCTCATAGTCATCAAGTCAAGCTTAAACATTTATAGGCTAACGTTAACTTTAACACCAGAAACACAAACTGTTAATTTTTACTCAGCAGTTTTTGAATGTTTTGAACAATCCAACCTCCTTGGTATATTAATGAATTACGAACGTTACGTAACCTTAGGGACAAACGTTGGCAAAGATTACTAAAAATTAAAAAAGACTCTGATTACTCTAACTATTTAAATAGTTATAATGATTTCAGTAGTTTGTCTGACGCACAGAAATAACTGTATTTAAACAGAAATAACTGTTTTTTAACAACCTTAAGTTCCATTCAAATCAATTATGAATCCGTGGTACAAAAGATTTCCATTATTAAAGATGATTTTTCATCCGGTCGTGACGGTCTACCATATCCATCATCCTAAAAAACTGCAGTGATTTTGTTGTTCAGCCACTGGTGACACTTTTCCAAAAGTCGCTTTCGAATATATTTGGAAAAGTTCTTTTATAGTTCCGATTCATAAGAACGGCTGCAAGTCAGACATCTGTAATTACAGACCGATTGCGAAATTATCTAGTATTCCTCAGCTGTTTGAAAGTATTGTGTATGATTCACTGTGTAAACCGTTCACTGTGTTCACTGTGTAAAGCACTGTCCACGACCATAAACCTTATTGAGTTCACTTCACAAACATTAAATACGACGGAGGCAGGGAAAGAGGTTGATGTTATTTTCACCGATTTTAGCAAGGCGTTTGACAGGATTTCTCATGAAGTTATTTTGTTTAAGCTTAGAGCCCTTGGCTTTGCTCCCCTAATTCTCCGTTGGGTGGGCTCTTATCTCTAAGACCGTGTATACAATGTACTGTTCAGGTCATCAGTATCAACTCATATCTCAGCAACATCTGGAGGGCCCCAAGACAGCCGTCTGGACCAATTTAATAATTCATGATATGAAGATTTACAAACGGAATTCAAACATCACCGATAAGAGTGATTACAATCCGACCTCAATAACTTCTCCACTTGGTGGGCAAAGTACAACCTTGATTTGAACGTGGGCAAATGTCAAAAAATCACCTACTCTCGAAAACGTGTCAATTTATCGAGACTATTACATTAACCGCAATGCCGTTACCAGAGCTAGTTCTGTTCGTGATTTGGGGTTCATGTGCGACAGTGAATTTAATTTTAGACATCACATCGATCGTATTATCAATCAAGCCAACTTTGAGCTCGGTTTCAACAAGCGTTGGTTGAAAGAATTCGACCTTATGTTACAAAGGCTCTCTAGGATTGAAGCAGTCCAGCGTAGATTTATTTCGCTTTGCATTCATCAAATACTAACCGGCTTGGTAAAATTAATCTAAATATAAACTCGCGAGATTTAAGAACGGTACCTATGTTTAGAATAGACTAGACACTCACCCAACTGATTACGGAAAGAATGAGCACTGCCATTTTTTCGATTTTAATATGATGAAACGCACGTTGAGAAAACTTTTTTATTTTTCTTGACTATAGTTTGATATTTTAGCTGTGTTGCTTACGCAAAATTACAACAACAAGTGCATTGTATAACACCATTTAATGATTATGGTGTTTATCACAAGGCGGTGTTTTTTTACTATTTTTTTGTCATTTTATTGTAAAAAAGACATTTTGCGTTTGTTTTGATACAAACATGCCGAATTTAATTTGATCTATTTCGTAAAATAAAAATAAATAAAATAAACCAAACCGAAGAATCTAAAATACATTAAAAAAATTAAAGCCAAAAGTTGTTGCTTTCAGATTCAAACACTAGCCATAAAGTAGAATTCTGAGGATCAAATGGTGGAAGAACGGAAAACCAAATCGATCACGTCATGGTGATAAAATACCGACGTTATGTCTTACAAACACTGATCATCTGCTTGATTTTAGATGAACAAGGAAATATGATAAACCATATCGCAAGATTGAGTCCGCTAATGCAAAGTATATCATTCTAAGTAAAGAATGCAGACAAAATAACCGTAAAACCGCATTGACTGTCCTGAGTGGAGAGAAGCAATGACGGAGAAAATGGAATCACCCGAGGTCAACAACACTTGGAATCTCGTGGATTTACCACTAAAAAGGAAACCGATTAAAACCAAATTGGTCTTCAAAGCCAAAACAGACGATAAAGGTGCTATAATACGTTATAAGACACGTCTAGTGGCGCTCAAAAGTAGTGCTTAAAAAATGGGTATCGATTATACAGAGACGTACACGCTAGTCGTAAGGTATTCTTCCATTAGATTACCCATGGCTCTGGCTGTTGATTGATTAGAATGTACGGCCAAGACTAAGCAGGAATCCGAGATACGCCGGGCCTACCGTACACCCTTTTTACATATAACAAGATTGAGGGATAGGATCTGGTAGACTTGACCCGGTTGCAGACACCTAAGTAGTCAATAGTTAGTAAATATTTATAGGCACAAGACAGCACAATTATTTGTGGTTTTTTCGTATAAAAGTTCAGCAATCAGCATCCTGAAAAAAAATTTAATATCCATATATAATGGTACATTTCCTCCAATAAAACTTTATTATTATGAGTTGAACTTTCAATAAACTATATATGTAGTTCAATTGTCCTTAAACAAAATTAAACTAGTTCCCCAAAAACATATTAAATCATGTAAAATTAATCCAATCCAAATCACCTATATAGGCATTAAAGAATAAAAGAGCAAACCATCTTTCAAGCCGTATACATACGTCGGATGGAAATCCGGGATTTTTACATCCGAGATTTTTTTTTCAATTTTTTTCAACTCTTTTGTATGAAAAGAGGCGTGTCTGTTGTATAATTTACGTGATGTAATTGGTTAAAACGATGGGATAGAAAAATCCCGGATTTTTATCCGACGTATGTATTTATTTATTCAGGCTTTATTTATTTCATTTATTTGTAGAAAATATTGTGAATAATAATGGCTTAAATTTAAATAATGTAACAGACAAAGTCAGTAAATTTAATACAAAATGCATTTATTTGATAGCTAAACTAAAATAAATCAATAGTTCACGAGACATACTGCATAAATACACATAAACTGCATATTAGAAAAACAGATTGTTACATGCAGGAAGTGAATATTAAAACTAATTTAGTAAGTTTTATTAAAATAACCACATGTAATCAGAATATATATATATATATATATATATATATATATATATATATATATATATATATATATATATATATATATATATATATATATATATATATATATATATATATATATATATATATATATATATATATATATATATATATATATATATATATATATATATATATATATATATATATATATATATATATATATATATATATATATATATATATATATATATATATATATATATATATATATATATATATATATATATATATATATATATATATATATATATATATATATATATATATATATATATATATATATATATATATATATATATATATATATATATATATATATATATATACATATATATATATATATATATATATATATATATATATATATATATATATATAGTTATATATACATATATATATATATATATATATATATATATATATATATATATATATATATATATATATATATATATATATATATATATATATATATATATATATATATATATATATATATATATATATATATATATATATATATATATATATATATATATATATATATATATATATATATATATATATATATATATATATATATATATATATATATATATATATATATATATATATATATATACATATATATATATATATATATATATATATATATATATATATATATATATATATATATATATATATATATATATATATATATATATATATATATATATATATATATATATATATATATATATATATATACATATATATATACATATATATATATATATATATATATATATATATATATATATATATATATATATATATATATATATATATATATATATATATATATATACATATATATATATATATATATATATATATATATATATATATATATATATATATATATATATATATATATATATATATATATATATATATATATATATATATATATATATATATATATATATATATATATATATATATATATATATATATATATATATATATATATATATATATATATATATATATATATATATATATATATATATATATATATATATATATATATATATATATATATATATATATATATATATATATATATATATATATATATATATATATATATATATATATATATATATATATATATATATATATATATATATATATATATACTATATATATATATATATATATATATATATATATATATATATATATATATATATATATATATATATATATATATATATATATATATATATATATATATATATATATATATATATATATATATATATATATATATATATATATATATATATATATATATATATATATATATATATATATATATATATATATATATATATATATATATATATATATATATATATATATATATATATATATATATATATATATATATATATATATATATATATATATATATATATATATATATATATATATATATATATATATATATATATATATATATATATATATATATATATATATATATATATATATATATATATATATATATATATATATATATATATATATATATATATATATATATATATATATATATATATATATATATATATATATATATATATATATATATATATATATATATATATATATATATATATATATATAT